>JADLZK010012186.1:0-215716 GCA_015847255.1 Hyparrhenia diplandra | reverse complement strand
TATCTGTCAAGTTGATTCTGCAGGCTTGCAAGCCTTACCGGGCCCGTGAATCGACCCGTTTTTGAATAGCAGATGCTATCGGGCCCGCCAAACCTTACCGGGCGTGATCCGAAACCGGATAACGAAGCTGAGGCTCATTTGGATCAGCTGAATGCAACTATTGGCCATTGCATACTGAGAAATTAACAAAACTGCCACTGCATATGCAACTACTAAACCATGAATAAAAAGATGTACAAGCATAGTGTGAAATTAACAAATTTGCCACTGCATATGCAACATTAACCACTTTATTTGTTGAACTTAGAACACCCCACAAAATTTAAAAAAATTTACCCAAACCACTCATTTGCTCAACCCAACCCAATCTGTGCTTTGCACCCATGGGAACCCATGGGGTATGTACATGATTTAGTACATGATACTACAGAATCCAAATTCTAGTGCAGAGATCATTACATAGCCATTCATTATAGTTTACGATTGGAAATCATAAGCACCGAACACCTTAGTTGGCTTCTCAGAATGCCAAGCTCAATATGCATCATTGGAATAACGAATGAGACAAAAAAAAGAAAGCACAGGATTGTTTGATCAATGGCAGCAGCTAGAGCTGATGGAACAGGTCCCAGCAATTGGATGTCTTCAGTTTTCTGCAGGTTCACAAACAAAGTAGATTAAGAATCCGGCATAAATGTTAATGACGAATCTGTACTGTCTTAATATATATATATGTTAATGACTTAATGCCCAGTCTGTACTGCAAACTCTAAGAAACGAGTCTCGCCTGACAAACATGTGCAGTGAAGCTTCAAAATAAACCAAACTAGTTCCTTCACAGATAACAAAACATAACTTGAGCAATGGCAGTCAAACATCACTAGTGGTTCAATTACAGGAACCAAGAATTCAGAAAGAATGCACCATGGAAATTTGTTAATGAGTGTGAGTTGCAGTTCTACCATCTGCTAGAAAATATAATGGATTTAACATTTTAGCTCAAGATGTCATAATTAGACTTCAGAAGGGCACAACGCCAGCACTAGCTGTCGCATAAGCATGTACTGGCATGCTAGAAATGGCAGCTTCCATTCCTAGAAAAACACTCAAGTGTTTCAGAAAAAAAAAGAGTTCTCTGAAACACAGAGAGCATAGTGCAGAAAAGAGTTAGCAGTAATCACACATACACACACACATCAAATTTTCATGACCAATCTCTAGAAGTAATTCTATAGCCTCACACCACTCACCAATCATCAACTAAAATTCTATATATTTGCAAATTCTATGTTCACAAATCTATCAGACATCAGTTACTATAACATATATGAGAAAAATATTGCCTCAAAACTTATATTTATTTCCATGTTTTTTCCTCTACAACAATGGCAAAGAACAGGACAGTCACTACAATTCATTGTGCCAAACACACCAAGAAACTGAAATTGAAAGTAGTAGACTTGAAAAATGTACACACAAAAAGATGCAAACTACTTATAAAAAGACCTGATTTTGCACATGAAAAGCATCATAATTGCAATAATTTAAGCGTACAATTTATTACTTATAAATGTGCAATCAAGAAATGGATATAACCGGTAAGATACAAATTAGGATCTATAGTTTTAGATAAAGGATAGCCTTTTTTCAGATAAACACAAATCATAGTCCATAGAATTAGAGAGAACATGATCACTGCAGAGTCTAACCTTGGAAATGCATGTGTTGGCTTCTAGGAACAGCTTACTGAACTGATGCTGAGTAACACCAGGAGTATCCACAAAAGTGATATCCTCTAGCAGCTTCAAGAAATAAAGCAGGTTTCAGTTTCTAAATGAATGCACTCTACATGTACCTGGGTAGCTTGTTTTCAGCAGATGCTTAATGAATGTTGTTTTCCCTGTTGAATACTGACCCAAGAGCATAACCATTGCCTTTGCATCAAAATCACTGAATATGTGGAAAATGATATATGAATGGGTTCAACAAACTAGAGGCTATCTTCTCCTTCTGTCCATTCGCCATCACAACTAAATCACACCTAGAAAAAGATGGGGACAAGAAAGAAACAAATCATTTGCCTGCATACTGCATCACGATGGCAGAAAAAATGGGTTCGACATACATTGATAAGTTGTTGCCCTAGTATTTGATCAAATTTACAAAATTCTATCACAAAACAAGCAGAGTCACAACTGAGATGTGTGTCAGCACAAATATAGTGAATTGAGGACGGGTTAGCACAAAAAGACAAGAGATAAAAAAAAAATATGAATTGACAAGGACAAAACTGAGCTGTGTGTCGGCACAAAACGAGCATATTGCATATACCCAAAACTAAAATTGCGATGTTGGATACTTGCAATTTACATTATAGCTTACTGCAATTATGTAACTGAATCAAATTCAATCAACATTCTTTTGGACTGAAGTGAGAGATGACCTATAAAGTCCACCCGGTATAAACACAGAGCAGAGACAATGTGGTCTTACTCGCTCATAGCAAACAAGTATCAGATGTTAAGAGCAAAAGAGCCACTTCCAAAGCGACGTCTGGATCAGGTGTGACACAAGTTTTGGACTGAAGTCTGCAACCCTGCCAAGTTCACCCTTGGATGTAGAAAATGTCTAGTAGTGAGGTACTGCCAAAGCGAGGAAGAGTGTGAAGCTGGCAGCCCCTGCAGCAACAGATTCCATGTAAGACTAAGAATGAGCATCATGGTAATGATAATATTCGTTTGTCCTTGAAATGCAAGTTACTATACCTGGTTAAATTTAGTGAGCTGGTCCATGGCGTCATTTCCAACCAATGATTCTTCAACAAATAAAACCAGGTCTAGGCTATTGAGATTGATTACCTCAGTGAGCACTCTCGTGAGTTGCTCATTGTCCTGACAGATTCAGTAGTGAACCCCTAGGATGGTTCAGCCTAGCTTTTCTCAGGCTTGAATCAAAAACATATCTGCATTCACATACAACATAGATTAGAGGGCAAATAGATGGCCTGTTGCTGTAGAAATGTGTGCACAATGACATATTACAATACAATACAAGGCAAAATAGAAGGCACAATACAAGGGGCATGACAAAGGAGACTATACAGCACAATCAACAAAAAAATTACAATATAAAGTACAAGACAAGGAACAATCAAAACACAATTCGCAGGTCCTCTGTGATGACTTCGCGTCTCGCCTCGAGGGGCCCTAACGCCCACTTCGGCCTCGGCGAAAAAGTGTTACTTTCAAAAGGCGCCTTCGGTAAAGGTTTATATAGGGAATCAAGCGATGTCATTTTGTATTATGTGGTCTTGTATCGCAGGGTCCCCTTGTTTTTTAAACAATTTGTTATTAATACAAGAGAATACATGGAGAAAACATCAGACATAAACAAGGCTGCTTGTTTTTAAACAATTTGTTTTTTATTACAAGGGACAATACGGGGAGAAAACATCGAGACATAAACAAGGTTATAGAGTTAACAATTTTTTCTTTTTTTGCAGGTCCACATCTAAGGAGTTCATGAAATGGAAGAACCAGATTCTTTAATGCAGAATGGTCTTGGAAGTGATGATAATACCATCCAACTTACTCAATTGTCCGAGCTAACAGCTACCACAGTTGTAACCAGGTTTGAAAATAATGAAACTAGTTTCCATTTGACAAATTTCGTGTTATTGGTCTACCCTGGCACAAATTAACAAGGGACAGAGCTTTCTATAGGAGGAGGAGATGCTCATCGAACCCTAGAGGAGAGGCGGAAAATCATAATGCTTACTAGCACAGATTACAAGTCACAGACCACAGAGTCTTGGTCTGCCCACGACGACCACCCTCTTTCCCCCACGAGTCCACATATCTTTCTATACGAAAAGACAAATAACAGAGGAGGAGACATTTCCTTACTAATAGGCAACCACTTCAACAAAAAGGGATAGATTGCATGTCCTCATAACTAAAATTGTAGTGCTCGACACTTGCAATTTGCATTGTTGGTGATTGCAATTAATTACAGAGGACCATAGAATGGCATATGACCTTATCACTTAATCAAAGGATAGTGGAATTTCAGAGAGTAATAATTTAGCATGTACCTGCTAGCCAATACCACAGATAAGAACAAAGGGTGGGATTGGTATGGCACTAGGAAAAGGGCCTAGAGACAGAAATGAAGGTCCTAGTGGACTACTCTATTCCTCTCGAGACATGCGTTTCCAAACCTTAAATTAAATTATGCCTAGATCTAAAATTGCAAAGGCTGAGAACTACAATTGCAGCACCTAATATCTGCAATTTACATTATCGGTGACTGCAATTTGTGTAGTCAAATGTTTTTACTTGTTAGTAATGCAAAGCCCTCTGAAACTCTAGAAAAAAACACCACTTTTGGACTTACAATTAGCACCTACAGTACCTTCAAAAACTAGCATAGCTATCGCCATATGACCTTGGGAGAAGTAGGGTGTTGGCCTACACAAGCAAAACCAAGGCCATCAAGTGCAGCACTGACAACACCTCTACTAGGCATCGACATGGCCGCCCCCGGCCCTAGCTCGAGCTCCGGCAAACCCTAGCGCCCACGCCCCCCACAAAGTAGACAAAGCTTTCTTTAGGAAGGACAAATAACAGAGCTATTGGTCTACCCTTGCACAGATTACAGATTAATAGAAATTGTTTGGACAATAACAGATTAACAAGGGACAGAGCTTTCTATAGGAAGGACAAATAACAAAGCTATTGGTCTACCCCCGGCACAGATCACAGATTAATAGAAATTGTTTGGACAATAACAGATTAACACCCAGCCCTAGCTCACCGAGCTCTAGCGAACCCTAGCGCCCAAGGCACCACCCCTCTTCCAACACGAGCAAACAGATCTTTCTATAGGAAGGAAAAATAACAGAGGAGGAGGTCTAAACTATAGGAAATGTGATTTCAGGCAACTAAACTATAGGAAATGTGATTAACAATTTATTTCTATGGAAAGACAAAGACAAAAATCATGGTGCCTACTAGCACAGATCACAGATTACAAGTCACAGACACACGAGTCATGGTCGCCCTAGCACATATTGCAGATGAAAAACATCATAATTGCAGTAATTCAAGTGTGCAATTTACTACTTATACATGTGCAATCAACAAAGTGGTGCTTCTACAGAAAGAAATAAAATAAGATCATAGTTCAGTAGAATTCTAATGCAGTTTGCAGAACTAATTCATCATTCTTCATGGCTACATGCAGGTCAAAAAATTGTCCAGCTCAAGAAACTTATGCTGCCAGTTCTCAGTTTAGACAAGTTAAACTTATCAAGTTCACTGAAAAATACACTCACAGATAACAGACAATATAATGGATCAACAGTACTAGCCAACTTCGCCAACTCTAGTTCCTCTTTTTGTTTTGTGCCTACCGACCCAGTTGTTGTTTTGTGCCTGACAACACCACATACAAGTCCTCCAAATCCTAAAATATTGCTACATGTTCAGAGCATCAACAACAGTCTATTCACGTATAGGGAGCATGCAGCAGCAGCAGTAGAGCACAGCCAAGCTGCAGATATTTCTGTAAATCGACACAACAAAATATATTCACACAAAGCTATATTTCGACAGGGTAAACATTTATATTCATATATGCAACAAGAGAACAAACCACATACATGCAGTAGTTTCTAGACTGATGATAACCAACAACAACATACCTCATATTGAGAGAGAGAGAGAGAGAGAGAGCACGCCCAATGCATTAAAAACAACTTTTGTTTTTTTAAAAGAAAAGGGCTGATCATTGAGAAGATTAACTACTAACTACAGAAATGAGGCAATAGCAGCAGCTCACTCATAGTTACAAGAACAGGCATTCAACTTTCAGCCACGAACAAACATTTTAAGATAACGGATAGCTGCACTTCTGGTCACTAAAGATGTCACCATGCTACATCCGAAGGAGGAGGATGGCGTTTTTTCTCATTACACGTATTTTTATATTTCAAAAAGGAAAGGTTGGCACTAGGCACCATTATACATTTTCTATTGTTTGATTTTCTATTCTTCCTAATATTGAAATAAAATCCATGGGACAAAAAATCATATTCTGTATGCATATATAGTTTTCCTCAGCTGCCACTGCCTGAAAACAGAGAACACAAAGCACAGAGTTGCTGTCGCTGCCTCCAACCAAACTAAGCACTAGTTCAAAATAAATGTAAGAGAAATCAAATGTGTGTGCTCGTTGATGGGTGTGACAGCTCGCTGGTGCTTGGCCTGCTAAGCGTCAACACCTCATGGACACCTGGAAAAGTAAAAGTTAGACGACAAAGCGAGGACACAGTGCTGACCAGTCGACATTAAATCTAACTTGTATGTATGGCAAACAGATTTTCATCAGAGAATGAGTATATCCAACAGCTGTGCACTAACAATGTTCTTCCAACATCCCACAGCCGCACACTAATCCAACTAACCTACAGAAAAAGGTACCACTACTTCTACACAGGGCATGAAGCAATTCCGATCCCCTAAATCGAGGAGGGTGCTGCAGGGATGCGATGCAATGCAATGCAATCAGACACAAACTAGTCTCCTACCTACTGGTTGCCGGTGTCGAAGCCCGTATGCATGCAGCTGTGGTGGCCACCAACGTCCTCAACAGAGCGCAAGAGCACTAGGACACAGAAAGGGACAGCAACGCACACAACAATGCCAACTCCATCCTCAATGGAATCAAACCTATGTACGCTTCCCCTGGTGTGGTGGACATTATAGTACAGGACATGAGTCACTTCAAATTTGAAGCTTAAACAGATCAAAGAAAATACACTAAAACACCAAATATGATGTAATAAACTACACAGAAATGGGGCAACATTAAATACCCATCATCTGACAGAATGCTACAACTCAACACATTACCAGCACAACCTGCTAGTTAGAATTAGCTATGAATAATCATTGACACACAACACACATCATTTTTTCCTCGCATACTGCTCGATACATAGGCTAAAAGGAGTCTAGAAACATAGAATAATTAACTTGACATGTTCAGAACTTGACATGTTCAGAACTGCATGTTCAGAACTGCATGATGGTTCAGAACTTGACATGTTCAGAACTGGTTGCCTCTCGCTGATTTTTGCATCCTGTGGATCTAGTTTGATATTTGATTTGGGCAGCAGTTTTTCAATTATCTCAGTAACACCTACCTAGCCTGAAAACGACAGCAGGGGAAGGCCGCAAACCAGGAGGCCAGGACAGAGGGGAGAAATCGATGATCCCTTACTAAAATCATTGCACAGATCACTAATAAATTGCACGAACAAGCAGCCAAAACCGAGCACAAATGGCATATGCGAGGACAGGGCACCAAACCCTAGCGCTGACGAGCATCGCACGACGTCCACGGTAAACAATTGGAGCCCGCGAGGACAGAGCTAGTGCGAGGAAAAGGGAGAGCGAACGAGTATATACCCTGGTTGATGAGCCTCTCGACGGCTATGTTGGAGTCCATGCCGCAGTCGCAGAGCGTGGCGTAGATCTCGGCCTCCGAGCGGTCGGCCAGGATCCCCTTGAGGCTCTGCACCATCTTCCTGGAGGCGGCCAGGATCGCCGCCGCAGCCGCCCCGTCCGGCGCCGAGTAGGAGGGCTGCCTCCCGCCGCCGCCACGGCCGCCCCCTCATGGCGCTCCTGCTCCCGCCGCCGCAGCCACCATAGGCGCCGGCGGGGGCTCTCCTCCTCGATCTGGGGCGGCGACGAGCTGCAGTCGCGTCGCCCGCTGCGCGCGGTGTGCGGAGCAGCAAAATCCCCATCGCCAACAATGAGCACCGAGATGGAGAAGTGGAGCCGACGCCGGGGAGGGAGCGAACTGAGTGACAGAAATGGGATCCAAGGTTACCGGGCGCGCAGCAGCACGGACCCGAGAACGGAAAACCCACCCGCGCGCTCGTGTCCTCCGCGCGACGCGTGTCGCCTGAAGAGCGGAGAGAATTCAGGCGACAGAGATATAGGAAAAATGAAAAAAAATATAGGAGGCATTACTTTAGATTTTTAATGATGATGAATACGGAGTCCGGTCACAATACATATTGGACCGCACCTTATGTTCTCATATGTGACTATAACACTGAAGTCTGATCCGTGATCCCGCAACGCGCCAAGACTTTTCCTAATTAGAGGATAAAAAGGCTCGTGGGATACTCAACCCTTTTCATTTGTTGCCAAAAAAAAAAAAAAACATACTTAGCTGATGTTTGTAAAAACTTGTACAGAGATTACCTCAAAACCCATATTTGGTTGGAGTTGTTTTTGAAACTGAATGCGTTTTTTTCCCTTATCATCGACAAACGTATTTCGGCCTAATTTAAACGGACTTGTTCCATATATACCCCTGCCTTGATCGAACCAGTTTTGCTAACAGCCATGAGTTCCGACACGTACGGCCATGAAGTTGACCGGTGATCTGAAACTTCGTAGGGTTTCCTTCCTCCCTTTATACCATCCATTCGCCTTGCCGCCGCCGCACCATCTTCGACTTGTATAGGTGCGATCCCCTCGATCTTCCCCTCTGTTGCCCTCGATTAAGATTGGGATACTTGGACATCGGATTCTTCTTGGAATTCGAATCGCAGCAACCAGATCAATCGAATTCGAATGGCAGATGAGCAGCATACGCAGCACCTTTACCTCTTGTTTGATGACTGGCACTCTGGATACAACATCCGCAAGGTGAGCTTGTCGCGCAGATCAGGCAACAAACAAGGCGTCCCTCAAGTTTTCATGCGCATCCAGGCGCCGCGTGGGTATCCCGACTTGTTCACGTCAGGCTTTGGCACTAAGATCATGGTGATGCATCTCGGCCTGGCTCATCATACACGGGGCATCCCAATGATCGACGTCCAGGAACAGGCCTTTACCTTTGGACCTCAGCCCTGCAGCTATTATGCTGTTCCAATCTTCTTCCCCGTCGGCGACAATAGGCTCTTCGTTCTCGACACTGGATTTGATTGCTACTACCAATGGACACCGGATCAACATGGTGAAGAACCGTGGGGCTGCCAGAACCTTCCTTATCCGCCATTCTGGAGGTTCGATGTCTCCTCCTATGGCATGCAACCCAATGGATGCATCCTCGTCAGTACTACCAAGAACAGTGTTACTGGCGGCGCTGCACGCACCTTCATCTTCGACACCACCACCACCAAGGAGGAGGAGTCTGTGTGGAAACCATACGGGAATTGGGTGTTGCCCTTCACTGGCCGTGTACACTATGACACCTCTCTGGAGGGCTTTGTCGGTCTCTCCAAAGACCCAGAGACCCTTGGGTACCTCCTCTATTGCAGCACCACCGGCCGCCTCGACGCTTCTGGCAAAACATTTCACCCTTCTTTCCCTGATCTCAAGCGCACCAAGGAGAAGGTGTACAACAAGAATCCAGCCGAGGAGGCAGGGCATGTAAGTGCCACTCTCGTGCACATGCGCCCGGGGAAATTCTGCCTTGTAGAGTGTGTCTCCATTGATAAGACCGGTGAGGAGCTCAGAGTATCATGGGTTCATGACTTGAAGGTGCCGTTGGATGCTAATGAGGATGATTTTGTAGGAGGTCCGCCCCAAGGCGGCCACTTTATGTATCGTCTCAAGACCTTCTCCCTCAGTTATGACATGAAAGAAGACTGTTTGAAGCTTAAGAAATGCAAGACTCGTTGCTTCAGCGTGCCTCATGAAGCAAGGATTGGTTCCATCGAAATGGATCCAGTGGCATTCTGGCTGTAAAGTCATGACAAGAGTTTATATGTTTCTCATTCATTCAGGTGTGACTTCTGCTTCTATATATGTTAGATCTTTTTTGTGGATCCGGTGCTAGCTCATGTACATGTGTTGCTTTTCTATGTGGTCACTAGTGTGAATGAATGAACAATATGTATAAACTCATTGTGATGCTTTTCTATGTGGATCCGGCTCTTTTTTTAATTCAGTGTGTCATCTCTAGTGTGAATGAATGAACAGTATCTATAAGATCAGGTAGTATTGGTAGCCTGGTAGGCTGCTTTTCTATGTTTTAAAATGTGTAATCTCAACTATATGATTCTGGGAATCCCTTGCTCTGTTTTCATCGCACAGTTCAGTTTGCAACAACAATGCGGATTGCATGCATCAGTTTTGACATTTTTTTTTTGGTGTGTAAGCTTAAGAAGTTATACAGAAAGCTTGAAATTAAAAGTATCCGGGGAGGTGCTTCATCACAGACAGAATTTTGTTTCTAATAAGATAAAAAAAAGTCTGTACCGATCCCCCTAAAAAGCATGCTTATCTTTCCTGTATGTAGCTGATGTATGTAATATCTTGTATAGTTTACAGAGTATTTTGCTTTGAGATCATTGTGTACTGATCGTTTGCCATGTGAGATCGACACACTGAATCTGGATCAGAGATGGACACAGAAACTACAGATTTGATGATGGGATTTTGAATTCTTTTCTGTATAATAATCGATCAAAAAAAACATATTTGGCTTGTATCTGAAAGATAATAAGATGCATACAGACGAATCAAGTTTGGAAGTTCAGGCATTTTAAAATGCATAAATAATGCTGCCAAGGTTTTTCTTTAAGCAAGAGTCGAACTGGTTAGCTTGAATGAAATCCAGGTGAGACAGGAAGCTTACTTTACATTGGCAATCCCTTAATCATGTTGGAAGTTTGGAACTCTCTACGTTTCAGTTTGTTTGCAACATTACTGTCAATTGGGCCCAACTGTTGTTGTTACAGTGAGAAAGAAGCTTATCCAAAGGCCTCCTCGAACTTATCAGTTCCAGAGCCACAGCACGTGAACCAATTCCATCAAAGCCAAAGGCAACGGCGGTAAACAGAGTTTTTCATCGTATTGACTGAATGATTTCATTGTGAGCCTTTGTCGCTGTCACGACGGGGGCAAAGTGCTTGGACGTACGCCTTGCCTTGGTATTGCTGATGATCTTGTGGTTCCTGTGGAAGGAACAAAATCGACCGAAGAGAAACTCTGGTCGGCATATACATGCAACAGTAGGGGGCAGCTCTGAAACTCTGAACGTTACAAGAGCTCGACAGAGATTTGAAACTCCTATCAGTGTAGTTGAAACTCTTGTTGTGTCATATCACCTTTCCTATAATCCTTCAGTGGGGAACTAGAAGGCCACCTTTCTTTCTACATATCAGTGTTCGGACCCTGAATTTGGAAGGAAAAAAATAGTAGAGCTAGGTGCCCTATGAAGCAACTAAAGCACTGCCGTGGATTCACGACACGTGTTGCGTACATGGATCTACACATGGAATTGATGCTACTTAAAGATAACATAGCTCTGTCATGGATGTTGATCTTTTCTCTCTTTTTTTTTAGAGGACAGCGTTTATCTTTTAGTTTTGTCTATCTATAATAATAATCTGCCAGTCTACTAGATCACTTGTAGAGTTGGCTGTCTGAGGCCTTTGCACCGTGGGCTTCTTTCGCAGTTCTGTTGGGCCGGACAGGACACTAGGATATCAGGACAGCCCATTACAATTAATCGGCCCAAAGTTGAATTGGGCCCCAGAATGGTCTCTTTGGGCTTTAACTATACCCATCAGACAATGCACCATGACGCCCTGTATTTCTCTGTGTAATAAGTATTGTAGAAGAAATTAAATGGAAAAATATTTGCTGGCTGTATATGATGTTGAACCAATGGAATATAATAATTGGTGCGAAAAGATCATCCGAGATGTGCAAAGACTTTGCCAGCTGCTGTACATATCTTGCATGATGGATATGATGATAGCAAGATCACTAGACGGTGATGGAGATGGAATGCATCCGTACCTTACAACACACTCAAGCAGGGTGCCATTTGCTTACAAGCCATCCACAGAATCAGAATGGCATCCCTTGTCCTTGCCACCGCGCGTCTCCATGGCCGAAAGGCATGGCTGTCGCCGTCCTCGATCTTCCTCAAGCCTAGCTAGGGCAAAGGCCAGGCCACCGTACCTGTGTGCTTCACTCAAAAGCATTGCAGAAACTGAAGCACCATGCGTTGCATATTTGCATTGCTGAGGCCACAAGATTATGCGCGTGTCGATCAGTGTGGTGATGATCCACATGCGACGACGACATTCCAAACACACAACATCTGTTGTTCCATTGAGGATCAAGGGAAGCATCCAGTAGTGCTGTAAAATCATCAAGTTCAAAAGGCAGATGGAGACTGACTACTGTGTCTCGTTCATATAGACTGGAGGCAGAGCTACATGGGCTTCTTTGGGTGCCAAGGGACGGATTGTTTGGAAGCAATGCCAAGCCAGCCGAAACCGTAGCAGAGGAGCCAAGTCACTTGCAACTCAAACCTTCACGCTCTTCCCTCCAAAAAGCCATTGGATATATTATATATAAATATGTGCTACATGATCACCACCACAGCTCACTCGCCTCGCCTCACTACAGCACCAGCTGCATAGCACAGTTGCGCCCAGCTCCAAGCTCTCCTCTGATCCAGCAATGGCGTTCAACCCCAACCCTCCAGGACTGGGCTTCCCTACTTCCCTCAAACCCTTACCTTCCAAGGCCCGCCGCGCGGCCACGGCCACAGGTCCCACCGCCGCCACAGCGCTTCCGCCGCCCGATCGAGCCCCGCCACCACCACAGCGCGCTCCACCACCGCCTCAGCCTCCACCACCACGCCGTGCTCCGCCACCGCCCACCCTACCACCACCACCTCCTCGCCGCGCTCCCCCGCCACCGGCTCTACCGCCGCCTCCACGCCCGCGCACCACCACCGCCTACAATGCCGCCACCGCCACGCGCCCGTGCTCCCCCGCCTCCCACTCAGCCCCACCGCCACCCGCCATGCTCCTCCACCACCGTCACCGCCTATCCGCCCACCGCCACCACCAACTCCACGGCCTCAAGCGCCACCACCGCCTCGCCCACTCGCGCCGCCTCCACCGCATATTCAGCCTCCGCCAGCGCCCGTGCCACCTCCACCTAGCCCTCCACACCCACATTGTTATCATCGTGGTGTTCGTCTCACTAGGTGGCTTGCTGCTGCTTGGCATGCCTCGCCAGCGCTCCTCTGCTGGCACAAGAAGAGGGGGAGGAAGACAGAGACCAAGGCTGAGGTGCTCAACTTCAGTGACCATGTCCATGTCCACAAGGATACCATTCCAGGGCCTGGGGGTGCCAACGTCGTCAGGCTGACAGTAGACGAGGACGTCAAGTTCCAAGAGGCGGTCAAGAAGCAGGACGCCATTGGCGAGTCCTCAAGCACTGCAGCAACCGGCAAGACGGCGCATCACCACCTCCCTTGGACCTGGCACAAGAAACATGAGAGCAGTGAAGAGAAGAAGGCAGAGCTCATCAACGTCACAAAGCACAAGCATGTCGACGAGAAGATCATACCTGCCACATGGCGAAAAAAAATTGAGGTCCTTTCGAGAAGATGAAGATATCAGATTTGAAGAGGCTGGCGAAACGAAGAAGATTATGAAAAAAATCCAGGGCACACATAACCAAGTCCTAAGATGATGATGATGCCATATCCACATATATTGGTTGCCTACACTGAAGGCCCTTCAACTTGGGCAATAACCATACCCATACACATACACATACTACCCCTTGCATGCATTTGAGTATTTTGATAAGATTCTATGTTCTTTCATGTGAATGAAAAAAGGCCGTCAGAGACCCCATCTGATTGGATTCAAAGTGTAATTATATGCCAGCATTTGTATATGAACAGTTTGTGAGAAACAATTTCCTCAGAAATTTCACTGAACCCCACTGTGAAAGATGACGGTTAGTGGCTGCATGTTGCATCATAACAAAGTGTGCTCATACACATAGCCTTTCTGTTGACATTCTCCCTAATTGTGTCAAGAGCAGGAGGAGAAACTATGGACTAGGGCAGAATGTGAACAGGGCAGCACAAACGACTTTACAGGGTAGCCTAAACATAATATCCAGTACTTGTCATCACTACATAACACCATCATAATCCTAACTGCTTCAGCTACCTAGTTGATTGCGATAGGAGTAATTCGCCTCTTAGCAGGCTTACTCGATGCGCTGTTCTTTGTTGGTACTGGTGGCGGTGTCACTTCAGCCGCCACGGGAATGGTTGCCTCCTTGACTTTGTTATCATCGACATCTACTTCCATACTGTCTACTGTTACCAGCTTCTTGTTTTCACAGGTCACATTTCCTTCAGCAAGCTCCCCTGTTCCTGAATTTTCAAGAGTTGATTCTTGTTAGTGCCTTAAAAGAAAATACATGGGATAAAGATTGCAAATAATATGGTCCAACATGGGTATGCATAGCTACTTGATAAGAATGATTTCTTCCACATGATTGGAGCAAGGGCATCAGAAAACCATTTGATTGGAAGGACTGTGTTACTGTATTGTAGATCAAACTTTATGTGACAGTTTATGTGAAAAAAAAATTCTGACAAAATTTAACAAGATTTCTGTCAGTGTGGCTCTTAAGTAGCTGTCATACTACTTATAACATTATCTTAATGAACACAGACACAAGACAAAGACAGTGCTTATTTCATTGATGGTCCTTAACACATCATATCTGTGAGTAGAATCTCAATCTTAAGGTGTACATCAGAAGGAGAATATAGGCATACTGGATTTCTTTAAAGATCACCTATAAAAGTATGATGCAGAACTTGCAATAACAATATAAGATCTAACTGCTTCAGCTACCTACTTAATTGCAAATGCGGTAATTCATTTCTTATATTAGACTTACTTGTGATGTTCTCAGTTGGCACCAGTGGTGCTCTAACTCCTACAGCCACAGGGCTGGCTTCCATCTTAAGCTTGCTGGCACTAATATCAACATTCATGCTATCTGCAGATACAGGCTTCTTGGTCTCAGGTGTCAAAGGCTTCTTGGTCTCAGGCGTCAAAGTCACTTTAGCAACTTCCTTTGATCCTAGAGATTTATCCAAATTTGGCCATGTTAGAAGTGTCATCTGGAAAATCACATCAGAAGGGGGAAAACGGACAATACAGTGTAAGGTTTGATATGCAGTACAAAACATATGCATCGCATCTAAAAAGATCATCCTACATACCAATAGAGAACTACAAAACATCTGCAACAGATCTGAGGAGATGATTTTACATATCAATAAATCACTTGTGTATCATTCTTATGATTCATGGGGCCTAGAGATTTATAGAAGAAGGAAGCTCTATTGATCTCAGACAATTACATAAAGGTGATACATATAACCTAGAGGTATGTCAGGTAAGTCTGAAAGCAAGAACTGCAGGGTATTCCATCACGTGTACAGTACGCCATTCCTCAAAAAACATGCAGGGTATGGCTATGTACCACATGTCAACGAAAAACTGGAAAAACAAAAAATATGCCATTTTCCTTTATGAATAAAACAGGTTCAAGTGGCAAGATGAATATGGATTAGATGGCAAATGATATGGAGCCTTTCGGCAGGAGATGGTTAACAAGGAAAACTCAAAAATCAGTATGTAAACTCTGTTCCAAACTGTTTTTGCTTTTCTAAGTACATAGCTTTTGCTATGCACCTAGGTATACGCTATGTCTAGATACACAGCAAAAGCTTGTATTTAGAAAAGCCAAAACGGCTCATAATTTGGAACTGAGGTAGTACCATTCTAGTCGCTTGCTAATTTTTTATATTAATTACAGTTAGGCACTGTGATTTTCATATGATTCAGTATTGAATCCTAAAAGTGCTGAGAAATTCACCGTGATGTACACTGACGATTAATGGAATGTTCCAAGCAGGAACACAATTTTTAACATGCAAGTACATAACAACCCACGAAGAAATATATAATGGTAAGGGAAGATGAATGGAATGGAGAGATACCAGGGAGGATGTGAGGCTCTCCCAGTTCCTCATTCTCAAACTCTATTATAGTACAGTAGCCATCTCGCGATGACACTGCCAAGTACTTAGCATCAGAAGACCTGACACAAACAGATTGCAAAGATGAATTACTATGCAAAGCTCAACTGGAAGACTACAAAAGCAAAATTGTATAAGTACTCACCATGCAATATCGGTAATGGCAGCATAGTGTAGACCAGCATGTACTAGAATTGGAGGAACACTTTCTGTATCATAGACATACAGAGAGTTCAAAGTAGCAACAGCAAAAACAACTCTATAAGGAAGCTTGAAGAGACCATCTGCAAAATTTAAATGTGATTGAGATTCATTGTAAAAAAAAAAGAAGTAGAACTTTTGAGCAAAGCAAAGTTGCCATAAATTGAGCTACCTGGGTTAGAACCACGTGGTTTGAATAGCACAGGGCAAAAGCGTACTGCTACTATAGCTTTACTGGCCCCAGGAAGTTGTACTGCCGGCCTGCAGTGCCAAATACAGTCAGTAACCTAAAAGAGCAATGGAACTACATGTACAGTACAGTCAAAGTTATATGCTAGAGTATGTGCTTTCGGTCCCAAAACACGGAATACATCATGATAACCTTAATTAAAATGCCAAATTCTGTAATCTGTAGCATTTCATCAGAAATTTAGCACATACACAATAGAAAATAAGATTCAGCACCCTGTGGCAACTAAGCAATCAAATGTGATTACCTTCTAAAATTTAGGACTTAAAGTTTTCACTTATAACTTATTTTTAGGTGCAGTAAATTAACCTTACATTGAAAAAAGAAATGTAGAAAAAACAATTCTCTGATGGTCGAAATACCATATTATCTTATTTTCTTATTTTAAGTATCAGTTGAAATGTTGAGTTTGACCAGATTGGTCCCTTTGTTTATATGTCAAGAACCGGAAAACACATAGGTTACTTCAAGTAATAGATCTGGTACCTTGAGAGGTCACGCCTGGACATTATATAAGCAGTATTAATCACTTCGGAAGAGTGTTTAGAAAGGCCTGATAAAGATAGAAAAAAAAAAAAAGCCATTTAGGGGATTATGATGATGGAAAATTTGCTGAAAATAGACTAAATAATATGGTTTCAGTGAACTGAACACAATTTCAAGCTTAAGAAATTTGAACTGTACTATCACTAAACACTAATGCAAAAACAATATATACCTGCTGGCAATACCAGAAAAGATCCATCAGGTGACCATGCCAACCTCCGGAAGAAAGATGGTAGTGTCTCATCATGAAACAAATGAGATTTAATTGGTGGCTGCAAGACAAAGGATTACATTATTGCTCTGTTAAAACTCAGTTTGAATCCAAATGCTGTAGCAATGAGGGAAGAGCAAAACCCACCTTAGATTCATCAGGATTCTGATATTCTACCTTCACTAGTGTATGCTGGCAAACAAAATTCAACCTCTCCGCATTCTTGGATTTGCCCTGAGGCTTATTTGCATATATTTTACAAGTTCTGTCAGAACTCATTGAAGCTATGTACTGGCCCAAAGGATCCCATGCCACACCCTGAACATAATGCAGATGCCCCTCTAGCTTTTGGTGTACCGAGCCTGAAAAAATCATCAGATATCAATCACACAAGATAGGACAGAACTCATTCTGCTGCAGGTAACAGATTATGTACTGTAGTGGGAGTCACCTTTACTAGCTTCCCAAATTATGCAAGTGTTGTCAACTGATGCAGAAACAAGGAATGCACTGTCATGCGACCACTGAAGGTCAAGAACATCCTTGTGATGGAACCTGTGAATGAAACAAATAAGGCCGTTACCATTTAGCAAGCTTCCAAAGAAGAGAGCCAGTTTGCGGAAAAAAAGAGTTTCCGTTTCAGTGAGCAGAACTGACAGTAATGTCTTGTGAATTTTCCATGCCTCGCCGTCATCAGCGGGATGCAGTTTCCAGAGGATGATGCCGCCACCTGTACATCACGAAACACAACAATTCATCTCTTGGACACACGAAACCATCTGATAATTAAGCTATAAATAAAGATAGCTTCGCATTATGAATTCAATTGTTCCGTTGCGACAAATATTGGATAAACTAATTCCATTTTAGGATGGTTGGCAAAAAAGACTAATTGAATTTTAGGACCAATTATGACTTGACATATATAATCGTAATGCCAAATTGGGCGTACCGTCAGCACCGGAGGCGAGATACTCCCCTGGAGGAAACCAAGGCGGGAAAAGAGAGTCAGTCAGTTATATTACATATGCGCAAAGACTGCAAGAGTATATATCTCTGTATGTACAGTATAGGCTCAAAGCCAGGGACAGGACAGGAAATCAGACCTGAAGGGGAGAAGCGGAGGACGTTGACCGCGGAGCTGTGTGCAGTGTTATTGGGGACGAGGGCGGTCTTGAAGGTGGCGGTGGGGAGCTTGTCGTCCGATCCATCCGACGCTACCTCCCAGATCTGCAATCCCCAAACCGGTCACGGAACGCCGCCGCCGAAATGGGTAAGTAGGGGAGGGGCGAATCTCCAAGCATGAAGACAAGGGCGGTGGAGGAGAGGAGGAGATGCGGGGCCAACCAACCTTGACGTCGTGGTCGGCGCCGGCGGTGGCGAGGCGGCGGGAGGCGGGGTGGAAGTCGAGGCTGAGCACCGGCTGCTGGTCGTGCCAGTTGATCTGCAGCGTCCCGCCCCGCATCTTGTTGTGGAGAGTGGTGGATGGGCTCCGCCGATCCGGCGTTCGTTCCTCGTCGACGGATTCCTCCTCCTCCGCTGGCTTCGCCTCAATCTCTCTCCCACTCTCTCTAGGGTTTGGTTTGGATTTGGGAAACGGAAAGCCAGCGGCGGGAAATGGAGGCGGGATTGCGCGCGCACCTCTCACCCGTTGCCGCGCTCTTCGGCTTCTTCTAGCACTTCCAGCGAGAGATCTGGGCCGAATTTTGAGTAGGCTAAATTTCAGCCCAGTTAATGCTTTTTTTTGAAAGGACGGCCCAGTTACTGTCAGTGGTGGAGTGGAGTGGATTTCCTTAAGATTGGACGCAATTCGTGGGCTGGGCCATTACTGTTCAACACGCCCAAATCAACACATAGATTTTTCATAGCAGAGGTATTTATTTATGAAACAAAATAAAATAAAAATAATCCATTGACTGTTGTTAGTGATTGATAATAGAGTCCACCAAATTAATCTCTTTAGATGTTTTGAGTTTTTGAGGATTTCTAAGTTTTGTTTATTTTTTTAGTGAGTGAGTAAATTTCATTTGGCGAAATCCTCAAACGTGTCCTCGGTTCTCATCTAAGTCTTCATACTATCAAATTGCACTTTAGTTCCCTAAACTTGTTTTTTTGCCTAGGTCCTCCTACTTTTAAATTGTGCTTCTAGCTCTCAAAGCTTGTCCCAAGTTCTCATCCAAGTCCTAAATTACACATTTATCTCCCTAAACTTATACCAAGTACTCATCATAGTCTTAGTACTTTGAAAATACACATCCAACTCCCTAACATTGTATTGTTGTAACATTCTGGTCCGTACCCTCCCCACGCAATGTGTTGCTTGTGCACAACTAGCTTCCTAAGACTTTGCTTCGTTGCTTGTCTGTCCTTTTGTCATGCCTACCCTACCACACGTCCTATATCCAAGCCTCCATTGTCATGGCACTCCTAGATTTTGCTTGACTCGTTCCTCTGCTCCACCTCACCATGGCATTAACCTTTGCCTCGTGGCAATCACATTCAACACCACCACAACCACCACTGCACTCCTTGAGGACCCTCACTGAGTAGGAGCTCATGCTCTCACCATCTCTTCACACTTATAGTTCTCTACACCGCCAACCTTTTCCTGACCTCCCTCAACAACAATAGGGTCGTTGTGGTAGTGCGGAAGGGTGAGTGGAGCACGCGGCATGGCGTGCAGCGGGGAATGACATGGCCTAGCAACGTGGCAACATGGATATGGCACCACCCTGACGATGCAACCTAGGCAGGCATGGGGAGCATGGTGTGTAGCATGGTGTAGCGTTGTGGCTATGTGCTTCATGGTTTTTGTGCTTCATGGTTTTTGTTTAACATAATTTGTTTTGATCGAGATATGAACCTAATTCTTTCCTTTTTTAAGTTTTGTCTTCAATCCTGATCTTGTCATTTAACGTCGTCATTCTAGATTTAGGTCAACAAGTTATATGTCTAAATTCAATTAAGTTAAACATCGATCATATATATATATAGTTAAGTAATTTAGATCAGACACACAACTATAACTAAATTTCAAGTTTCGTCAAGGGAGAATAATCATATTGGTTTCTTCTTTTCAATCTCTGAGTGATGAAACAGATTAAAGTGGCACTAGATACTAGATATTGTCTATATAAGATCCAATTTTTCCTAGATATATATACTACTATATAGTGCTGCACTTCCCAGGCCAGTACACAAGTGGACAGCTACTAGAGGATTGTTGGATGGATGGATATATACACATCCTCGAGTAGGCATCGATCACCAAGCAAAAAAGCTTCACCAGCGTCAGTTTATCACTATATATAATAGTATAATCTATCCTGTTTGAAAATAGGAAAAGGAATTGTCGAAAACTGATGCATGCACACTAACCACACACGATCGAGTAAATAGCTTCACCTAGGAATCTAGTATACAAGCACTATATTCTCCTCCTATCTTGTCTGAAAAAGATACTATTTGATTATTATATTGTCGACAAACAAAATATGTTTATATGTAGTTGCACACTAATCAGCAGATAATGGGCGCACCATTATCTACGACGATAAGATAGATAGATGCTGTAAAAAGAGCAAAAAAGGGCAAGAAAAAGTGGTCAGTCCGAGAGGAAAATTAGTGGCCAACACGCAAATATATGTGCACTTAGTACTCACTACACACATGCATGCTGTATATCTCCCTAGCTGTCTCTTGGTGGATTCATATATAGGCCACCTGAAAAAGATAACGCTATGGATAATTAAATATACAGGTGCTATCTTCAGGTGGAAAATATAGTGTAGAAAGCAAATGATGTCACGTATCATGTCGATGAAAAAAATAAATCAAGTGATTGTGGTTAGTCACTTTTCAGCAGCTACACAACCATACATATTTGTTTTTATGTAATAGTATTATATTAATAAGCAAGAGGTTTAAAAGGTGAAGGAAAACTTATTAGGCCCTGCTTGGTTATTAGAGCCGAAAAAAAAAACCAAATCACAAATAGACACAGACCTACGTAAAACACATTTCCAATAGATTGTTTCTCCGTCCCCAAAAAAATCATTTTAAGTTTTCTTTTGACTTCTTGTTCATGGTAGGAGAGTTGCAAATATACTCTTCCCCAAAACCCGGGCGGGCCTAGTATTGATGCATGGGTTCAATTGAATCTACCCAAATTTTTTGACAAACAAATTTATATACATAGTATATATAACATGTATATGTATGAAAAATAGAAAATAGCATCACAAAAAACTCATATTGCCTCTTCGGTACTCAAATGGCTCACTTCCCAAATCTCATTTTGGTATTCAATTTTGTTTATACTTTAGGTTGTCAATGATGGAACCTATTTTTTAAATACACCTTTTTAAAATTTTGAATCCATAGTAAAATGGATGAACTAAAAAAAGTCAAAAGCTACTTATAATTCAGAACAATAAAATGATAAATCTTGTACATTTTAGTTAGTCAGTTTTTTTTATGATGGAACCTATCGATCGACTTCCTAAATACAAAGCTACTTGTACATTTTTCTAGATTATTATAACAAAAGAGGGTTCGTCCATGCATTGCTTTGTCACAAAGATTCGTGACCTACTATGCAGAAGTATCCACGGATTTCGAGAGATTTCGTTTGGTTCTTCACAGAGTTGCACTGCCACGCAGCAACATGCCAACATATAATACACGTTGGTACGTACGTGGTTTTTTACTTTGGTCACGTCGACCATGTTTCCCCACGTTCACGCTTGCTACGGCTGGAATCCGGATGGATTATTATGCTTGAGAGGAATCCTGCCGGACTCTGCCGGATTATACGATGATGTGCATATATGTCTCGTCGTAGTCGCCATGGTCGTCGTCATACGCGTTTCATGCATTTGCACAGACACCACCATGCATCATATACTATTCGTTTGTCCGCTCCACTGCCACTACTACTAAGCATCACCCATCCAAAAGCTAAAGTCCAATGCAAAAGCTACGGCGATACACCTCCTCTTAGTGTAAAGCATCGATGCAATAGTCAAAGTACTATTATATATACACGATATTTATGAGATCAGTGATGAATGGATGAGCATTATCTTGACCAATAGTACCCGTAGGAAACCAGTCAGCGGCTCAGTTGGGTGTACGCGTACTAGCTTGGTCAAAGCAAACAAAGACCGGAGAAAAAAAAAAATCTTCTTGTGGGCAGGCCGTCTCAACAATTCCAAAGGTCTTCGAGGGAAGCAAGGATGTAAGGACATATCAATCTATTTTTCTAACACTTATTTACGGCTGGCTTCAACTCCAATAACAGCTTGTGCGCGGAGGAATCAGAGGAGCCGTACCAAACACTTGAGGAGGAGCCGTGTTTTCTAGTGAACAACAATGCAAGGGTTCTTGAAATGCCTTACAATTTGGAATTGAGGAAATACTAATTGTTATTTCTAACCGATTCACCAGGAAATTAATCATCTAGGAGCTTAGTCTTCTGATCGAGTCGGATGCTTGCGTATGGACGATACATCCCTACGAAGAATATCTCAAACGATTTTCCAGCTAGCACGCAACATCTTCGTCTCTACTGTAGTTGATTAGCTAAGGGGACACACAAATAAATAGGCTATCATGGACTAAGCACTAGTGTTAATGGAGAGGTAAGTTATTCAACGTGCTACCAAGCTAGCTTAACTATACTATTATTGTTGATTAGGAGGCACATCCACACGAGAAACACGGATGTTTAGTGTATTAGCAATGATGGAAGAAAGAAAAAAAAACTACACGGAGTAGTGTAGTAGTAGTAGCATAGTGTACTTGTGTGTGAGAACAAAGTGCACTCGCATTGTCAAGTAACAGTAGATAGATGATGCCTAATGCTTGTTGATAGCAACTTGACCTTGCTTGCCAGCCAAATGGTTATCTTTTCGTTTATTTTTGTAGTGGTGTGCATTGCAATTATAATCTCTGCAAATTAAATGAAACCTTGACGTGATATACTTCTTTTTGAAAGATCCAGTTACCCGGATTTGGTTAAATTAAGGGAGGAAGCGAACATCCGATTACAAGCGCGAGGAGCGCTCCCGGAATCAGCCTAGGCTGAGACGGGCTAAGAATCACAGTTAACTACTCACAAATTACATGTACAACTGAAGTTGAAGGGAAAAGGAAACTACAACCTGCTCGACATGAAGTACTTATATGCTAGCTAGTGGTATGCTTATCATCATTGTATACATACTACACTTTACTCTTCAAATTTGTTGCATTGCTTGCTTTCTGAACTAAGTGGCCATGCATAATGCATCTCTCTATATATGAAATAATAATCAAGGTATACTCTTATTAGTACATTAAGAATATTCATGAATAGCTAGCATGCATGAGCAGATAAATTTTACATTTCCATTGCCAGAGGTATAGGTCATATATAATATATCCCAACTAAGATTTTTTGTGTAATATAAAAAAGCTAGTATAGTAGCTGGTTAGGCACTAAGGGAACGAAGAAATTAGTGTACACAGCACGGTGGTCATGGTGGAATCCTCCACTCCACTTGCATTGTTGGAGTCAACATTGACAGCCACCATCCTCACCTCCTATAAAAACCCTCTCCCTCCCTGCACTCCAACACAAACACACACTACTCATCATCTTCTCATCCATCCACACACACAGAAGCTTCCCACATAGACATATACAATACAACACCTCACCGGCCAGTTATCATCACTTCACACACACACAAGAAACATCAAGCTCTCATCATCATCACATATACTCCTACTAATCGTCTTTAGCAATATATGGTGCATATGGCAACAATAACCAAGGAGGCCATGGTGGTGCTCATCATCTCGGTCCTGCTCCCTCTCAGCACCCTCGGCTCCCGCTCCGGCCCGACGGCCGTGCAGCACCACGGCCACGCCGGCCATGGCACCCCCAAGCACTCCTCCTCGCCACCTCAACCAACCACGGCGGAGCTAGTACGCAGCACCTGCAACTCGACGTCCTACTACGACCTGTGCGTGTCCGCGCTAGGCGCCGACCCATCCAGCGCCACAGCCGACGTCCGCGGGCTGTCCACCATCGCCGTGTCCGCGGCAGCCGCCAACGCCTCGGGCGGCGCCGCCACAGCCTCAGCGCTCGCCAACGGCACCAACACGTCGTCGTCCAACAACGCGCAGGCGACCCCGGCGGCCACCGCCGCCATGGCGCTGCTGCTCCGCACGTGCGCCGCCAAGTATGGTCAGGCCAGGGACGCGCTGGCCGCCGCCGGGGACTCCATCGCGCAGCAGGACTATGATTTCGCGTCCGTGCATGTCGGCGCTGCTGCTGAGTACCCGCAGGTGTGCAAGGCGCTGTTCCGGCGGCAGAGGCCCGGGCAGTACCCGGTAGAGCTGGCGGCCAGGGAGGAGGCGCTCAGGCAGCTCTGCTCCGTCGCGCTCGACATCATCGCGCTCGCCTCCAACACCAGCAGCTAGGTTGTCGATCGATCATGGTCTCTCCGTTACTATAGCTCTCCCATGCATGCATCCTTCTTGGAAGTGATTGCTGATGGATCGGATCTTGACGACGTGTAGTAATTAGTCTCTAGCCATATGAGTCTACGTGTAATCACACGAGTGCACTCCGTCGTGTTTAGTTTTGGCACAGCATATGTATGGTAGTGTTATTACTGCACTATTAGCTTGTCAAACTGTATGTAACCAGCGTACTCTAGTGCTGATGAGTTGGCTGAAAAAGATCGATCACTCTCTACATTTGTTGTGCGTACTACGTACAGTGTGGCCTCGATCAGTTTCTCTCTTCCCCAAAAACACGTCTCCTAATTATTAAATTGGACGCAGCTGTGTGTTGTTCATCACTTTTCTGCTACACCGGCCTTTTGGTTACGTTTTAGCAGGCACATACAGCGGCATATATAAAGGTGCTTTTCTACAGTAACAATATCTTGAATTATTTGAGCAAAGCACATGAGCTGCTTTTGTACATGCAGCTGCATAAAAGGTGCATATAATATGTTGCACTGTATGTGATCTCCATGACACTGTTAGCAAATGAATTGAAGGGGGTCGATCCACTGATCAAACTACTAAAAAAAGGATTAGAAACTAAAAAGCAGGTCCATCAAATTGATTAAGATTGGGAGAGTTTGAGGATTTTACCCCCTTTAAAAAGAGAAGAAAATGAGTGGCACATGTAAAAGTTACTATAGCTAGAATTTTGTTTTTCAAGTAAAAAAATGTAACTGGGTCAGAGACCCTTAGATTTTATGATTTTAGTAAAATAGATGGCGATGCAACCTATTTTGATTTTCCATAAAATTGAAAATGAATGTTTTTCTTAAAAATAAATATCATTACTACAGTAAATCTTTTCAGACCAACGGCGTTGATAATTTGTAGAAAGCTTCAAAATAGGTTTGCTAGGGATACCAGCTTACGCATCAAGTTCATGAAGGGGACTAAGACTATCCCTTCTAACCTCCACTACCAGAAGGTATACCCTGCTTTACAGTCTTGAAATAACAACCAATCAATCGGCTTACAACTTTCTCAGGAGCACAAGCAGACACTACTATGCCATAGTAAATGCCAATAAATATTGTCAATGAAAATCATTTGTGAGAGGAAGTTATATATATATATGACGAAATCTTTGCCGTCATGTTTGTCACATCTCGCCATCTTGTTAGGCGTTCTTTATCTTCTCAGGGTCAACTCTTGCACTGCTTTCCTTTCCTCCTCTTGCCATCACTTGCCAGTAGTTTGGGAATGTGAACACCTTGTGAGTTGTCAGCTTTTTTTAAGTACACACAGTACAATGCAAACGCTTACACATACTCCTATGAATACACGTACGCTACTGGGTTTGCTAGAGAAAACAAAGTCATTTCCAAAGAAACCCACACCCTTAGCTTTTTTTTGGTGGTAGTATATATTTTATTGGGCTACCTCTATAAATGGGCTTAGCGTGTTTGAAATTGGCTACGTATATATTTCGCGGTTGGCAACATTTTAAGGTTGCCTTCGTAAAACAGTCTCAAAAATATTTTATAGTAGTGTATATAGCTTGCTGGCTAATTAGTACAGCAAGATAGAGACAGCCATGCTTCTGGTTTGATCGAGATCATCCAGCAGCAGCGCCGTCAGCAGACATGGTTGACATGCAGCATGTATGATTCTATGCTGGATTATTCAGATCTTCAGATAGAGAGGAACTCTACCGGATTTCGCCAGACTTTACAACTGGGATTGTCTATTGACTTTGTGCATGCATGATCTGTCAAAGTCTCGTCGTCTTCAGCGTTCCCACACCATACATTCCGCTGGACTGCCACCACTGCGCCGCCGTGCCCGCTGAAAAGCAACGTATACATACAGGCGGAAGAGGAAGATGCATGGTGCCTCTGCTGGAATAGTCAAAACACTCGAGAGATTAGTGGAGTGAAGCTGGTAGGAAACCAGCAGCAGCTTTCTTTAACCCTGCGTCTGCGTTCAGCAGGAACGACTAGCTAGCAATAGGAGCTGGCCGAGAGAGACAGCAGCATCTTAAGTTCAGCATCAGTACACGAAGGAAAATCCAATGTGCAATCTATATATCATGGGCGACTCTAAGCACAAATAAAAGCGAGTTTAAAGTCTGGCGGCACCGCCTTTAAAACTAGAGGGCTATCAACCTAGGAGGCCGGCATCCACACGAGAAACATGTTAGTGCTCCATTGGAAAATGTCGATCGATCAGTGCCCTTGCACTGTCCGGTAAAAGTGGCTGCATATATGCCGCGCCGAGCTACTTGTCGATCGACAGCAACTGACTTTGTTTGTTTGCCAAAAGCTAGGAACAATTTTGGCTTTCATGTTTGGAGGCCTGCATTTTGGAGTATGTACTATTGAGCTCCTTTTAACAGTACACCATGCATGTTTTCATATAATTAGCCCATAACTTCTTCTTATCTTAGCCTTAGTCTGCAAAACTTTAAGCAGAGTCGGTCAGGTTTTATGCCGTTATCCCTGTGTTCTGTCTTGTCTAGTTCTTTCTCTTGGATGTAAAACTCTTGGTTTCCGTTATTCTAAGTAATGGAAATGGGGACTCCCTCGGTTCGAAAAAAAAATTAGCCCATAACTTCTCACAAAAAGCACCACATATTTTGTATATCATCACAAGAAAGAAGCTTGTGTTGCCATCAGGGCTTGCTACACATGGTTTAATGATGGCCTCGTGTCTTTCTTGCATGCCTTCACCGCTTAACATGGAAACTTTTCTACATGGTCAAGATGACCTTAAGCTCTATTACAAAAATCCTATTAGGAAAGATGGGAACTAACAAAAATCGTTGGTGATGTTTTGTAATTAAAAAAAATGTTATAAGGGATAATTAACTACATGAAAAATGTGTCATTGCACTGCTAATTGAGCTTGCTGGTGGCAAAAACGATCAAGGGCCGGTTCCTCAAGTAACCAAGTAGTCAATTAGAGGTTTTAGTCAAATAACTCTAGTGGTCCTTTGTGATTTTAGTTGAAATTAATCAATCCATGGAGCCATCACTAATGATCAGTCTATATATATCTTACAAATAGTGATGGCTACGACATTCGGTCTATTCATCACTAATGTTTCCTAGGCCTAGCTCGAAAATAACTTTGGGTGGGATAGTTCTTCATTGTCCGGCAAGCACTAAACAACGGGCGGCCTCTTCCTTCCATTTTTTATTTGAGAACTAAAGATTGAAAATTGCTCAGCCTTGATCGATAAAAACTAAATGTCTCTTAATGAGTGTGTTCTGGATTTAAAATTCAGCATGGCGTTGAGCTTTGAGCGGGCTCTAGTTCAGCGATTTCCCACAAACCTTTTATTAAAGCCCAACCCAATGTTCAAACATAAGTCTAGAGAGCATAAGACTTAACGGGTCAAGAATTGGAGGTGTCAAATATGCTTCTTGTGCCATATTTGACGATGAAACAATCAATATTCTTCCTTCGCTTCATATGTGTATCGGTATGGTTCCTAAGCTTGTGCCATTTCTAGTATTTGGGGGTAGTTGGCAAATTTACATTGGACTTGCAATCTCGACCTTCAATGTTCAGTGGGATCTCTCACTACTAGAAACTCCCCAGCTGTATTTGTAACGCTATCAAAAGTGTCTCTACATTGGCACACAAAGACATTTTTGACACAATTTCAAGGACATATCTAAATGTTATGCTATTTAACATGCTTTCAACGCCAAGAGATATGTAGGCACATTTTTTAACACGATGTTGAAATTGTATTAAAATGAAATGACATTAGCTACGCTGTCAACTATTAGTAACCTCTACACACGCTTGTAAAGCACATCTCAAAATCGTCAATAGGCACATAAAAATGCTTTTTGACATGGAACTAAAAACGTATAAATTTGACACATAATTAGATATGCTTTCAACCATGAGTAGCATGAAGACACGTTGTAAAGCATCTCAAGTTACCGTCCTTATGTGGATAGAGATGTTTTTATATGCGATACCGAAATATCTCTAGTTAACATGAAATTAGATACATTTATGAAGATCACCGGGAAGAAGCTTACTTAAGGTCTAAATAGAATATTGTATTTTCCTTTGTTTGATGTTTTTCATACATTTTCTATACATTTATGAAGATAGCTGGGGAAGAAGCTTATGTTATTATGCCATCTTTTAACATAAGTTTCCTCTACTTTGCAAAAATAAAATTAAAAAAATAGGGGTTCTACTCAAACACACTACACATGTGTTCACTTATATACACCCACATAGGCTCATTCCTATGAACGGGCATGCACACCTTACCTTTTATTATGAGCGCTTCCAAGAGAGTGTGCCTATATATATTGAAATTGTCGAAGTCACACTACAAGCACCTCATTATCGATGGACATGTCATATAGCATATTGAAAGAACAATTAGACATAAACTCGAGTACCATGCTAAGTTGGGGGTACTCAAACATGGTAGGTAGGTTACACTACAAGCAGCCTAACTAGCAGATCTATGCGTAGTTCATGATGACAAATGCTTACTTGTCTAAATAGAAACTTGAATTTTCTTCTCTAAAAGGTAGTTCTTTGCTTTTGTTAGTGTGTTTCAATCCACTAGCAAAAAAATGTGGTATATATTGCCTATAACTACAACTTGATCCTTTACTAATATCTATGGGGCCGCTAGATGATGTTCTATGGCTATAGTTATTGACAAGTGTTTTACTATAGACCACCACTATCTCCTCATACGCAAAGAACCATTGACTCTTTTGAGTCAAGAGATATCGTGCCCTAGAGTAAAAAGGAGAATCATGTCAAGATCATTTTAGATTCAAGGTTTAGAGCCTCAAACGTCAATTGTCTTTTTGAAGGATACGCGTGGTGCGGTGTGGAAACGGAAAATTTTCCCAAATCTTCTCCCAATAACTTTTGACAATGATGTTCAACTAAATTCTAGCTATTCCTTTTCAACATTAACAATTTCACTAGCAATAGCTCTAGAAACACTATTATTCTAGATATAAATAAAAGTGATTATAGGATGACGGCATATTGTGTACAAAGATATGGAATGAACTTTATAATTGTCACTTTTTATATTCCTGTTCACTAGGTACAAATTTAATATCTAAGGATGTGCATACTTACCCATGCATGGTGAGAACCATTAGTATCAAATGCATAACTTGTTACTAAATCTTTCCCCATGCCTCAATAAGCTATACATGATTCCGGTCTCCATATAGCATGTCATGCAAGAAGTACAACACGTGTCTTTGTCATTCACACACATAGTATTGCCGTGGTACTCAAAAAGGGGCTAGCACATTTTTACATCATGAAATTCCATTTAGAAGAGATCTATTCATTTTTTAAAGTGAACGGGGAGAGTTTCCCCACCTGATTTTATTAGAAACAAGAGCACAAAAAAGAAACAGGAACAAGCGCCACTGTCTAAGTTTAGATATATCACCATCGACTTTCATCATGAACTCTAGTAATAATATGAAGGCTTCATGACATTATGAAGATAAAATTTAGTTCTATACATTTTTTGAGATTACACGATTTCATAACGCAGACGCTCAACACGCACGCGACACTCACCCCTATGAACATAGGTACGCAAAAACCTACCCCTATGAGCACCTTTGAAGGACTGAGCCGGCAATCTTGAAGTTCACGGTCACCACAGCGCCTCATTGTCGACGGGGGGCGTCGCTTACCACTTAATGCGCGCGCGGAAAATCCTGGAATAAATCTCGGGATAATGTGTCGCACCCGGATTTGAACCCCGGGTGGGAGTTCCCCAACCAATGGCCTTTGCCATTGCGATTTAGTGGATTAGGATTATAGAAATTATTATTATTGACACGGTACTAAATCCAGCACATCCCTATACGCATGGTGGTTAAGTTAGAAACCGTCAAACTAAAAGCTAAAAGGTTATGCCAATATGCCATCATATACTAGCTATCGTGATGCTCCCAACCCGTACTGCTAGGCAAAAAACATTAAGGGGGAAGATATTGAAACAAATATTATTACATACACGTCATTATTTTCACCTACTATACTAAACCATATGGACGTTTGATCTCCAATTCTCCAAATAATTATAGTCTAAGCCGAGTGCCCGATATTTGACACTCGGCTTAGGAGCACGTTGCCGAGAAAACTTTGCCGTGTGCCCTAAGGTTTCGCCATGTGTATTCTGGCCTTTGCCGACCCTGAGTCCGGTAGTGATAGCCTCAGTCATCATTAGTTAAGTTGAAAATCCATTAGCAAACTAAAGTAGGTGCAAAGTCAAATATTTTGGATTCTCAATGCGAACACGTACGTGGTACGTAACATTGGTCTTCTATTTAGTTTGGTTGGGGTAGAACAATCCAATTGGACGAATTTTATCATCTAGACCTAAGGTTTCCCAAGTTATTTAGAATTACTCTAAAGGATTAAAAAAACATAAATATCTCAAGACTTGCGCGTTGACATGTTTACAAAACTTGAGAGGAACCCTACCGGAATCTACCGACTTAATTTGACGACGACTAGGGTCCATCGATCTATATATGTTTATTTCATCGTCCAAAACATCTTGAATGATTTGGTCAAGCAGGAAAAAAAAACAGAAGACCAAGACATAGCAAACGTCTTCAGTTCAATACTGTGATTACTTCTCAGTGGACTAAGCACCAAGTAGTTACAAGTGGTGGCAATATATATAATTTAATTAACATGCTACCAACCTAGTAGGACGCATCCTCATGCACGCGAGACACACGTGGCTCACATTCACAATCAGGAAGAACTACAATAGGATAGAATTATATGAGAAGTGCCTTTTGGATTGTTGAGTAAGTGGCTGGTGATGTTTACTTGCTTGTGGAGAGCAACTTGACTTTTGCTGCTTCACAAATCACAAGAGTTAGTCTTTTCACTCTCGTTAGTGTGCTTTCAACCTCATCTAACGCGACATCTATATATTTTGTGCTTAATATACTCCATCTTTAAAAAAAAATGCAATAATCCAAGCATATAGTACCGAGTCAAACCATTTGAGTTTTTTTTTTAAAAACATTTTTGAGTTTCCCCAAATCTATACAAAGAAAAAGTAGTAATATTATAATACTAGATATATAAGTATCATTATTAGATTCAAGTACTCGGGGTCCTCCAAATAAAGGAGCACTCTGAGAAAGAGCTCAACCAAACATACCTTAATAGGTCGAGTCAAAGTCGGCCAAAAATATATCATGCTCAACCTAACCCAAACCTGATCTGATGCAACGCGCTTAAACGGGTATACGCAGAACTATCTCGAGTTCTTGATTAGAAGGAGGTTCATTTCCATTATTGATATGATGGCTAGTCTATGGTATACAGAAACAATCAGGGAGCTACAGTCTCTCTAGATTGATCCTGCCTAATAACAAACTAGTTTAACAGCCTATAAATGGCTACATAAGCACTGAGGAAACTGAGGAGAGCATACACGTCATGCTGGTGGCTGACCGTGTGGACTCCGCCACTTAGCTTCTTGGAGTCAACATTGGCAGCCTACCATGCATAATGCATCATGCCCTTCTCCTATAAAACCGACCTCGCCGTCCTACCTTCACACACCAACACAAGCAAACCAGCTCAACTCAACATCATCATCACAACAATAGCTCAGTGTAGCCAAAACCAAGAGCAAAAACAGAAGCCGCTCGTGCAATTGCTACAACAATGGCAGCCACGACGACCAACACCATGAAGGCAGCACTCGTGCTAACCCTACTGGCGCTCCTCTCTCCGAGCATCATCGGTGCCCGGACCAGACCATCGTCTCCACACCATAGCCAGGGCCACAAGCGCTCGCCGCCTCCCGCTTCTCCTCCTCCACCACCCCCGGTGGCCGCAGCACCCGCGGCGACCGCCGGACTGGTTGGAGCCACGTGCAACTCGACGACCTACTACGACCTATGCGTGTCCACGCTGTCCGCCGACCCGTCCAGTGCCACGGCGGACGTGCGAGGCCCTCTCGTCCATCGCGGTCTCCGCCGCCGCCGTGAATGCCTCGGGCGGCGCAGCCACGGCCGTCGCGCTGGCCACCGGCGGAAGCAACACCACGAGCTCCGTCGTCGACGGCACCGTGCAGGCGCTGCTCCGCACTTGTGCGACCAAGTACGACGAGGCCCGGGACGCGCTGTCGGCCGCCAGAGACTCCATCGCGCAGGAGAACTATGACTATGCGTCCGTGCACGTCAGCGCCGCCGCCGAGTACCCGCAGGTGTGCAGGGTGTTGTTCCAGCGGCAGAGGCCTGGCGAGTACCCGCCGGAGCTGGCGGCCAGGAGGAGGCACTCCGACGGCTTTTGCACCGTGGCGCTGGATATCATCACGCTCCTCTCCAACAATACCAACTGATCGATGTGTTGGCGATGCATCTATATGCATGCCAGTGATAGCAATCATATTTACCTTACTTAATTGATTCATTATTTATTCATGTTCAACACCAATATATTGTTGTAGTAATATGTATGTACCGTACGTGAAGGAAATTCGTATTTGCAGCAGTACGTGGTAACGTGTAATTAAGTAGTCTCGTGATGAGTCTACATGTAATATATTCTTCTTTCTATAAAAAAAAGTAATATGACACTAGTCGTGTTTTTTTTTGTTCATATAAATGGCATATATATGTTACTCTAGTTGTTAATATGTATGTTAATTAATGCATAGTTGTTTTCAACAAGATTCCTTGAGAATGTGCCAATTTCATTGAGTATAGAAGGATTGTATAACTTGTAATAAGGATTAGTGAGTTGTAGCCTATTTGTAGAAAGTTCCCAAACCAATGATAGGACCAGCTATCATATGACTTTGCATTGGTATATGCATGGAACTTATCTCATGAAGTCATGAAGACAATGCTTGTTGTCGATGACTAACGTGTTGTTGATAGGATAAATCAAACACTACTTGATGATATTGCAAAAATCATGCTTGACAAGACTTTGGGTGGATTTTGGATGGAGGCGTTGTTAACACACAACATGCCAGTTGTCATGCATGCAAAGCAAAACCAACCCTGTATATCTCCACAAGATCTTGAAAGCTTTAGAGAGTAATTGTTAGACTTCAGAGTGTGTTTCATACATAACAATAGACCAAAAAGCTTGAAGTTTGTACCTAAGGTAGATGATGATTTTATTCTTAACAAGTTGTCAATGAAAAATTGTTTACTCTGGTGATCGGCTCATTAACACATGTGTAGATGGATGCTCTCTAGCACCTGAAAATTTCTTGAACTCTCTAAGAGATTATCCAGTCTAAACATTTGGCTATTTTCCTAAGACTCTAAACGCCCAGTGGAAAATATTCAGTGATGGAGATGAATGACAGGTCTATTTTTTAAAATTTAGAGGAAATCCAATTTGAACATTATATGGATAATCCCAGCCCAAAAATTTTCATTCAATATACCAATCATGATTTTTTTTTTTTTGCTCTCAATTTACTCCCAAAGCAATTTTTAGACCCCGTTTTGCATGGCTAGTGATGTCACTTTTTTTTTTTCACGCATTGACATGTTAACGATTTGAGATCTAATTTTAGAGGAATCCTACCTAATTTTACTAGACTTTTATGACCGAGAGATCGATATATGTTTTGTGGTCGTCGCAGTAAGCATTGGCGTTGCGTTTGCACACTGCCGCTGATGGAAAGCAATCAAAAAGCATCCATGCAAAACAGCCAACAACAACAACAGTCAAGCACACTTTGAAACAACTTTGAAGCTACTATGTATATAGTGAGTGGAGTGAAGCCGGCAGGAAACCTGCTGGGCTGTGGCGCGTCTAGAGGCATACCATCAGCAGTCACGCCCCAATCGATTCAGTCAAGCAGAAAAGACGAACAAGAGCCAACAAAGGTAGCAACTAGCAGCGACTTCATCAGTTCAATACTAGCTATTGCTCAGTGTCAGTGGGCAGTGCACACGCAAATCGCCAATGTCGTGGACTAAGCACCAAGAATTTGATATATAAGAATAGTATATAGGAGGCATCCACACGAGCCCTCACGGTCAGGGACTACTGAAAGAATTAAACTAATAAGAAATACCCTATTCAACTCTTGATGCTTAAGTTTTATATCCTAAGTCAATCAAATTATCTAAAATTTAACCAACTTTAAGCAAAAGGTACTGATATTTATATTAACAAATCATTATTATGTGATTTGTTATGGAATGTATTTTATAGTATACTTATTTGTGGGTATAAATGTTGACAACTTTTTCTATACAAATTTAATCAGCATAGGATAGTTTTTTTTTTTTGGCGACCAAGCATAGGAGAGTTTGGTTGAGAAAAAAAAACCATCCGAAGGGAGTATTAAAAAAAAAAAAGGGGCAATGATGTCTACTTGTCGAGAACAACATGACGTTGCTGCTTTCCAAAAAAAGTAGCTTGTCTTGCCGTTAGTGCGCATTCCAATCTCCAAGTAAATAACATGTGGTGTTTATTATGCATAACTTAATTAGATTCTTATTATTATTTTATCACTCCAGCCCTTTTCATCTTTCGTCATTCATCATCTTATAAAATTATTACAAAAATAAGAGACCATCGTTTTACAAATTACAAAAATAAGAGACCATCGTTTTTACAAATTACAAAAATAAGAGTATATCTCCTCAATTGAGTAACAAAGCATAGGTAGTGCATAAATAATTGCATATCTGGTTTCTCAAGAGATCAAACATTTCTAAATGTAGCTCGGGTGGCAAGGCTCGCTTGTGAGGACCCTACCGGCCGGAGTTCGCCCCACCTAATTTTGGGTCTGTCACCCAAAAAAAAAAACCACGGTGTGCACGATGACAACGCTGGCCTGATGATTTGTCCTAGTTCACTTTCGACTCTGCGGGGCATGTGCCAGCGTTCAATGGTTTTACGGGCCGGGGTAGTTGATCCTTTCTTATACAACATTGCCGTGGGGGCGGTTCTTCCCCACAAGTCCAGTTCTTTTAGACTAACTTTATAGCTAGTAGTGTCAATATTTGTATTATTTAAATTTAAATAAGTTCATATGAGAATATATGCCACGGTTTGTCTGTTGATTTTATTACACATCATAAATATTAGGTTTTTTTATAAATTATAACTCTTTACTCTTTGAAAAACAATGAGTATATTTATTTATCTCGATCTAATAGACTAGTTTAATCTAAAAGCTTAAACTGGTGAAGAAATATATGTTTATATACTTCAACACACCCACCCTCATGTGCATAGTCTCAGTTTTGATCAAACATGGAAACTTAGTCCCAATTGGTTGGATTTATTTTATTTTGGAAAAAGTCCAAATTACTCCCCTCAAGTTTGGCGGATGTTCATATAACCCCTTAAACTTACATTTGGTTCAATTTATTCCCTCCAACTATTATAGGTGGTCCAGTTTACCCTTAACATGATTTCTTATTTTTGTTTTTCCACATATTAGTTGAGTCTTAATATCAACTTTTGTGATATGATAGAGAACATCACTCGGTATGTTATAAAAGTATATCTTATTTTTCCACTATTTTGATAGCTTAGGAAATTTAATAATAACTTAACACTAGAGATACAATATCGTAACATAATGATGAAAAATTCATAGTGCATTTCTCTAACACACAAAAATACATTGACCTTTATCACCTCACAAAATTTGAAACTTAAATATAACTTGCACATAGACAAACAAAAACAAAAATCGGTGTGTGTGTGTGTGTGTGTTGGGGGGTCATTTGGTACATAGGCCGAACTTTGGAGGGAGCAATATAGACTTCTTCCTTTTATTTTAATCGTCTTCCCTGTCTGGATTTGTACTCGATCAAGACCTGTTGAGTGGAATGCAGTATCTGTAGCCAGTTTATAAAAATAGATGTTGGGGTAATTCATTTCTTTAATAGGTAACCTAGCAAGTTCAAAAATATACATACCGTAACCATAAGACGCGGGATCATCTTGACTAGAGGAAACTTCATTCCCATCATCTAGGTTGGTGTTTGCCTAACAACCTATGGTAGCTAGTTAAGCACTGAACAAATGTTGTCTCGAAGAAACGAGCATACGCGTGGTGGACTCCTCCACTAGTAGGCACCAGTAGATCGATCTCCTCCTATAAAACGCCATCACTCGCTTGCATCGTCCCTCCACAAGCTCATCGTCAATCACAATTCACATAGCCAAAGACAAGTGACCAACAACAAGCTAAACACAAGCTGAGATAACTCATCTCTCTCTACTATCTTGGCAAGCAGCAAGCAATGGCAGCAGCAACCACCGCCAAGAACGTCCTGGTGCTCCTCCTCCTGGCAGTCCTCCCTCTCGCCGCACTCTCCTCCCGCACTGGCCCGCCGGCCGCGCACAAAAGCCACGGCCACGGCCACAAGTTGTCGCCATCATCCAAGCACCCACCGCCGCCTCCCCATTCTCACCGCCTTCTGCTCCTCCTCCTTCACCACCCACGGCACCAGCCACCGCCGCCGCGTTGGTGCGCGCCACCTGCAACTCCACGGCGTACTACGACCTCTGCGTGTCAGCACTAGCCGCCGACCCATCCAGCGCGACGGCCGACGTGCGGGGCCTGTCGGCCATCGCGGTCTCGGTCGCGGCAACCAACGCCTCGGGCGGCGCGGCGACGGCCGCGGCGCTGGCGGCGAACGGCACCTCCCCGGCGGGCACGGCCGCTTCATCCGCTTCCACGGACGGCACCGTGCAGGCGCTGCTCCACGTCTGCGCCGCCAAGTACGCCAGCGCCCGCGATGCGCTGGCCGCTGCCGGGGACTCCATCGCGCTTGAGGACTATGACTTCGCGTCCGTGCATGTCAGTGCCGCCGCCGAGTACCCGCAGGTGTGCCGCACGCTGTTCCGGCGGCAGAGGCCTGAGGACTACCCGCCAGAGCTGGCAGCTAGAGAGGAGACGCTCAAGCAGCTCTGCTCCGTCGCGCTAGACATTATCGCGCTGCTCTCTAGCAGCAGCTAGCCAGCTACCTAAGCTAGCTATTCCCATTAATCCACTTGCTTGATGAATTCTTTTATGTCCCTCGAATACGTGTAACAACTTGTGTAGCTAATAGCGTTCCTACCTGTAATGACATATATGTCTTCTTTTAATTTTGTTTTGGTGGTAGCAAATAGTTACTAGCTATAGAAAATTTTGTTTTACAAATACAATCCACTTGCCTCATGTATGACCTGCACGGTTCGTGCTCGGTTACAAGATCCATTGCATTGTATATGATTTGATCCCTACTTACTGAACAAATGTATGGTGAACGTTGAGTGTTTATATATAATATTATGTGTAAGGAAAAAAATATATATGAATCTTTTACTCACAGTTCACAACTAACTGATGTTTTAAGACATGTTTTATATGTAAAGTATAAGAGTCAAAGGATACTAGTGTAATATCTTATGTCTATGGTCAGGTCGACCTTGTGTCTTCATGTACTCTATGTATATCCCTCATTGGGCCTCAATATAACTATCTACTTGAGTCTTTCTCCATTTGTAACATTATAAACATCCACGTGGTGTCACAAACACAACTCTATTTGTCTTATAGTTATGCACTTATTTGTTATATAATACGACAGAAAATATATTGTTCTATATGAGACTATTTTTTATACAAGTATACTCATATTATTTTCAATTATCCAAAAACTCAATGTGTAAAAAAGGTTTATATTAACAACATTGATTGGAATGATTAAGTTCAAACAATCTCAAAACCTCACTTATTAATGTCTGGAGAGAGTATCGGTGTAACATGATTATTATTGCATTGTCACAAGTTTTGGTGTATATACTCATCTGTACAAGAAAAATGTGTAGCATCGTCCAATGAATGTCATAGTCCAATATTTTGCAGCCCGCGGCAGATGAGCATGTGAGTACTCCACGGCAAATGACCTTGTGAGTACTGATCTATTTTTCGGTTTGTTTGCACTCCTTGAGGTAACATATTAGACATTAAACAACACACGTAGATCTAGAACATGTGCGGCGCCCCCACCTTGATCACCCCCTCCAATGGCACCCACTACTTGCGCACCCGCACCACCACCAGGACAGCTTCTCTCCCCTTCTTTGGACACGACAAAAGAAATGATGGGATGTCATGGATGGAACGAGATGGATAGTTGGGAAACGAACGGATCTAGCTTGGTAAAAGAAAACTCAATATGGGTGTCTGTAATTGACCTCTCCCTTCTTTTTATAACATGTTAAATTTCTAGACATGTATCAATAGAGAATAAATAACTTACAACAAAACACACGAGGAACAGTGGATGAAACTGTTGTAAAGATGTACACTACTCCCTTCAACAAAACCTTTGTAAATATGTACATTATTTATAACTACCAACACATGATTGCTAAGTGCCCAAGATGTTCATTTTTTATAATGAGCGATTGTCAACATTCCAACATTCTCATTATATTTTCCTTTTCTCTTCTATCTTGAGTACCCTAACTAGCACACGAGGTGTGTCATGGGACATGTTTCTTGGCTTGTGCTTTGCAGGTGCCAAGCTCGGAGACGGTGGTCGACGGCGAGGTGAAGGCTAAGGAGGATGTGCCATGCCAATAGACCAGGAGATGTAGGGCGGACGTGAGGCTTGGATCGGGGGTCACTGGGTGGCCAGCCGTGATGGCTGACACTTGGGACATCGACAAGTTCAAGGACACATGAAATGAACGTGTTGATCGAGTCAAGATGGTAGACGTAAAAGTCGAGTGGGCAACTCTAGAAGACTTGGCAGACATGCGGTCAAGGACGGCGGAGACATGTGTCAAAGTGTGGGGTACGCGTACGGGTACACTACTCGCAACCTGGTTTGGTGGTTTGGGCCTCAAAACCATTGGCGGCGGGTTTCGAGGTTTTGGGCCTCCAAACCAGGCAGAGGTTCCAAGGCGGAAGGACAACACATGGTGGCATCGGGGAGTTCGCGTCAAAGCGAAGTTACCGGTGAGGAAGGCGTGGTGGTTGCTAGATCAATTTATCCTAAGTCAGACCATATTACTCTCAGTGATGTGGTTTGGCTCACTTAGTAGCTAGGGGTATTCTAGGGATGTAAAAAAAGGGACTATAATATAAGTAGAATATGGCAACCCCTCTCCCTCTCTTCACCTTCTCATTTTGCAGTTCTTCATTTAGGGTTTCTTCCTCTAGCTACTTTGCTTTGTGAGACAGGTCCACAGCTAAACTCTAATTGTGCTATGTGTTCGTGAGAAGAGCAGACCCTACTCTGAAGATAGATCTTTGTGTTCATCTTTGAGTTCATCACTTTCTTCTTCCCCCTCCTCGCTAGTGATGTGTGTTCTTCTTTTCATGTCCCTTAAATATAGTACATGTATAACAATGTGTAACAACTTCTGTAGCTAATTAATAACGTTCCTACATGTAATGGCACATATGTCGTTTTTTGGTTTTGTTTTGGTGGTAGCAAATAGTTACTTGCCGAAGATTTTATTTTACTAATATAATCCACTTGCCTCATGACATACACGTTTGTGCTCCAGTAATGTTGAGTGGTTAAAAAATTTCATTGCACTATATATGAGTTGATAATACTAATGAGCAAATATGTTGAGTGTTTATATATTATATGTAATATATGTAAAGAAAAAATGTGATACCTATCATGGACCCAATCGAGAAGTGGTCATGCCAAAAACAAGAAAACCAAAAGAAAAATAAAAATAAAGGAAGTCAAGGAGAGACGCCGACGAGGGATCGGTCGGAGCGGAGAGGGGGTCGGCGCGCCAGCAACCGCCGAGGAACCTAGCTTATATTTTGCCATTCATCGATCACAATGGCGAGTCCCTCAACGCCGCCGTCTGCGATCGCGGTGGAGGCGGTCCCTGTAGCGGAGGATGGGACACCGGCGGTGGTGCTTTGCGCCGCCGGGTTCGATTGCCTCCTTGTACATGGGCGACCTAGCTGAGAGCATGGACGAGACGCAGCTCCACGCGGTCTTCAGCCAGGTCGCGCCCCTCGCAAGCGTGCGCGTTTGCCGGGACATGCTCACCGGGGTTTCGCTTGGGTATGGCTACGTCAATTTCTACTCACGCCAGGAAGACTTTTCAGTGGGAGAGTATGACTATACTCTTCTACAAGATGGTTCAGACAATACAAAGATGGTTTATGATCTGCCCGGAGGACAAGAGAAGCTCCCTGTTGCTGAAAGCAAAACTACTGAAGTAAGAAGCTACGCAAGTGTTGTGGCTGGTAGAAAGATGACTTGTGATCAAGCAGCTGGAGCTCATATGGGAGGATGGTGTAGTGAAGCAAATGCATGGCTGGGAGTCAATGACCTGATGATGTGCTGATTTTGTCCTAGTGTCGGACGGTAAACAGTGGAAGACATTTGGGAAACAAAAACAGAGTTCAAGGAGAAGGTCGTTCTGTCCAAGAGCAGGCGATATCTAGTTTTACATAAATCTTGTAATAAATTTGACTATATAGTTGGAGTTTAGCTAGATTCGAGGACATCAAAACTTAACCGTAGGCACGGTGTTGTCTACGATGTGAGAACTGGAGCGGTTTGGTGGTGTGCCCACCTTTTCGGAGCTGTAATCTGAATTTTGGTCTATTGACCTTGGTTAATAGACGGAGGTCAATCCCTTTTACTCGAAAAAAAGAAGTGTTCATGCCCAACCTGCTACCTACAGGACAGGGACGCTCGGCGGGATCGAAGCGACGGCCTACGACCATGGTTTCTGTGATTTCTTAGTTTTGTTGTACAGATCATCACAATTTGATGCAGATAAGTAGATCAGTAGTTGTACTTTCTGAACTCACCAAACTGATGCAGTATGCCTATTTGGTCTTAAACTGTTGTTAATATATGTGTGATAGAGTTTTCCTTTTAAGAAAGAAACTAATATCCATGCAGTACGCTTGAACTAGTTATTCTCGTTTGCTAATTTTGATGCACAACTGCCAACCATGCATTTTAGTGAGAATATTGTGTGACACTATTCAGATTTAAAAAGTAGTTGTTACTTTGAATATGACAATATGTCTTCCAAGCATTCTGATATGTATCCTATGAAATCGAGCAAGCTTAGGATATAATAATAATGTTGTTGATAGATGTTGTCTTTTGCGCTAAGTGTACCTGAGGACTGAAAGTCTAAAATATAGAAATATTATCTTTGATAAATTTTGTCTTTTGCACTAAGTATACCTGAGGACTGAAATACAGAAATATTATCTTCATCATAAATGTTTGCCAGGTCTTCTATGTTGTTGGTGGAGCCTGTTAATTGTTGTGGTACAGAAATATGAAGCATCAATTCTATATGTTGTGTATAGTGGACATTGAATTATGTAGTGTGGTAGCATATAGTACCTTCATTTTTTTGTTGGATTTTCCCGATGCTTAGTGTCGTCGTTGTCAAACTTGTTGATAGCTTCGCACCAAATAGGCCAAATGTGGACGGAAGGTTCATTTCCTATTTCTGAGGTTGGCAGTCCTTGGAATAGTTGCTATGTTGAGTCGTGACTACTGAATTTTCTATAGTTTTATGAGTAGTTGATCATACCTCGAATCACATTGACCACTATGCAGCATAAAAGTGTTGTCTGTAAATAGCATAGAACCCCTGGCTCGTTTTCTTCCACTAAAAGAATACTATATAAGCCATGATCTTAAGGATGAAAGAAAGCTTGAGTATGAACACTCATCAATTGCAAAGTCATGCACCTTCGGCCAAAAAAAAAAAAAAAAAAAATCATGTGTAGCAAATGTTGGCACCTGAATAGGCAAAAGGCAACACTAAAACAAATTGATACTTGACATCATAAATCTGCTTTTGTGTAGCTTTGAGTTTTGTGGTAGCTCTGTTATGATATTATCTGCTATTTCTAAGTTTGTTGCAGCAAATTCTGAGTTCATTGCAGACAATAAATTTGAGCTATGTGGTACTTTAAGAGATTGATACATCGAGTGCAATTAATTTGAAAATTGCTTTCTTTTTCAACTTGCCTGTTATGTTTTGCCATCAGTGTGACTGAATATGCTAAGCACTATAGAACGAACAGGAGCTTCTGAACTCCCTGGACAGAGGGAAAGCTGCTGGCTTTTCTTTTTGACAAGGGGAATTTGATTTTTATCTTTATTTAATTGGTCTCATGTTGATGGACTTGTGGCTCGAAAGAGCTGTATTGCTACATGTTGGATCTCCCACCCTATATGACTCTTCTGTGTGAAATTTTTGGGATGGAGAAAGTACACATGTCAGTCCGTAAAGTCCAACAACATGAAAAAGGTGACATCTGAAATCCGCTTCAAAATGTATAAATAACTGAGATTTTAAATCAGCTTCAACATGTATAATTTAACTTTAAGAACAAAGTTGATTTATTTATATACAGAACACCATATTAAAATCTGTCTATTGGCTTTGAACAGTTGAGTATTGTGTTGTTATGTTAGGCAAAGAACGGATTTTGCTCATAAAAAAAATACAACTCTATATGGGTGGGTGTATTTTACCTCTCGCTTCTTCTCTTTTTTTTTTCAAAAAGCAACCGACAAGAAAAAAAGATGCTTTATTTGGTGGTCCAAAAAATCATATATACTATGCCAAATATAAGGCTGGCTCGTAGGGTTCATACGACCAAGAAAAAACACAAATCCAAAAGAAGCGCTCACACATGAGATGGAACGGAGGGAAAAGGTGTATCTCAGCATCTTCTTTCCTGGACACATTATTGGTTTTGGCTCAGCTTATATTATGATCAATGCATGTAACACTAACAGCTGCTGATGTATCTCTATGGACCATTTGGTCTTTGGATGTGAGATCTGAAGGAAATCAGCAGCAAAGCTAAGCTACCCCCAATGCGATAGCAACAGTCCAGTAAGGTGACATGTTGTGGGGATAAAGCATAAATGGATGAAAGCCAGGCAACAAAGAAAGGAGGCATGTCATGTCATGACATGGGCACATGCGGCCCAAGGGCACCTGGAACCAGGATTTCAACCAGCATCTTGTTCCTCATCCCTACATGCTCTGGTCCCTCACTCCGTCCCATTTCAATGTTCCTATTGTTTCGAACAAGCGTAGCACAGCCTAGCAGCAAGAAAAAGCTCTACCAATTCATGTTTGAAGTATTCCAGTAGCTCAATAATCCATGTACTGATGCTCCTCGTACAGTACGAGGAACCCGAATCCCTAAAGCCAAAAGTAACATAGCAAAGGTAAGGAAGCTCAGCTCAGCTCAGCTCCAGCCAAGAGAGGATGGTATCATCCACATCCATGGATGGTCACTACCCACCAACCACTGCCACTCCATTAAGCAGACAGCGCGCATCAGATTAAAGACAACTGGCAGGCAAGCAGTACCGATGGCGGCTTTAATCACAAACACACACAGGTTCTTCTGCTGCTTTAAACAAGACCAAAAGGTCCTTGCACTACCTTTGGTGCATCGGGAAATTGCAGCAGCCTGTGATGGCAATTGGACAGGTCTGGATCACCACAAGTCCCAGGAAAACCAAACAATCTAGGCATCCATCAATACTATGATGTGCTTCCTTCAGCAGAGCACTGACAACAGAGAAGAATAGTGTGCCAGACGAGAACAACACTCCACCCAACAGAAAACTGAAAAAAAGGCATACATATCACCCTACTACTCAGCAGTTTGCACAATCCGAATGCAAAAGGTTCCACTTCCACCCAGTGCTCCACACAAAGCCGAGTGCACTGTCACAAGCTCAACAGCATCTTACACGGTACAAAGTTCTCTCTTAAAACACTCGCAGTCTCATAAAACAGTTACATGAAGGCTTGGGATGGAGCTCAAGACTGAATTGGCTTGATCTTGAAGTGGAGGTTGATGAGTGAAAACACGAAACACTTCAGATCCTGCATCAGAACAACATTAAGTGGGTAAGTTATGAATACATACATCTCATGTACAGTGCCATGCATGTCCTGTGCAACGACAGAAGTACCAAGTTTTTTCTTTACAATAAATACAAGCTTTCAGAAGAACTATCCAGTTCACCGCAGGCCCTTGAGCCATGTTCAAACTACAAGCCCCAGACCATGATTCAATCCCAGCTTACAATCTAGTCATAAATCAACATGATTCACTAAACTAGCCCAGCATAGGTTTAAGGACATATTCACATAATCACATCTACACTAGAGGGTTGCAATTGATCAATTAAAAACAGTGCCCAAATGAAGACTGCACACAACCATAGAAAATAAAATGATAAACAACGGAAGCATAATCAGAGATACCTTTTCTTGATCTATATACTAGCTATTTTCTAATAGCATTACATTTTTTATTTTCATTGCTTCTGTTTACATTTCATAAACTTAGTTTTGTGTTCTGCTATCTCTTTTTTTACGTATGTTTATTAGTTGTAGAGCTAGGGTTCCTACCAGAGTTGCTACAGAGAATGTAGGGATGGAGGAGAGGGAGAGGCCCAGGGAAGAAGCAGTGGCGAGTTGGGGCCGTGATGGCTCACAGCGCTGGGAGAGAGGGGGCGGCTTAGGGCTCCCTGAGGAAGCCGACAACTTAATTGTTGCTTTCTGCTTGATTTTTCCAAATAATTGTTTACAAGATATATATCCTCTCTATGAAATCCTATTTTAAGAAATAAATATCCTATTTGCGGAAAATAGCAAACAAAGATAACTGAGCTATTAGCCCATCTAATCCAGGCGCCTCCTAGCTCTGTGCACCGGCCTCCTAGCTACCTGTGCGCCGACGCCTGGCTGGACGCCGGTAATAACAATTAGCAGTAGGCGGTTCCCCCTCCATCCCAAATTCAAATTATAAGACATTTGACTTTTTTGAGCTCAAGTTTGACCACTCATCTTATTTTAAAAAAAATGTGTAAATATAGTCAAATTAAAGTCATTATGGAAGAACTTTTATTAAAAACCAAGCCACGACAAAAGAAATGATTTTCTCCACAAATTTTTGAATAAAATGAGTGGTCAAACTTGTTGTTCAAAAAGTCAAACATTTTATAATTTGGGATAGATTAAGTATTATGCTTGACCTATGATGAGCTCAATCAGATCTACTCTGTTAAAAGCATGGCACCTGACTATGTTTCAAAAAAACAGCAATTCATCCATCAACTCTACATATTTACAACAAAAGAAACCATGCTTTGGTATCTAAGTGGATTGGTAGGTTTTAAAGTGCTAAGTTTGTTGAAGAGAGGTAGTAATAGAAAAAAACAAAACATAAAACTGTTGCCCATTTTCCCTGCATCTGGTATTCTGGTTTGAACTTTGCATGCCCCCAGGAATTGAAATTGCAGGATATAGTTATTTGAACTTTGCATTTCCTCCAAAGTATTGACATGTAATAATGCTTGATCAATTATGAGCTCAGTCAGATCTACTACGTAAGAAAAACCATGGCATTTGACTAAGCTTCAAAGAAACAGCGATTATCCATCAACTCTAGATATTTACAACAGAAGAAATCACGCTTTGACGCCTAAGTGGATTGTTAGGATGTAAAGTGGGCAAGTGGCTAAGTTTCTAGAAGAAAGGTAGTCCAAGAAAAACACAAAACCATTTTCCATACTTTTCCCCTGCATCCAAGAACTTCATAAGACCCCAGGAAGTGAAATTGTGGGATATTGTTCGGATTATGTTGATGAAGAGAATATATATGATAGGTATAGTAGTGTGCCCAAAGCGCTCCCCACCCCTCTTCATGGGGAAAAAGAACATGTGGTCATTTAGATACAACAGTTTTTGAACTATTGAGTATGACATGCAACAAAACACTTAGAAAATCAAGATCCTCTTCAAAAGAAAAACACACACATTTTTCTGCTAATACTCCAACAAGGGGCTTAGAAAAGGAAAGACTAATGTGTCTTCACATTAAAAAAAACTTTTTATCAGGTTTGATGAGTACAGAATGATGGGCAGTATAGAACTAAATGTTGCCAAGAAACAGTTCACCTCAAAGGGGTGACTCTTTTCTTGTAAAGCATTTACATTGTGCAGTTTTCTTCAGTTTTAGTATAAAATCAATTATCCTAAGGCAAACAAGTTACATCTTTCTCCTCCAAAGAAACTTGCTCGCCTAAAATATTAAACTTGATTTAAATATTTCTCTAGTGCCCACGGGTCACCATCGTTTAAAAAACATAACAAATGATGCCTATTATCTGCAACTAGCCTAAGCAGCTATCAATTCAATTTTAACCATTACTTCTCACGATAAAAGGTGGATCCCAAGTCTGGTGAATACTGGTTGGTGAAGCTACAATCTAACATCAAGGTCATATACTAGTACTAGTTCTGAAAGTACAGGTAGTATAAACTGCACAACAGAATGAACAAGCATATTCTCAGGTTGCTTATTGTCCTGAATCCTACAGGTGTTCACACAAGTCACAAGTATATTTTTAGTTGCTTGTTGTCCTGAATTTGAGAACTCAGGTGTCCTCACAAGCACACAAGTAAGGTATTTAGTGCTAACCACAGAACTTTATTAGATTTGACATCTAAGTGGATTGTCGGGTTGCAAAGTGGCTAAGATTCTAGAAGAAAGGTAGTGCTAGAAAAAACATAAAACTATAGTCTACCATTTTACACTGCATCTAAGAACTTTACAGAACCCTAGAGAGTGAAATTGTGGGATATTATTCAGACTATGTTGATGAAGAGCATATATATGACAGATATAGTAGTGTTCCCAAAATGCACCCCACCCCCTTTGTGGGAAAAAAAAGGCATATGATAAAAGAGTTTTTGAACCGTTTATTATGACATGTACAAAAAAATATACAGAAAACCAAGATCCTTTTAAAAAGAAAAATGGCACATTTTGCTGCTAAAACCAAAAAAGGGGCTTAAAATGGGAAAGGCTCTTTATATCAGATTTAATGAACACAAAATGATGGTGCTGTACGGAACTAAATGCTTCCAAGAAACAATTCACCCAGAGGGGTGACTCTTTTCCTGTCGAGCATTTACATTGTACATTTTTCTTTAGTTTTAGTATAAAATTAATTATCCTAGGGCAGCTAAGTAACATATTTCTGGTCCAAAGAAACTTTCTCATCAACTATACTAAGAGCTCGTTAGTACACATGGACGAGCAGCTGATCAGTGTATGTCTCCAGCTGGTCGCCGGCAGAAGTGGGGGCTTCCCTCAGCACTACTTAGGCCTGCCTTTGTCGGTGAATAAGCTTCCCCTGTCAGCATACACACCATACTATCAGAAGACAGATTGATACCTCAGCTCGTCGCAGGGGCAATTGCTCAACCCAATGGGCAGGGCAGTCCTGGTGAACTATGTCCTTGACAGCCAACTAGTTTACTTCATGATCTCTCTACAGTTGCCCCCATCAGTGATCCATCTCATGGACAGAAAGAGAAAGGCTTTTCTGTGGTCCGGTGAGAAAACGGGCAGGTCGTCGCCAGCATCTTGTCTGGTGGCTCGGACAACGGTCTGCGCCCCTAAGGACCTTGGGGGTCTTGGCATCAGACTTGGGCACACAAAACATCTGCCTCCTGCTGAAACTCCTACACAAGCTCCACTGCCCCCAATCTTCGGCCTGGGCACAATGGGTGCAAGGTTGCGCTTCTATCTCTTCCCTCAAGGGGGGCATCCATGGCCAGCACTAGGAGGTATTGCGTTCTCTGCTACTGCTATATCAAGCAATCACATCTGTTCCGCTTGAAGATGGGAAATACTGTTCCTTTTGGATGGACGTTTGGATCGGGGACGAAGCATTTGCAGACTCCTTCCCTGCGTTGTTCAGTCACTGCACCAGCAAGGAAATCACTGTGTGCGAGATGTTGGCCTCAGGCTACACCAAACTCTCATGCCAGGATGTCCCAGAGGGCGATGGAGGAGCTACAGCAGGTTCAGAACAAGATTGCCGAATTGAAACTGACACAGACACCCGATCGTCGAGCCTCACCTTTCTGTAACATCAATGGTGGGTTGGACAGTGTAGCAATCTATTGCTTGTTAAAGGCTAAAGGCCAGCAAAAGTATGAAAGAGCTCAGAGCTGCTTTCATTGCTGTGTCTTGCTGGCAGCTATGGAAAGCAAGAAATGCAGCTATCTACAGGAATGAGGGCCAAAGTGTTTTTCAAGTGCTTCAAGCGTGCAAAGCTACTGCAGAGCAATGGCGTTTCAGATTCAAGAAGAAGGAGCACATTGCAGAAAATGGTGTCAACTTTTTGAAATGGGTAGTCAGAAATAGAACATGAGACCCTGTCCTTGTAACGTTTTAAAAGTTTCCAATCACACTGTGTGTGATCTTGGATTTGTAAATGTAACCTTTCTTTTGGGCCGTTTTGGGGCCAATTATATAAATTCAGGTGGGGAACCCCCGGTGACCAGTAAAAGAAAACAATTATATAGAACTAAAACAAAAACATGAAAGCTGACTTGTAACTCCTAAAATGCAATAGGCTGGGTCAGAAAAAGATTGCACTCTAAAATGCATTTGTGTAGCTGTCACAAGGAGCAAACGCTAGCATGGCTCAATGGATTAGCCAGAGGTTCTCTCTGATGCAAATAGCAAATGATGGGCCATGCACCATTACAGAAAAAGACAAAAAATTGCATCCATCTGTGATAGAAAAATTTCTGACTAAGAAATCAATTTATAATAGTTAATCAACTTACCACACATCAAAGTGAAAAGAACCATCAAGAGTAACTGATATGGTAACACACAGGTAAAAGGGAGTACAGGAAGAAGGAAAATTACCTGATCTTATTTCTTGAACATTCTTATCAGACACCAAGTACAGTAACATGTAGTTTCTCAAATCAAACACCTTGTAAGTGATTCAGCCCCAACTCATATATAAGTGATTCCACTTTCTCTGGCGGCCAAACGATAAAAAAAACTCTGCAACTACATTCTCCAATTCCCCTCCTACAACCCAGCTCCTGACCAAACATAGGATCTCCTATCCACTGATTTCCATCCAACACAAAGCTACAAGACTGTCTTCACCATAAGTTTCTTCTGAAAAACAATGAAACAAAGAATGATAAGAAAGGAAGAGAAAATAGAAATAAAAATACTAGGGTATGTACGAAATGCAAGATATAATCTGAAAGTGCACAATTTGAAGAAGTATCATTAATGAAGGACCTCAAGGTTAGTGTTTCAGTTCCAAAGATGGATTGGATAACTGAATATTAGGAGCATTGCAGAAGGGTTCTAAGAAGGATAAACTCAGTTATATATAGTTTTCATCTCTGCAAGAACTGGCACCTGTAGTTAGATGGATATTAGAGATGGCTGGTAGAGCTAAAGATCATTTACCGGTGACCAGTGCCTTAGTGATATTAGAGATGGCTGGTACAGCTAAACAAACTGATGTACTCCCATTGAATAGTGTAGACCATTAACGCTAAATAGACAGAATATATGGTTGACTGACTGCTCCAATCATTCTTTCAAAAATGTTGTTCTATTGGTTTGCTATCTGTTGTATCTAGAAAGGACACCAAATAAACGATCAGATAGGCCATCTCCGAACGAACTAAGTCCTTGTCATATCCAAATATGAGAATTCCAAATCCAGTATATTCTAATTTAAATGGGAGAAAACTGCCATGAAAAAATATAGAGCATTATTAGTCAAGAAACAACTATAAGAAGGTGCTCAAATGCATCAGTCACACAAAAAAAAAAAACCCTTTAACTGGTGGTTTGATGGGGTATAGATACAAATAAACAAATAGCCATGCAAAATATAATTGCTATTCAGTTAGAATTATTAAATGACCAGCAGCTGTCCATAGATTATTTCCAGCCAGGATAAAACAAAAAACTCTGCAACTTGAAAATAAACTCTTAATTGAGCTCAACATATATAACTGGAAGCTCTTTAGCTCCATATGTCCAGACTAAAACATGTGGTTCTGTTTCTTAGAACCTGCAGTGCTCCTATATTTCTCACAGAGATGAGTGATGCATGGTGAGGGTGCACTAATTATGAATGCAGAAACAGAAAAAGGATAGTTCAGTATAGATAATACAAGCATTGTCTGAATCAAGTTGTAAGGGCAGGACATTGACATGCATTTACATCATGTACTTGTCTCTTTGATGTCTCACGATCAGTTGTCCCTAGTATAATTAAACAGCAAGGAAAAAAGAGGTCTGGAACTGACATACTTGTTAAAAACTCTTACTGAGCTCCTCCCCTCACCCTAAATTACGATTCTTTGCAAATATCCCAATCTATCAGTCGAACATTGGTAAAAAGCCACACAACCACATATCGATCCAGGGATGGTGAAGTGCAGAAGGCGGCTCCTATGCAAATAAGCAAACAACGATTAAAGTGATTTCTTAAATTAAAGAGAGACATGACCCAAAACAAGGCCAATGAGGAGATGTGGCTGCTGGGGCATGAGAGCAGCGCCAGCATCCTTCGCTGCAACTCTGATGCCCACAACGCCGCAACTCTGAATCTGAATTTATCCTTGTGCAGGAATGAATGTTTTGCCCGCACAAAGAGATCCTCCACATCTCAACTAGAATCGGAAGGGTGTGGCTGCAAACGAACCTTCAGGCTTCAGCAGCCGGGGGTGGCCTCCGGCTTCGCGTCATCGCCGTCGCCACCCGTGATGAGGTGGCATGGCTTCTGTGCGGTGACCGGCTCGATCTCCAGCGGCGCGGCGTAGTGGGGAGCGCAGCATGGACTTGGTGACGTCGAAGCCTTGTGCTAATGGCGGTGTCGTCAGAGACAGAGTTGGGGGAGGATGTGGTGGTGGTGGTGTGGGCGTCGTGGCGGCGGCTGTGGGAGGCAGGGGAGCCTTCATCCGAGGAGGAGGAGGGCGGTTGGATCCGTGGAGGGGATGTGATGGCGCGGCGGATGTGAAGGGGTCGAGTTTCTGGCGGCGGAGCGGAGGTCCGAGGGGTCCGTTGACCATTTGCCATGTCGAGTGTAGACCGGTCAAAACTAGTGCCACGTCAGCTAAAACCAGAGTGGATTCTAGTTGAGATGGTATATGCTACTATTTGGTTTTGTAAGTTGAAGGACCCAAAATAGTGGGTTTTGCAGAGGGGTGAATCTCGGCCTCAAACAACCATAGTCTAATCTAGTTAGTTGTCAAAAAAAAAAAAAAAGTCTAATCTAGATGAGATGGGTATATGTAAATGGTTTTGCAGGATAAAAAATGTCCTTTTGAAAGCATACATATAAACACACAACACCAAAAACACTATTAGAATATGTCAATGCAACGCACTGGTTTCTTCAATGAAGCAAGTCAATGTCAGTTTGGGGTGCGTCCCAGATTTTCTGCTCGGGCAGGCATGAGTTTGGGGTTCTCCAAATTCAGTGAACCAGGAGCCGTCATGATGCACATCATCAATAAAAATATCTCTGCTCTTGTGGCAAGCCTAAAGATGGAATAACTTTGTGTTTGCATCACCTTCCCCAAGACACCGGACCCTCGATTTTTTTTTAAAAAACAAAAAGAAACCGGACCCTCGACTTTTTAAAAAAACACAAAAAGAAACCGGACCCTCGAATTTTTTTTTTTAAAAAAAGAAACCGAACCCTCGAATGTTTTTAAAAAAAACAAAAAGAAACCGGACCCTCGATCGTGATAGTGACGCCAAACCCAGGCACCTGCCCTTGAGAGTGCATGGAGTAAAACAGCTGCAGGCGGACGCTCCCCAGTCCTCACCAGGGTTTTTTATACCGGTCGGTTTCCCGCGGTAAAACCGCGGTTTCGGATTTACCGGTCCGGCCCGGTCCCCGGCCGGTATAAAAGATTTGAAATTCAAAATCAAAAAATTGAAAAAAATCGTGGAAAAAATACTCAGAAAAATAGTTTGCGATTTATAGAAGCCAACGGTGCAATACTTTTTCAAATTTGAGTTCGTTTGGTATAAAAAATTTCAAATCTAAGTTTGAAAAAAAAGAAAAAGAAAAAATACACAGCCCGCCCATTAAGGCCCATTAAATCATGAAGGTCGAAAAACATACTAAACACACTCAAATTTGAGTAATTTTGACATCATTGGATTCTACAAATCATGAAGTATTTTTAGGAATTTTTTTAGCATTTTATAAAAAAATTAAATTTTGAATTTTGAAAAAACGCTCAAAACCTCTCAAACCGCTCGGTAAACCGTTTATACCGCCGCGTAAAACCGCTCAAACCGACCGGTAAAAAGATTTTTACCGAACGCCCGAAAATTTGAATTCATTTGAATTCAAAACCCAAACCGTCCGGTAACCGGCCGGTTTACCGATAACCGGACCGTAAAACCGTTACCGACCCCCGGCGGTTTTAGGGTTCCGGTCGGTAAAAAAACCCCGGTCCTCACCCACACTGCGCATGCTCCAGCTCTTGAGGGCTTCGCCTTAGCTTGATGTCGACACATCGGCAAGCGTGTCTAATGCAGGAACCCAGAATGGCTCAGACAGAAAACTCGGCAAGCGAACCCGCAACAGAAGCGAATGCCCGATGGATCCGTATTCCGTTCCAACGTCGGGCAGCCATGGCATCAAGTGTTGTGCGGAATCGCCGCATGGAATGGAATCTGCCGACACGCGCATCCCGGTCAATTCCTCTGCTGCCGCACTTGCACGCGTGTGTGCTCAGGTCCATCAGATCACGACCTTGCGTTAGATCTTTTAGTCGGCTCTCGTTCTCGATCGGGGATCCAATGCCTCGCCACTCGTGTTCTTGCAGCTTCCGGTTCTGAAACATGAACCTGAAGCCTACACTGCGCTCCTTGGTCTGAGGCGGCGCAGCAGTGGCAGCGTGGAGAGGGCCGGCCGGCGCGCACAGCGGCAAGCGGACCGGTGGCTGCCGGGCCTCCTGCTCCTCGCCGCCACGTCGTGGCTTACTTCCATCTCGCCGTGCTCCGTCCGCGGCACACCGGTCGTCAGCGCGCCGCGCGGGTCCCTCGCAGAGGTCGCGTCAGACGGCAGCGGCGACGGGCAGAGTCTCCTGCTCCAGCACGAGGACCTGCTCAGGAAGGTCAAGGCCCCGCCCGCCGCCAATCGGCGGCGTCGCGACAAGGACGAATGCGGGGGCGTGTACATGCACGACCTCCCGCCGCGGTTCAACGCGGACATCCTCGCCAACTGCCGGAACTGGTACCCGTGGATTGACATATGCGCGTACCTCGAGAACGGCGGGCTGGGCCGGCCGGTGGACAACGCGGATGTTCGCCGACGAAGGGTGGTATGCCACGGACCACTTGGGCCTGGACGTCATCTTCCACAGCCGGATGAAGCAGTACGACTGCCGCCGCCGTCTTCGTGCCGTTCTACGCCGTGCAGCACCTGTGGGGCGCCAACTCCACGGCCCGGAGAAGGACGCGCGCGCTGTCGCTCGACCTCGTGGACGGCAGATTATCAAACATGATATTGAGGACCAACGACCTACAGTGCGTCACGGCTATTCTCTGTACGCTGCAGACAGACTTGGTGCGTCACGAGCTGGGTTCTCCGCTGCCTCTCTGTAGGCAGACGACTTGGTGCTTTTGGTCAAGCCGACAACCAACGACCTGCAGTGCGTCACGGCTATTGAGATAGCCTATTCGCGGGAGCATCAGAGCATGTTTTAGCTGCTCTTGGTGTGGGTGCCACTGAAGGGTCGGAGCACGTGTCGTGCGACGTCCCGGAGTATGTCAATGTAATCGTTGTTGGCGATATGTCAACCTCAGTGCAATGAAAACCTACACGAGTTTCAAAAAAAAAAAAAAAAAAAGAGCTGGTATTGACGACTGCAGCAACGCCGATTCGGTGCACATCAGAGGATGCTGAGGCGCTCCAAGCTCCCTTTCCTTGCAAATATGTCTGGGGTTGCCGCTGACGACAACCACGAGGAACCAAATTGTCGGCCTCGTCGCTCTCTGTCAGCTTTTCTTCACACGTTTTCTACCACGGGTGTGTTGGGCTTCTCCAAAGGGCGGTCAAAAACCGACTCATAGCAGGCTTTGAGTCGACTCAAAGCGACTCAAGCCCACTGGAGTAGTCCCGACTCATGGGATGGTGTCGAATCGATTCAAAATCTTGAGCCGACTCATACGAATAAAGAAATATATTTGTACAGAACCAACGGCCAGCCAACCTGCCAACCCAACCGTTACCCACAAGGCCACAACTAGCCGCTTTGTTTCACTTCTCTATATATGAAAGGCACACGTATATGCATATTTTCACAAATTACAAACACATACAAATGCTCCCTTCTCTCCTCTCCAGTTCATAGAAACAAAAGCTTGCTGACCCTTCCTATTTCACAAAAACAAGCCAATATACAAATCAACTCCTCTCCATTTGAGAGAACACTAGCATGGACCCTTCCTCAAGTAGTAGCTTCACAAGTTTGTTGAACTCTTCAACCTCCAGCCCAGCTTTTCAAGGACCACAAAGTGCCTACAACCAGCAATATCCAAACTTCCTCCACCTCGTTTGGCCATGATTTTCGACCACCACCACCATATGGACCTATTCAAGAGCCCCATTATCCACATCAGTTCAATCCTTTTGGGGTTCAACTAGGATTTTCAACAGTTTGGTGGCACATTGAGCCACCATGGTACTCACCAGAAGGTTTTATGCAGTTCAAAGAAGGAAGTTTCGTAGCTGCTATGGCCGGTGATCCATCGTCTCCTGGTTGGATCGGTTGGTTTATTTGGAGGCATTGGTGGTAGTGCTTCACGTGTTGATGACTCCGAGTCTCCCATTTCTATTCCACGGCCATCACATGGGGTTCCCTGTAAGCAATGAAGAGCAAGGTGAGAGCAGTCCGAGGAAGAAAAGGAAGCAAATAAAAAATCCGTCGCAACAAGTGGACTAAGCCTATGAACCTAAGGCTAGTTCGTGCATGGCTCAACAACTCCAATGATCCAATACAAGGCGTTGACAAGAAATATGATCACTACCGGAAAGATGTCGCTAAAGAATACAACAATCATTCACCCAAAGAGGAGCCGAAGGACACCGGCCGTGTTGAAAAATCGCGGAATAGGAACGCACCTATAGTGATGAAGTTCAATCATTGTTGGCAAAGGATGAAAAATGCACATGCTAGTGGTGAATCGACGATCGATAATGGAGAGAGCTCATGCAATTTTCAGCGAAGGAAAATGATGAGAAGCCTTTCCTATTGGAATATTGGTGGAGAGAAGTGAAGGGGCAGCCAAAATGGGAGAGAGTGTACCCATTACCACAGAATAAAAGGGCAAAAGTAAATGCATCCGAGCTTACACTTCTTCTTCAAATCAAGATACGATGAAGGAAGTTTTGAAGTGAATCGTCGCCCTATTGGCCAAAAAGGCAGCAAAAAAGCACAAAGAAAAGGGAAAGGGAAAGTAGCATCACATTGCTCGGAAGGCTATCCTCTGCCTAATGATGTAGTGAACTCTTTCAATGATATTCAACTCAAGAAGTTACAAGCATTTGAAAAAATGGCTGAAGCAACAAGTGAGCATGCTAAAGCCATTGCTAAGAAAGCTGCAACAGATGAGGAGAAGATGAAAGACAAAAAAAATGAGCAAATACCTGAAGCTAGTCACCGCCGATACTACAAACTTTACCGATGAACAAAAAGATTGGACATGACATTCTATTGAAGCGCTTAACTAAGGAATTATTTCCTGCAGATGAATCTTAGATGGTCTATGTATCTTTCTAGTAGATGTATCTTTTCTACTTATTTTAGTTATGGCATTGTGCTATTGTATTTGTCTAGTTATTAGTTATGGCAGTGTGCCATTGTATCTTAGTTATGGCATTGTGCTGTTGTATTTGTCTAGTTATTAGTGGCACTGTACCATTGTATTTTTAATGATTAGTAATGGAAATGTTTGTTTACCTCTTGAGTTGTCGAAAACACAAGACACCAAGCACACAATGCCCTGTAGATTAAAAAGAATGTCGTGTCACCCATCTTTTGCTTTCTAGAAAGTTGTGAACTAGCTGTTAAAAAAACTAGCTGTTGGGAAGTAGCTGTTAAAAACTAGCCGTTGGTACTAGATTCTGTGCTTTTGTGCACTGGTTGTAGTGCTCTGTACCACTATAAATGGTACATGCTCACCAACATTCAGCCACACACCCCTCACAACCATTCAGCCACGCAAATGGATTCAGATTCAGAGTTTGATTCCAACACTTCTGAAGAGACAACTAGCCCTCCACATGCTCTTCCAACTATTCCCCCTATTGAGGCCATTTGGGAATTTTTCAATGATCCAATTGAAGACCAGATTGCAGCACAGATTGCAACACAAATAGAAAAGCAACAGAGAGGTGAATCGAGTCAGCATCAAAGGCTTTCTCGAAGGTACATTGTGAGAGATCGTGAAGCCGGGTCACAACCGGTTGATTAGAGACTACTTCTCCGGAATCCAAAGGTACACCGATGAGCGATTCAGCGGAGATATCGAATGAGACGCCATCCGTTCCTTCAAATTGTGCAAGCCCTCGCGATTGGTCACCTTACTTTCGCAAAGAGGCGATGCTACTGGTAAGTTAGGGTTCTCACCTTTGCATAAATGCACAGCTTGCTATGAGGATGTTGGCATATGGAACTTGTGCGCATGTGGGATGAAAATTTAAGAATTGCCGAGACTACCATCATTGAATGCTTGAATAAATTCTGTGAAGGAATAATAGCCATATATGCTGAGAAATACCTTAGAAGGCCTAACGTAGATGACATCCGAGAGGTTGCTTCGAGTGGGTGAAGCTCGAGGTTTTCCAGAATGCTAGGAAGCCTAGATTGTATGCATTGGCAGTGGAAGAATTGTCCAGTGGCATGGAAGGGGCAATTCACTCGTGGTGATTACAAAAAGGCTACCGTCATGCTAGAAGCTGTTGCTTCGCATGACCTCTGGATATGGCATGCTTTTTTTGGTACTGCAGGATCAAATAATGATATTAATGTGTTGAATCACCAACAATATTCACGTAAGTTTTGCAAGGGAGAGCTCCAGAAGTTCAATTTATGGTTAATGGGAACATGTACAACATGGGCTATTACTTAACAGATGGAATTTATCCTGAGTGGGCAACATTCGTGAAATCAGTACCCAAGCCTTTAAGTGAGAAAGATCAAGTTTTTGCCAACAAACAGGCAGAAGTAAGAAAGGATGTGGAATGTGCATTTGGTGTCTTACAAGCTCGTTTTGCTATTGTGCGTAACCCAGCTCGTATGTGGACTAGGGAAGCACTATCTCAGATCATGTATGCTTGCATTATATTGCACAATATGATCATAGAGGATGAACGGGATTCTTATGGGGCTCGCAATGATCACGTCTATGATCAGACAAACTCCACTGCCTTGGTCAATTATCATCATGGGCCCATTAACGAGTTTACTGCCATGCTTGAGAAAAACAAAGCTATCCATAACAAGTCTATGCATCGTCGCTTGAAGGCTGACTTGACAGAGCACATATGGCAAAGATTTGGAAATACACAAGATCAGGATACAGACTAGTCTGTCTTAATCTATGCTCGTGTATGACATGCTTCGTGTATTTTATTTTAATATCCAATTTGTTGTTGCAATAAATTGTATTGTGTACGCACTTATTTAGTAGATCCAAAATAAATGGAATTTCTGTTTTCAATTTTTGATGTACCACATTGAGATCGATGGAGAAACTCACCAGGATGCTGAGCGCATGCGTCCGGCAGAGCCTGAAACCCGTGTACGCGGCCGACCGAGCAGCCCTCCGCTCGCAGTCCGTGCTTTGGGCGCCGTCGGGCGGATCCTCGCGCCGCCGAAAGGGTCCTCGTGGCGCCGGCAGACTGATCCCCACGCGCCGAGCAGCCGACCGAGCCCTCCGCTTGCAGTCCGCACTTTGGAGCCCCACCGACAGATCCTCGCGCGCCGCCGGAGGGGTCCTCGCCGCCGCCGCCGACAGGCCCCCACGCCCGAGCTCGAGATCCAGATGCACCGCCATGGTCTGTCTCGTCGTGAACACCGATGGGGGGAGGAGATGAGGGACGACACAGACGGAAATTTCTCTTTTGGCTGCGAATGGGCCCGGTCCAAAGGCCAAACGAGATTTTTTATTCGCTTGAGTCGACCCACCGCCGCATGACCGAAGTCGACTCAAACCGTGCGTGGCGTGGCTCTTCGTATATTTTTCTTTAATCGTTGAACCGACTCAACGACTGTGGGTGCCCTAACACCCAAAATTTGGTGCAAAATTTTGGACGCATGTCACATCGCAGCAAGAGAAGACGCTTTCGTTTGTTAGTGGTAAATATTATCCTACCATAGCGTAACTAGGCTCAAAAGAATCGCCTCGCAAATGTACATCTAAACTGTGTAATTAGTTTATTTTTTTTTTACCTATATTTCATACTCGATACATTTGCCGCATTTTTGATATGATGGGGAATAATCTTTTTTTACATAGTAGAATTTGGAGGGAAAGTTGGGGTGCTAAACACACCCCACGCTCGGATGGATCCTCTGTGTCTGCATCTCACTCCGCTGCGCAAAATTTCTCTTTTCTGCTGTTCCCACCTAGGACTAGGAGTAGTACTCCTCCAATTAATTTACTGGACCGGTGGACCCTAGTGCCCCAGGAGCACAAAGAGAGGCACACAAATTTTCCATGGCCAGTAGTCCGTTATTTTGATATGAGATGTTTACTGCACACGGAGACACAAAGATGATGCAAAGTAGACTTCCTTATTTTATTTTATCTATATACGTGAAAGTACTAAAAACCTAAACAGCTAATCTTATTATTGATAGTTTTTTTTTTTTGGAGTGTTGGCTCTTTGTGCATACTATATGAATGACGTCGAGCTTGTAATAATCAGCTGGATTGTTGCGGGCGCGTCTTAAGAGCAAGGATTATAATTTAGCCGCCAGTCGGTTGTAAGCATGTGTCATCTCATTTACCGTCAATCATCTAGCCTGTTAGCAGAGATGAATGTTGTCAAGACAAGCAAGAGAAGGCGTGGGTGCCGCCCAGGATCTAGAAGGGAGGGAAGTGGGGACCGAAGTGTGACTAAAACTCTCGCAACCAGCTAGGAACGAGCAGTGTGGAGCGTTTTAGCCGGCCGAAGAGTTTAGCGGCGACCCTATCTGCCTCCTATTCTCTCTCTACCAGATCATTTGTTCTACTAACGTGTCCTATATTTAGCCGACTGACCTAGCTTCATAATATTTGCTCTAAAGGGTTGCTTGGTACTACCTTGCCTAGCAAGGTTTGCAGCAGATAGTTTGTTGGCCAAATATCTCGATCTCGAGTCAATTTGGATCTCCTAGATGACCAAGTTTCTTGTTGTTCGTGCCATCTAGACAAGGAGAGGTAGCAAAGATATCCTTGCAACACCTAAGGGCGTCTCTAATAGTGCCACCTCAGCTACCTCATAGCAATGCATGTCATTATTTTCCTTAGGTGGAAGAGATAGAAGATGGAAAAGTAAAGAAAACTATCTCTTATCTCAACACCTATCTCACTCAGAAAACGGGGTGGTCTATAAACATGTTCATAAAGATTGAGAGAGAAAGGAGAGAAGATGTAGAATTAAATATAAATTGTATGTGGATTTTACATGATGAAGTGGCAATGACATGTTTTGTATAAGCTAGCAGGTAAGACGTCCTCACCTTTAACTCTCTTCTCACGTGAGTACGGATCGCCTAACACGACATCCATCCTAGTAGTCATGTCACCTGCCACTTTAGTAGACATGTGTTCGGAGACAAAGGTCGAATGGAATTCTTGTAAAAAAAAAAGGTCGAATGCAATAATCCTATGACTATTTTTTGAATTGACAACGTCACACTTTGTATTTGGTTGAGGAATTAATAAGGATAGAAGAAGGCGCACGATGTTGTCGCTTAGGACTCGTGTTCGGAACACCGTCTCGTCCTCGTGGGAACTGTCGGGGAGCTCCCACGTCGCCCTTATGCACACACCATCAACTGGGACGTAGAGGGAGGTGGAAACGTCATAGCACAATGTCCAAGGACCAGGCAATCCGTGTTTTCTTAAGGGGACGAGCTTGTCCCCAAATTTTATGAAAAAATTCTGATGGGATGTCCGGCCTTAACTTCCATGATTAATTAATCTAGACACCCTTAACACTTTTGGAGACACCAAGAATAGGAGATGGGTTGCTTAGTGTATCCAGACAAGCTTTGCCTTGCTAGCTTGAGATGAGCCACCCAAGTGAAACCAAGCTTTTGCCTTTTGCGTGTTCCCAACTCGAGGAACGTAAGCGGAAGTCCAAGTCCAACCCTATGGCCACCCGCACTCCTGACCTAATTGAGCCGGTTGGGGAGTCTGGGGCACTGGTCCCGGCAGGCTTGGTGAGTTCAAGGGTGCTTCAAATGGGTGCTGGCGTAGCTAGTGGAAGTGACAGTATGCTGGAGAGTTTGAAGAAGCAGAAGAGGGGAAACAATCAAAGTGCAAGATCGGCGGCGGCTGCAGAGGACAGCCCCCGCCGGGCACAATGAATCTCCTAAGTGTGAACTGCCGGGGCTGCGGGCGGCCCGAGGCAGCTTCAAGAACTCCGCCATCCGGTGGAGGAAAAGAGACCCGCGGTGGTGTTCTTGATGGAAACGAGAATGGGTGAAGAACGAGCTCTTGGCTTGAAGAGAGACCTTGGCTTTCCGAACGCCATTGTCGTCAAGTCAGAGGGGCTGAGTGGTGGGCTGGTGCTGCTATGGCGCCAACATGTTATAGTGGCTGAAATGAGCAAATCAAGATCGCATATTGATGTGATTTTGTCATGTGACAGTTTGCAAATCACACAATGGAGATTCACGGGCTTCTATGGGGAGCCGAGAAGAGAAAGAAGGAAGGAGAGTTGGTACTTGATGAGATTCTTAAAAGCACAGTCGACTGCACCATGGCTGTGTGTCGGGGATTTCAACGAAGTATTGTCGGTGGATGAACATTTGGGGGCCAATGAAAGGGATCAGTGGCAGATTACAGCTTTTCAAAACATGGTGAACGACTGCGGGCTCACTGACCTGGGTTTCCATGGCCTCCCATACACATGGGATAACCGTCAGGCGGACGGGAACAATGTCAAAGCGCGCCTGGACCGGGCATTGGGGGACGAGAAGTTCTTGAGGGAGATGGGGAGCTCAGAGGTATTCCATGTTCCGCTAGCAGAATCTGACCACTCTGGTCTCTTAGTGGAGGTGCGGAAGAGGGAGGTGATCAACCGGAGAGCAAAACGGAAGTCCAAGCCCTTTCGGTATGAAAATATGTGGAAAAAGCATGGGGAATATATGGAGTTTATCAACCGCTCGTGGGATCCTGGTCCTGGAAGAGGAGATTTGATGGTGGCAGCTAATGCTCTTTTGTCACTACAATCCTCTCTCAAAGACTGGGACAGGGAGGTTTTCGGCTCAGTAAAGAAGAAAATTAAGGAGTTGAGAGCGGAGTTAGAGGTGGAGAGGGCGAGTACGCTGTACCGTGGCCCGACTGATAAAGAGCGTGGCATCATGGCTCAGCTGTCCGACACCCTAGCTAGAGAAGAAGTGATGGAACGGCAACGATCGCGTATAGCCTGGCTAAAGGATGGGGACCGTAACACCGAGTTCTTTCAGGCGAAGGCGCGAGCGAGAGGCCGTACGAACCGAATCAAGTGTCTGGCTGATGAGCATGGACAAGTATACTCTGAACAAGAGGATCTGGAACGACTAGCTTGTGAGTTCTATCAGAAACTTTTTGCAGCTCAAGATTTTTTACAGCCGGAATTAGTCTGTAGACATGTGCCAAGGAAGATTACCCCTGAGATGAGTGATTTCTTGAGCAAACCTTTCACTGAAGAGGAGGTGGAGACGGCTCTCTTCCAAATGAAGCCGAGTAAAGCCCCTGGGGTGGATGGTTTCAATGCGGGCTTCTTCCAAACGCACTGGCAGCTGGTGAAATCGTGTGTCTTATCGGCGGTGTTGGCTTTCTTGAATGGCGGTGACTTGCCAGAGGAGGTGAATAAAACACTATTGGTGCTCATCCCCAAGGTAAACAATCCGCAAGATTTATCACAATACCGCCCTATTTCTTTGTGCAATGTGCTCTACAAAATTTGCTCGAAAACTCTAGCCAACAGACTCCGGGTGATTTTAGATGAAATAATTTCAGTCGAGCAAAGTGCTTTTTGTACCCTAAAATCGACATGCACAATGTGTTGATTGCTTACGAGTGCATACACTATCTGAGAAACAAAAAGGGGAAGCAAGGTGACTGTGCGATCAAACTGGACATGGCGAAGGCCTATGACAGGGTTGAATGGAATTACCTGGAAGAAATTATGAGGTATCTGGGGTTTCCAGAAGCATGGTGCACTTTGATTATGAGATGCGTTAGGACAAAGACATTTTCATGCAGGTTAATGGAGTTTTTTCAGAAAGTTTCAAGCCTTCTAGGGGTATTCGGCAGGGGGATCCAATCTCTCCATACCTATTCCTGTTATGCTCAGAAGGTTTGTCAAACATGATCAATAACATTGGTCCTCTGTATGTCTCGAGAGGGGTGAGGGTCAGCAGGCATTCGCCTTGGATTTCCCACCTCCTATTTATGATGACAAATAATATTCACGCAAGCTTCAAGAAGGGTCTTTGAACGAGTTGCAACCATTCTAGAGGACTATAACCGGGGCTCCGGACAGCTTGTCAACAAGAACAAATCGGGCTGTTTTCTTCAGCCCAAATTGTGTCCGTGGAGGTGAAGGATGAAGTACACGCCACTATGCGCATATCAACCGAGGCCTTGGGTGAAAGGTACTTGGGTCTACCAACTACAAAGAGAGGGGGCAGCGCACGTTTTCAATTATGTCCCGACACGGTTGACAGCATGATTGGCGGCCGGGCCGAAGATCTCGAGAGTTGCGCAGCAAAGGGAAGTGCTTTGCTCAAGGCTAATGCCCAAGCAAAGCCTACATACCCAATGTCGTGTTTTAAATTGTCACCGGCAAATCATTCGGGAAGCTCACTACGTTAGTGTCAAACTACTGGTGGGGTAGCTCGGTTGACAACCATAAAATGCATTGGATGAGGTGGGAGAAACTTACTCGCCTAAAAACTGATGGTGGAATGGGTTTTAGAGATTTTACTCTATTTAATAAGGCGATGTTGGGAAAACAAGGTTGGAGATTGATGACGAGGCCGGATTCGTTGTGTGCTCAGGTGTTGAAAGGGAAATATTTCCACAATACTGATTTCCTCTCGGCACCAAAGAAAAGGCGAAGCTCGGCGACATGGAGGGCTATACTCCATGGAAGAGATGTTTTGGCCCGGGGCTTAATCAAAAGAGTAGGTCCGGGTGACATTAACATTTGGGAAGAGAATTGGATTCCTGGTGTAAATTCTTTGAAACCTCTGGTCAGGTTGCCCGGGGTGACGGCGGAGAGGGTGTCTGATCTTTTTGTGCCAGGGATGCGAGTCTGGGATGAGCAAGTTGTGCGCAGGTCCTTCCTGTCTATTGAGGCTGAGGAGGTGCTCAAAATTAAACCTAGCATGAGAATTGATGATGATGTTGTTGCATGGGCGGCCGAGAAGCATGGCAACTATTCAGTCCGATCTGCGTACAGAATCTTGAAGCATGAACAGATGGCCGCAGCTATGGCGGCATCGGAGGAGACATCGAGTTCTCACTCTTCTGCAGTTTGGAGTACATTGTGGAAGCTTGATGTCCCGCCGAAGATAAGGGTGTTTTGGTGGAGGGTTTTGCATAATTCTTTGCCATCAAAGTCTGAATTGAAAAGAAGGCATATAGAGAAGGAGAGTCATTGTGAAATATGTGGTGACCCCGACGAAACGTTGTACCATGTATTTTTTCGCCCGATTGCTAGGAGATTCTCGCAAGAAGTGAAGAAGAAGCACATGGGGGTGATCGTCTTGAGCTTACACCCGGCCTCATGGGCAACGGACGTGCTAAAACCCGAAGCATGCTCGTGCTACTAGGGGGCGGTTTGGGTGTGTGGAGCTTGGGCTCGTGGACGGAAGAAACGCCACCGGACGGGCGTAAGGTCCGGGGAGCCGGCGCCACGTCAAGGTTCATCTCCAAGCCGATTGAAGACCGATGGCATTAAAAACTCCGAAGCGTATGCGGCAGCCGAAGGACTTCGGACTAAATGGGAAGTTCCACGGGAGGGATGGTGGAAGATCAATACCGATGCAGGTTTCACTCGAGGACTGCTCGGGTACCTCTCCGTGGTAATCCGTGATCACTCGAGCCGTGGGTAGGTGCAAAGCAGGTCGGTGGTTCGATGGTGTGGCCGACGCTGGCCATGGCGGAGGCCCTTGCAAAATGGGGAGGGCCTGGAGCTTGCTTTGGGAGCTTGGTGCCGAAGGTGATCCCGAGGTCGATTGCCAAGGACTTGCAAACCTTCTGAGGGAACCAAATTCAGCAAGATCGTCTATCGGAGGATTATGTTTTGATATTACAGAGCTAGGCAAGAGTTTTTCTGATTTTAGAGTGAATTGGGTACGTCGGGATGCGAACTCGGTGGCTCATGTTTGTGCCGCTATGGTGTCGAGTTCCTTTCGTTCTCTTTTTCGATTGATGTAATCCCGGACCGGCTAGTTAACCTAGCAGCCGTTGATTGTACTCACGCCGTGAATTAATGGAAGCTCTGTGATTACTCAAAAAAAAACTCGAGGAGAAAAAACGTATAGCCCACCACGCCACGAGGCCCACGACACGACCTAAGCTGTTCAGCTGGTTTATAAGCCCTCACCTGACCCGGTTGCTGCCGTGCCGTCCTGAGCTGACAACCATTCACTTGGTCAGAGCTTTTGTCGTAGGTTAGGTGAGGTGGCGTCAGTGGCTTTTTAAAGTCACTCACACTTGTTTTAATAAAATAAAATCGTTCATTCCAGAGTCTGGTTTCTGTGGTCTGGTAGTCACAGATTCTTGACACTTGACTTGCCCTACTCTGGGGAGGCTCGTCAGCGGCCGGCCTTCAACGCTAGCTCACCACGGGCAGCAAGAACAGGTTAGGTTCGTTATGTCTCTCGGATTTTGATTCGTACTACTATATCTGCGAAAACTGCTTCGGTTTGCTGCTACTGTATCTGTATCTGCCGTTCAGGTTTTGCGAAATACTATTCGTATACCACAGTCCAACACATCTCTCTCTCCCTCCACCTACAGCATGCAGCTGGGTCAGACAAGTTCCGGTAGGAGCTGAGCTGCAGCTCAGGTCAGTTTCTCGGAGGTGAAGGACAAATTCCACAGATCTGCCATACGGTGAAAGTGAAACGGGCTTTGTGTGAAACGACCCGCGCGGTTTAGCCGGCCAGATCCCCCAATCTCGGCACGGCAGGCATTAATTAATTAAATTAATTAATATATTTATTACGGTGTTGGGTGGGTCCACCGTCCCATGGCTGGGAGCAAAGGGCGGCAATTATCAATCAATATCAACCATATCTGCTAAGCCTGCATGCGTTTCCTCTTCCTTCTCTCTCTCGTTCCTTTGGCCTTGGGCTTCTTCCCCTTCCTTCCGTCCTCCTAGATTGGAATCAAAAAATTCCCCACGCAACAGCTCCTCCCCCTCTCCCTCTTCGGATTCCATTGATAGATAACGTGTCCCTCCCCCAAGCTTAGTTGCATAGGCTATGGTGGCCCCTCCTCTCTGTTCTGCTAGCTCGAGGTGCATGGCAGAGGAGGAGGAGGAGGAGGCCTCTGGATCTGTCAAATCAGCTTGGCACTCACTCCAGGTAAAGGTCAGGCCCTCCAACTGTCGCCACCAATGGAAAGAACCAACCCAAATCCATCTTCCCCATGAACGGTAAGAGTATGTATGGCTGTTTGTTTTCAGTGATGCAGATGCAGGGCAAGTTCGTCCGTTGCCCGGCCGGCGCTCGCCTGCCCTGTGAGAGTGACGGACACGCGCTCAGAATCGTCGGGATCCGGCCGACCAAACAAACAAACCAAGGTCCTCAACTCCTGATCCTCCTGTTCTCTAATATTATCTTCTTCTTCTTTTTTCATGAACAACAATTTCAATTGCCCGGCTAGTAAGGGCTGCAGGGATTGCATCAGCAGCCGGCCAGATAGGGCTGCCTGCGGCTGTGGCTAAAGGGCCCCAAAGGGTGCCTTGCAGAATGCACACAAATTGCTAACTAAAGGGCTTTAGATTGCACTAATTTTAAAGTAATCAAGCAAAATTACACACTAATCAACTCCATCTCACTGAAAACCACAAGAACATCAAAGAATTCCTGACAGGTAATATGGTTACATAAACCTCTCTTGAACCATATATTAGATGCATGACCATGGCTAACACCCTTACAATGCATTAATTTCAGAGGAATCATTACAAAAATCACACATTAATCAATCAGTTTCACTGAAAAACAAAAGGACATCAAAGAATTCCTGACACGTACTATGGTTCCATAAACTTCTCTTCAGCCATATATTAGATGCCTGACCGTGGCTAAAGGGCTTAGAATGCACTAATTTCAGAGAAATCATTCAAAAATCACACATTAATCAATTTAATTTCATTGAAAAACACAAGGACATTAAAGTTAATGGGCTCAGAATGTATCAAAGGTTATATGCAGCTATAAAGAGACAAATGCTACGAAAGTCCATATGTGTGACAGGTCCCATAAAAAAAGATAGAACACAAGGACATCTTGCGATGAATTGAAGAATACACAAATGTGGAGCTTAGTTTTGCACTTTTGAAGAATAAACATCAAGTACTTTAAAATAATTCCATGTACACATATGTTTCCAGCCAACAGTGCAAACAGAAACATAGGCACAAACACAGCAGGTTTCTCCGATTTTCATGTTTCCAATCTTCCAATTCGTAATGCATAGTTCTATTGTAGAAAGTATCAAGCATGTTGTTTTTCTTAGTTTTTTTGTGTGGTTTTCTTTATGTTGGCACAAATGGAGAACTGATGCAACTGGCATGCTGTGTTCTTCATCATCTTGTTTAACTAATTAATGCCCATAAATAAAGTATTACAAACAACCATTTCTAATAGAGCACGTGACCTCAGGATCAGTGGCCACCAAGTTATTGGATTCTCTGAAATATTTTTATTTATTATGTGCTACTCCAGAGTTCAGATAGTGTCGCTGACAGAAAAATATTCTACCTGGGACAATTTTATCATTCAAAAATAGTAGATACATACCATTGTGGCAGCAGATACATATTTGCTTGCTGAAACATATAAAAGCTCTTTGTCTGTTAGACCAGTCCTGAATCAGGATTATCAGACACGCTTGGTTGCCACTTGATGAAGAAATAGCAAATCCTTATCTACTGGTCATTTCATATTTGATTGATGGAAGAAGCAAGAGAATTGCTGACAGGTAGGGCCATATACTAGATGCATGACTGTGACTAAAGAAAGGGTTCAGAATGCACTAATTTTAGAGGAATCATTCAAAAATCACACATTAATCAATTCAATTTCACTACACAAGGACATCAAAGGTTATATGCATCTATAAAGAGACAAATGCTACGAAGTCAATATGTGTGACAGGCCCCATAAAAAAAGATAGAACACAAGGACATCTTGCAATGAATTGAAGAATAAACAAATGTGGAGCTTAGTTTTGCACTTTTGAAGAATAATAAACATCAAGTACTTTAAAATAATTCCATGTACACATATGTTTCCAGCCAACAGTGCTTACAAATGTAAAACAGAGACAAATACAAATGCCTAAGAAATTAAGAACATATCTTTCATAAGCAGTGATGAAAACTATTTGGAATAATCAGTTAGCTTTTGTAACTGTTTCTTGTGTATTCATTATCTAAGATTCCTATAGTTACATGAGTATCATCATCTTCACTGCCATACCTAAGAAATGAGCAATCTGTCGATATCAGAATGCTTGGTTACCACTTTTAAAAGGACCTAGCAAAGCCCTCATTGTTGCCTAAGCTTTAGGCTTCTATGCTTGCCTAAGCTCTTTGTTGATATCATAAATGCTTGGCTGATAGTTCATAGAAAATATACTCATATATTTAGCTAACAAATGCATCATTTACCTATTTCATTATGCTTATATTGAGGAAATATACTTATAACTAATGACTAATTTTATTGAAGAGCAGTCAGCATGGTTTTCAAACTTCATTCTGACCTGAAGCCTGATGATCTCAATTATTCACACGAGCTGAAATAAGTAAATACCGACCTCATGTATGCTTCTATCATCAACATCGCAGTGTGACAATTGCTGCGCACAACTTCCATTGACCCAAAAATCTACCTCAAAATGTTTCATTTAGCATTAGATATGTACAAATTCTTGCCTACATCAGACAGACTGAAAATTGGAGATTGCATGCCATCATATTATTTTCTATATCCAATGAAGAAGACAGGTTTTATTCCTTAACATCGTGTATGCAGAATGGGCTGTGTTGCTGAAGGAGGACAGGGAGAAGACAGAGGAGATCAAGGGTGGGATTTTGAAGTGGCTGCAGGAATTGAAGCCTAACCTGGTGATGCCTACTGATGTTATCTTGAAATAGAGGGGTTGCTGGCTGTTATTACTTTGTTTTGTGCCTTAGCTGAACTGTTATCTCTTGGCGCTAGATGTTCTTTTGCGGTTTCATTTTCAAACTGGTTAATTACTATATGCTCTTTTTAACCTGGGCCAAAAATAACTCCCCTTTTTCTATAGGCAAACAACATGTTTTTCTACAGGTATTGATTAATGAAGAAGACACTCGTGTCATCCGGGAGTGTTTATATAGCAAACGAGGTCTGGATGCAACTTCACAGCTGAAAGTTTCAGTGATTTCATCAAGATTTAACTTGAATGATGCATATCAAATTCATAAAAACTAGTATTTAGCAACCAGATGACTTGCATGACAGCAATACTTCTCTATCCATTAGAGAAGGGCCAGAGGAACACAACAGCAGAATAAACGAGCAAGCAGAATAAACGAGCAACTATCTGTTTCACTGCAAAACAAATTCGATTTGATCCACAAAATACGCCACAGATCACGAGAAATCCACATGACATAGTTTAATCACATCACAGATGATGACGAAACACTACACGAAAGAAACACACCGGTTGGGCCGCATCCGCTAGGGTTTCTTCGGCTTACGCGATCCGCCTGACTTCTTGGGCTGGGTGGGCGCTGATCCGGACTTCTTCTTGGGCTTCTTCTTCTTGCCCCCTTGTTCGATTCTTTCTTCTGCTGGTCCTGCTGGCGCTTCTTCTGAATCCCGCGACAGAGCTCCTTATGTTTGTTGATCCACCATTCCTCCCGCAGGGCCTCCTTTAGGTCGCAGGTGAGGCATTTGAACACCACGCGCAGGTCCGCGACGGCCCTTCCGCCGCCGGCACCTCCTTCGCCACCCATCATCGCTCCCGCTGCCGCACCCGCACCACCCATGGCGCTCTCTCTCTCTTCTTCTCTCTCGGGCTCCCCCTCTGGCTTTCTTGCAGGTGAGGAAAGGATGGAAATGGATTTTTTTTTTTTTTAGACGAAGGATGGATGGATAAATAATAAGGAAACTGGGTCTATCTTGGCCCATCAACGTTAAGCCCGCTTCGATTTCACGTCCGTTGTATATGGAGAGGATTAACAAAATAGTTTTTTTTTCCCAATGGTATGGCGGGGCGGTTTAGTGGGGCCGCTACCCGTCGGGGGTTTAAATCCTGGTGCTCGCACCTTTTCTTGAGATTTCCGGCGTTATGCATTAAGTGGTAGCGGCGTCGGCGACGAGGCCAATGGTGACTTCAAGAATCTCCGGATCTGTCGGTCTTCGGTCCTTCAAGGTGCTCATAAGGGTAGGGTTTGTGTGCGTGTGTTCATAGCGGTGAGTGTGCGTGCGTGTTGTGGCGTCTGCGTTGTCTTGTGTCATTCTTAAAAAAAAAATTTTTTAATTATAAAAAAAAAACAAAATATAAATTTTTAAGTGCTCGACTTGGCGCGATGCCCGTATTTTTCTAATTTTATTATAGAATTTAACGAAGCTATATGTTTAGTGGTACGCAAGGTCGTGTGCTATCTCTAGAGATGAATCTATTAAGCATAATCATAGACCTATTTAAAACCATTAGTGAAATTTACTCATCTATTTATTCATTTAAGATTTGAGTTTTATTGCACTCAAAACACCTCGATTATTTGGCTAAAAAAGAAGAAAAAAATACGTGAAAACATACTTGTATAAACAGAGCGAGAAATTTGTAATCTTTATCTTGTTCAATTTGTAGTAGCAAAAATTTAAACATTACTACCCTAATAACAAATATTAAACACCCGCAGTCCATTACCTTTTTGCTCTGTATCATTTGGGTTCGTCACTTTTAGAAGTGCAGTTTTGGGTCTATTACCTTTGTTTGTTTGGGGTTCACCAAGGGTCTAAATATACCTAGAAGTAGGTTGACAACATGCCGACCACATCGTTTTCAGTTTTCTTTTTCAAAATTAGTCGAAACTTGAAAACTTGCAACATGAAAGTTGCTTGAAATCAAAAGCTCTACAAATTTCATTTTTAGACCAAAGTCAAATTCTAAATATTTTAGAAAGTTAGTTTTTCAAATTCCCAAAATAAGGTTAGAAAATAATTATTTTTAAACTTTGGTATTTAGTTAGGAACAAATCATTACTCAAATTTCATAAGCATAACTGTCATTTCATAATTCAACCAAGGCTCAATCAATAAAATACTTGTTGCTCAAATTTTATTCATAAAAGTTATTTTCATGCATACACAAAATTGCATTTTAAATTGAATTCCAATACTCAACCAAAATAACTAAGTACAGGATGCAATTTTAAAGTCAAATTTGGAGTCTATTTTTATTATTGCTCAAGAATTCATGTTCACCACATCACATCACATTAAATACACCAAAACATATATATTCGGAGCAATAAATGTAGATAAAAAAGAACTAATTATACGATTACATTTGTATATCACGAGGCGAATTTTTTGAACCTAGTTACCCCATGGTAGGATAATATTAACACAAACAAACGAAAATGCTACAGAAGTGCTACAAGAGTTGGAACAATTATTTTTGTAACTTTCTAGCCATCTAAACGTGGCCTTATTAACTTTCTTAAATAAGATAAACGGTCAAATAAGAAGCGAAGAAGTCAAAAGTTGCACTTATTTGTGGACGGAGGGAGTATTAGTTTAGCTTGGCCTTAATTGTTTCGTTTTTCGTTTTCCTTTTCCTTTTCCTTCGTGTATAAACCTACTCGATCTTCGGTAACCAGCTCTTCCGATACGTACGGTCAAGCTGATCAATGTCATCGTGCTCTCGGCTTTACGTCACCAGTTTGTTACAGAAGGAGTACTAGGATTGAGAAATCACACGTCAAACACTGTATACATTTAATTTAAGAGCAAACTACACCATAGGTCCGATCCATTACTGTAAGAAACCAGAAATTTTAAAACCTAAAAATTGTAACCAACAAAATTTTTTCTTAAATAACCCATGAATGATGAATGTCATATAGGAAAAACATACCCTAGTTTCACAAGTAGCACCTACTAGAATTTTTGTTGAGCATTTTGCATAATTAATTTACCATGCTTGAGTTGGAGTTTATTTGATTTTATGTGATGCAAATAAAATCAATCATTATTATATGTCATAACTTTTTTTATGCAGTAGATCTGACTGAGCTCATGATTGGTCAAGCATTATTACATGTCATAACTTTTTTGTGACTTTGCATGTCATTACTTCTAAGGCGACGTTTTCATCTAAGGTCGGTCAATGGAGAGTATCACATTCGGTTTTTAAGATGTGAAATTTTGACATGAAATAGGTATATCGCAGCCCAACGGGAGTGGCGAGCACTGCGGCGGGTTCCATGGACCCCGGCCGCAGCACTTCGATTTGGGTACGTCTGACGACTCATCCTCTGATCCCAACTTGCGTCCGCGCCCATTTCCCAAATTAGAGTTCCCTAAGTTTGATGGCTCCAACCCGCGCTTATGGAAGGATCACTGTTTGATGTATTTCGAGGTGTATGTTGTCCATTCCTCCTTGAAGACTCGCTTTGCTTTGCACTAAATTTTGAAGGCACCGCAAAAAAACATGGTTGCATACTGTTGAGCGTAGGGGCTGTGTGACTGATTGGGATGATTTGTGTGCTAAGGTCATGGCCAAGTTTGACAGAGATCAGTATCCCTTGGTGATGAAGCAGTTTGAGGCTACTGTTCAGAAGGGATCTGTCGATGAGTACACCTTAGAGTTTGAGCAGGGTGCTCATAATCTGCTGCTCTATAACTCGAATTACGATGAGACATATTTTGTTACTCGTTACATGGCAGGTCTGAAGGAAGAGATTCGAGCCAGCTTAGTGCTTCACAAGCCTGTTGAAGTGGATACTGCTAGTGCCCTGGCTCAAATTCAGGAAGTTGAACTGAGTAAAAGCAAAGGCAAAGGGGACTGGAAGGATTGAGCCAAATGGCAGACAAGAGTTCTTGACAAGGGCAAGGCTGTCGAAGTGGATAAAATGAAGCCACAGGAAGGGGAAGATAAGTTGTCTGCCTTAAGACAGTACAGAAGAAGAAATGGGTTGTGCTTTAAGTGTGGATCCAAGTGGACTAAAGAGCATAAGTGTCCTGCTCAGGTGCCTATACATGTCATTGAGGAATTGCTTGATGCTATAGATGATGATGACCAGGAATCTACTGAGCAGGAAGAGGATGTGCAAGAGGATACAGTGATGGTTGTGGATCATTCCCAGCTCCATAATAAAGCTGCTCACAAGACAATGAAGCTGTGTGGACAAATTCTGAACAAAGAGGTGCTAGTTTTGGTGGATTCAGGCAGTGTGGCCTCATTTATCAGTTCTTCTCTTGTTCAGAGCCTGGGTTTACAGACAGTTTCCTGTGCCCCAACTAACTTTTTGGCTGCTGATGGGGGTACAATGATCTGTTCTGAACAAATATTGAATGTGCAGTGGGGTGTGCAGGGTCATGCTTTCTCCACTAATGTTGGTGTGCTTCCACTCAAGTGCTTTGATCTGGTTTTAGGAGAAGATTGGCTTGAAGAATGCAGTCCAATGTGGATGCATTGGAGGAAGAAAATTATGAGAATTACTTACAAAGGCCAGAGCATCAGGTTGGCTGGGTTGGTTAATTCTGCCAGTACTTGTGCACCCATCTCCTTATTAGCTATGCAAGGTTTACTAAAAAGAGATGCTGCGTAGTTTGGAGTTCAGGTCTTCATTGCTCCAGTGGACACAGTTTCTCAAGTACAAGGGGAAGTTAACATTGTGGACTTATATCAGGAATCCAATATTCCTGATTCTATGCAGCAAGTGATTCAACAATATGATGAGTTGTTTCAGGAACCTTCATCATTGCCTCCACAAAGGTCTTTTGATCATCATATTGACCTACTTCCTGGCAGTGTGCCTGTAAACATTAGGCCTTATAAATACTCTCCTGCTCAAAAGACAGAGATAGAGAAACAAGTACAAGAAATGCTCCAGTCTGGTATCATCAAACCAAGCCACAGTCCATATGCTTCTCCTGTTTTGTTAGTCAAGAAAAAAGATGGATCATGGAGATTTTGTGTAGACTATAGGCATCTTAATGCTCAAACAGTCAAGAATAAACACCCAATGCCTGTGGTAGATGAGTTGATAGATGAATTGGCTGGTGCACAGTGGTTCACTGTTGGTATTTCTAAGCCTACAGGAATATTATGATGGATAATCCGCAAGCGCACGGATACCGGTGAGCACTTCACCCGGGGTGATGGGTTTTAAATATCGAATCCACAGGGAGAACGTAGAGAAGGGGTTCCTGAGATTTACTACTGATCCCTGAGTGGTTTAATAAAACTAGATAGATAATAAAGATAAGGAGTTCTAGTAGGAAGGTCTTGTTCTCACTTCAAGTAAATCATTTGCACATTGTTCTTAAGAGGGGTTGTCATGAAGAAACTCTTAATAAAGGGGTTCTACGCTAACAACGCAGGTCTCCTACGATTTCTAATAAACGGGAGCAGGGATACAAAGGACTCAATAGTGCTTTGTCACCACTACGATCACCCTTAACGGTTGGTGTTTCACTCCGCTTATAGAAGGTATTCGTAATAAGCTAGTCAATCTAAGCACCACGCTTACATTAATCTAACAACTTCAATTCAAGAGCGGCGGGGAATCGAAGTAATCTTATCAAAGAAATACGAACCTTAAGAACAATAGAGACAATACCACTTACTCGAATGGAATTCGAACAATCCACAAGATCTCGTGAGTCGTGCTCCAATGGCATCAGCTCGGGGGAGAAGATGATGGAGGCGCCCAACTCCAGAGGAGGAAGAAGATGGAGGCGCCGACAGCTCCGGGCCTTCCTTCAACTCCGCCTCAACCGCACTCTAATTCTCTCAACTTGCAAAACTAACTCTCAATCTAATTCTAATCTAGAGCTTCTATCTCTTGTCGTCGTTGATGATCTGATTGAATTGATGATTGATGGATCTTGTTGAATCAGGGGCCTGGGGGCTTGCTTATATAGTCGGGAGGAGGTGCCAGGTGTTGGATTTAGATACAACTCGTGCTTCACCGTCGCCCTCGGATCAAACCGACATCAAACGAGCGGATTAGATTGCGTCTTAGAGGCGGTGGAAGAACATTCTGGAGGCAGGGCTGACTTGGCCACCAAGCCAGGCCGAGCGGCCTGGTTATTGGGCCGAGCGGCCCAGGGTGGGTCCGCGACGCGTCGTGGCTTCTGGAGTCTTCTAGATGATGTTTTCTTCGGTGTCAAGTTTCGTTCACGTCGGGAGTAATCCGGAGCCTTCTAGTCTTGTTTCGGAGTTGGATTGCGTTACGTATTCTCCCGTTTTTCTGTTAAGTCCATGTAAATCACAACTTTACCAAAACTCATGGAAATCATTAGTATAAACTCCTAATAAGGTTATCTAATTATATTTTAGTCCTTTTCCATGTTTAATTGACAATTAAAAGTATGCATTAACATGTGTCAACATTCACCAAGTTGGATTTTCGAGCTGGTTATCATCAGATCTGTATTACACCATCTGATACTCATAAAACTGCATTCAAAACTCATAGTGGCTTGTATGAATTCCTGGTCATGGCATTTGGTCTTACCGATGCCCCTGCAACCCTTCAGAGCATAATGAATTTGATCTTTAAATCTCTGTTGAGGAAAGGATTGTTGGTTTTCATGGATGATATACTTATTTACTCAGCTACTCTGGAGGAGCATGTCAGTTTGTTGAAGCAGGTATTTGCTATTCTTAGAGAGCATAAGTTCTTCATCAAACTGCCTAAGTGTGCCTTTGCTCAGAAGGAGATAGAATATTTGGGACACACTATCTCTGGCCTTGGGGTGGCTACTAAAAAGTCAAAAATTGCAGCTGTGGAGCAATGGCCTACACCAAAGAATCTCAAGGAGTTGAGAGGATTCCTAGGCTTAACTGGGTATTACAGGAGGTTCATTAGGCATTATGGTTTGATTTGTCGATGCCTAACTTATTTGTTGAAGAAGGGCACACCATTTTGTTGGACTTCTCAGCGTCAGGCAGCCTTCATGCAACTGAAACACTCTCTCATTAATGCCCCTGTGTTAGCTATCCCAGATTTCAGCAAACCTTTTGTATAGGAAACTGATGCCAGTGATTTGGGCTTTGGAGCAGTGCTATCCCAGGACTGTCACCCAATTGCTTATTTGAGTAGAGGTGTATGTCCTAAGAACCAAGCCTTATCAACTTATGAGAAGGAATGCATGGCTATCATTTTTGCAGTGGACAAATGGAGAGCATATCTTCAGAATGCTGATTGTGGTCGGGGGGCGATCATAGGAGCTTGTTGTATCTGACTGACCAAAGGATCACCACCAGAATCCAGCAAAAAACATTACTCAAACTCATGGATCTTCAGTACAAAATTGTCTACAAGCAAGGTTCACTGAACAAGGCTGCTGATGCTCTCTCTAGGTGTCACAGTCCTAATGCCTTAATGGCAGTATCTTTCTGTGAGCCTACTTGGGTACAAAAGGTAAAAGATGGATATGTGGATGATCCTGCAGCTCAGGCTATTCTGCAACATCCTGTTGGTGATTTTACTGTCCAAGATGGATTGATTAGAAATCAAGGAAGAATTTGGCTTGGGAACAATAAGTTGGCTCAGCAGCATGTTTTGCAGGCAATACATTCTTCAGGCATTGGGGGCCACTCGGGATTTCAGGCAACTTATTACAGAATTAGAAATCTTTTCTCTTGGCCAGGCTTGAAGAAGGATGTCATACAGTTTGTCCGAGAATGTCAAATCTGTCAACAAGCTAAAGTAGAACATGTCAAGCTTCCTGGCCTTCTACAACCTCTACCTGTTCCTAATCAAGCTTGGCAGGTTGTTTGTATGGACTTCATTGAGGGACTGCCTAAATCACAAAGGTATGACACCATACTGGTTTTCATTGACAAGTTTACCAAGTATGCTCACTTTGTGGCCCTAGCACATCCATTCTCTGCCTTAGACGTGGCTCAGATCTATTTGGATTCTATATATGCACATCATGGTATGCCATATAAGTTGGTCTCTGATAGAGACAGAATCTTTGCAAGCAATGTGTGGAATGAACTATTCAGGATTTCTGATACTCAGTTGTTGATGAGCTCATCTTATCATCCTCAAACTGATGGACAATCTGAGAAGCTTAATCAATGTCTTGAGAACTTCTTGCGTTGTCCTGTCAGTGCCTGTCCTAAATAGTGGCATAAATGGCTCTCAGTTGCTCAGTTTTGGTACAATACCAACTATCATTCAGCTTTGGGTCGATCTCCTTTTGAGGTTTTGTATGGTCATCCACCAAGACATTTTGGCATTTCCAATGATGCTCAGATCCATTCACCAGATTTGGAGCAATGGCTATGTGAACGAAATCTATTGAATGATGTGGTCAAGCACCATCTGCTGCGGGCACAGCAGAGGATGAAACACCAGGCAGATAAGAAGAGGTCTGAGCGAGTGTTTGAGGTGGGTGACAAGGTATTTCTGAGGCTACAACCTTACATTCAATCATCGGTTGCACCCAGAACAAATCAGAAGTTAAGCTATCGCTGGTATGGTCCCTTTGAGATCTTAGCCAAAGTGGGAGAAGTGGCTTATCGTTTGCAGCTACCTGATGGGTGTCGCATTCATCCTGTCATTCATGTCTCTCAATTGAAGCAGCACGTTCCACCATCTGTTCGTCTTGAAGATGACATCAACAATATTCCTGATGATCCAACAGCTTCTGTTATGCCCTTACGGTTTAAATCTTCTCGCTCATCGCAAAACGAGGGAACTTCTACTTTGTTTCGGCTATTGGTGCAGTGGGAAGGCGTGCCGGCATCCCTGGCGACTTGGGAGGAGTCTGAAGATATCTGGCGCCGCTACCCTAAGTGTCCAGCTTGGGGTCAAGCTGGAATTCAAGGGGGACGGAATGTCAGGACCAAGATCATGACGAAGAGACGTCAGGGAGATCGCAGGACTGTTCCTCGTCCGGCAATGGGAGACGGGTCATCGAGTGGCTGACCGTTGAAGTAGAGTTTACTCTTTATTGTCGTTTGGGCTCCTAAGTGGGCTAGTTTCCTTTAGTGGGCTTTGTTGTGGCCAGCCTAGGCCGGAGTTGTGAGCAGGCGAATATAAGCCTGAGAGAGGTGTTGGTGAACGGTTACGTTTTGACTCTGAACTTGAATTCATTCCCTCGCGGTGTTCGTCCTCGCTTTTCCCCAATTGTTGTTCATGCTTTCTAACCCTAAATCCTGCTAATCTACCTCTATTCTATCCAATTCCAGTTATCCCGTAGCAACCTTGATCCGGGTTGTTACAGGAGGTGAAGGTCAGGCGAGGTGGCTGCGGTGGGGAGTCGAGGGAGCGGCGGCGGAGCTTCAAGGGAGGAATTGATGGTGGGTTTGGGGTGGAGGGAGGCGACAGGTTGGGGAAGCCGCGCGACGGAGAAGGGGAAGAGGCAAGAGACCAGAAGGCCACCAGTGGCGGCGACATTGATGTCGTGGTGGAGACACGGACGACGGCTCCGCGGGTCCCGAGCGAGGAAGGGGAGCGGCGGTATGCTATGGTTCAGTTACCAGGGATGGGAACCAATCAGAAGGCTGAGAACTTCAAAATAACCTTCTAGTGGGGATACCCTTATAGGTGTAGTAGATCTGCCAGTAGTCAGTACAATATTGAGATAGGTAGCAAGAACAAAAAGAATGTGTGCTCATTAAATCTGATAAAAAAATGTTATGTGAAGGCACATTACCCTTTCTTTTTCCTTAATCCCGTTGGAGTTTTAGAGCAAAATGTGTCCCTTTTTCTTTCCAAAATGATCTTCATTTTTGGACTCTTTTGTATCAATCAGCATAACAATATCCCACAATTTCACTTCCTGGGGGCATGCAAAGTTGAAAATGGATTCACTTCTTGGGATGCCGCGGAAAGTATGGAAAATGGTTTTATATTTTTCTGGTACTACCTTTCTTCTAGAAACTTACCCACTTGTCCACATTACAGCCTAACAATCCACTTAGATGTCAAAAAGCGTGATTTCGTTTGTTGCAAATATCTAGAATTGATGGATAATTGTTGTTTCATTGAAGCTTAGCCAAATGCCATGGGTTTTTTATACAAAGTATATCTGAATGTGCTCATAATGGGTGAAGCATTATTACATGTCAAATACTTCTATCTGAGGAAATATTTTCATCTAAGATAAACAGTTACTGGTTCAGTTAGTTTGTATATCCAATTTAAAAGTATGATTCCCTTTTTCCTTTTCAAAAGGGTCTTCGTTTTCTGACTCTTGTACATGTCATACTCATAATGGGTGGTGGTGGGGGTGGCACGACAATTTTTATACCTGACATATACATATGCTCTTCCTCATCAATCAACATAACAATATCCCACAATTTCACTTTCTGGGGCATGTAAACATCAAAATGGATGCACGGAAAGAGGATGGGAAATGGTTTTAGTTTTCTTTTTTTTTCTAGTACTACCTTTCTTCAAGAAACTTAGCACTTTTAAACCTACCAATCTACTTAGATGCCAAAGCACGGCTTCTTTAGTTGTACATATGTACAGGTGCTGAATGATTGCTGTTTGTTCAAAACATAGTCAGGTGCCATCGTTTTTACACAGTATATCTGATTGAGCTCAAGATAAGTCAGGCATAATACATGTCAATGCTTATCCAAGGAAATAATTTGAGGTTTGATAAACAGCTACTGGTTTTTGGTTCAGTTGGGTTGTTAGGATTCCTAGTCCTACCGGCAACGGTGCGAAGGTTGTAGCTGTGACTGATCTGAGGGCGAGTGCGCGGAGAGCGTGGGGAAGACATCGTGGGGCGTCGGCTGCTGCTGCTAGCGCGAGGAACAGGAAGAGCGGCGGCTAGGGCAAATCCCGGCTCCCTCTGGGAAGCCGGAAACAATTATGTTTTTGCCTGATTAATTCCAAAAGATATCTCTACAACATAAAAAAAAACAAAACGTGGACATTTTTTTGTGTGACTTTTGGTTTGGCTCGCCCATCTCCCATGCGAAACCACACCCGGTCTCCTCCCCCCCTTCATTTTTTAAGCGACAAATTGAGAAGGAAAGAAAAAAAATTGATCGGTCATTAATCATGCATGCATGGCTACGCATCCTTCCTTATTTCTTTTCTTGCGACAAATTCAAAAGGAAAGAAAAAATGATCATCATTAATCATGCATGCATGACTAATGCCTCCTTCCCCTTTCCTTCTTTTTGCAATCAAAAAAAAAAAAAAATGATTGGTCATTAATGTAAGGTCCTAGATGGCTAGAGGCGGTGAATAGCCTGTAAAAATTTTCTACAAACTCAATTAAACAAACCGGTTAGAATAAAACACGGCGTAAAGCGGTTTGCACTAGCTCGTGGTCTTGCAAGCCTTCTAGTGACAAGACTAAATATTTCTATGATATCTAATTCATACAAAGTCTATGTCACTACTCTAACTAATGAGCAATCCTAATATGGTCCTTATGCTAGCAAGAACAACTACATCAAACAAGTGCTAGCTCACTACACCATATGAACTATGAATGTAATTGCAAGAGAATGAGCTAGGTATACCAACATGTAGAGGATGACAACCAATCACCGGGAAGAGGATGAACTATCAATCACTCGAAGGTGATGATCCAAACACCGAGACAATGAACAAGTCGATTTGTTCACCCGGAGTTCACTTGTTCACCGACAAGCTACTCTCCGGTTGTGCCGACCAACACAAGGATGGTGTTTGAGCTAGGCGTTGCCCTTGCTAGCCTCAACACACCACTCACAAGTGAGGTACCCAAGACACGAGCAATGTATTCCTTGCACTTTGTCTTCCCGACGAGGAGTGCATGATCCTCTCACAATTTCGCCCGAGGTGGCCAAGAAACAATCTCCTCTTCTTGCCAACAACTCCACCAATCACCAAGCCGGCTAGGAGCGGTGTCTCCAAGAGCAAAAGGAAACCAACCGTCTCACAACGATCCTCAAGTGCCTCTAGATGCAAGAACTAGATGCAATGCACTTTGGATCACCACTTCTCTCAAGAATGAAGCTCACAAGCAAGAATGAGAGAGTGGAGGACTTGTTGCTCAGCTCTAAGGTGTTAGGAATGATTCAAATGACCAAGAGAGAGAGCATGAGGCAGCCAAGGGGGTATAAATAGGCCACACCACGAAATGTGGCCGTTGGGGAGAAACCCACACTTTCTGCAGCCTGTCGGTGGGTCCGGTCACAACCGACACGACCCAACTGACCCGCTAGCCCCCTTGCTGAACGCGTCCGGTCGCGCGTCCGATCGGTGCGTCCGGTCGGCCCTCGGCCGAAGCTCCGAAAACATGCTCTCTGCCAGACGCACTCCACCGGAGCGTCCGGTCGAAAAGCGTCGCGTCCGGTCGCGGGTCCGGTCACCGCGTCCGGTCAGCACAGAGCTGCGAAAAATCGTCATTCCTTCGCCGCCTTTGCTCCACATGCTACCCAACAAATATACTAATTTGTGCACGAGGGCTAGCATGTTTTCATCACCACGACGCATCCGGCGCAATAGAAAATAGACGTTTCATTTTCTCAAAAGCACCGCAACCACCACGTGTACATCACCGCCTTCGCAAAAGTGCCAACACCACCACGTGTACATCACCATGTGCTTTTGTGTTAGCCTTTTCACAATCAATTTCGAAGATTAGGTTAGCTCTTTAGGTTAGAATGCATGCATATGAATTTTGAACCTAAAGGCACGTGAGGATCGATATGTACGAAAGTTTTCTCCTCTTTATAGTACGGCTTATCGATCCTATAATCACTCACACCCTCTATGGTGTCTTAAGTGTAAAATCAAAAGGCCCTATGGTTATACCTTTGCCTTTGGGCTCAATTGATCTCCAAACCACTAAGTTGGAAGCTTGATCACCTTTTGGATCACCTCGATCCATCCTTCATGATCACCATGCTCCAATCTTGACACGGCCAATCTCCAATCTAATCAAACACTTAGCATCGAGAGATTAGTCCTTAGGTGTCACTAATTATCCAAAACCAAACTAGAGATCTTCAATTAATCATGCATGCATGGCTAATGCCATCTTCCCTTTCCTTTTCTTGCGACAAATTCAAAAGGAAATAAATCAATCCGCATTATATCATGCATGCATGGCTAACACGATGTTCTCTCTTATGTTTTCCCTGTAAATGAAAACAAATAGCCATGGAATCTTCATCTCTCATACAAAGGTCGTAGCCTGCAAGGCACGTCCGACATCAATCATGCTCTTTCCAAATCTGGATTCACGACCCAAGCAACAAAAATCTCGCCGTGAAAGTTTCCCTGGCAGACCCATCCTCCGCCCCATGTGCAAACGGCCGTACCGCCGCCCGGCTCCACTACCCTCCCCCACCGGTGCCCTCAACGCAGATGAGGCGCCTCCCATCGTGGCCGCCATTGACGCACTCATAGTGCTGGCCCGACTGGCCTCCAACGTTGAGACCCCCTTAGCGCTACTCGACCATTGCGGACATCGCGGGCGCCCTCGGCGCGCTCGCCAAAGACCTGCTGACCTACAACGACGAGACTCCCTCGGTACCGCCCGGATGTCCCTATCCACGCCGACCGGCGCTTCCTCCCGGCTGCCGCCTCGGCCAGCTGTGATCGTCATGGGCGTCACGGCCAGCCTCGGCGTGCTTGCGGGCCTCAAAGCGTACCCTTGCGGCCTCGCCTGCCATTCGCCCGCGCGCCAACATAGGTAGAGCTCGCCACGCCAAGGACCAACTCCACCGGACGCCACCACTTCACCGAGCCCATCATTGTCTTTGCGACTACGCCCGGATGCGACTACGCGCAGATGGTCTGCTAGCACGTCTTCATCGGCCGCTGAGAGCTCAAAGGGTGGCCACAACCCGTCGGCGGCAACAGCTCTTCCTCGTGCCCTCTGCAATTCGGCTTGGAGGATCTATGTCAACCTTGGCGCGAATCATTGACTCAACGTGGCGGCGTGGTGGCGATCTGTGTGTTTTTAGTTTTACAACATTGTTATCTTATCATGCGATCTATATGTTTTTTATATAACGCACGGGCGCAATGCTAGTCTTTAAAATATACAGGACTCTTGCTAATAATAGAAATAACCTTCTAATAATAATAATAATTATTATTATGCATCTATAACCGACTTGGGCCTAGAGCCCATAACCTGACCGGCTCCTCTCAGCCACGTGCAGCACCACGCCGTGCATAGGTGTTGCTGGTCATAACATGGTTGTTTCTGAAACTGGAAACTTTTTTTTTAGGGATCAACAGGGGTTGCCCCCTACTGCTAACAAACATAGATAAAAAGGATAGCAAACTACAAAAGCAGAGTTTAAGAAACGTAAGAAGAAACAAAGAAAATAAAAATATAATGGTATTCGAAAATAGCTAAAACAGATAAAAGTTATCTCCCGTTACACCTCTGTTAATGATCGTTTTATTTTATATGGTTGTGTGCAGTCTTAATTTTGGTACTGTTTTCAATTTGAAAAATTGCATCCCTCTAGTTTCCAGTCTTCTGTTGCTGTAAAATGAAATCCAGTCCTGTGCTGAACTTGTATTTCTAGTCTGTGCATCGTGGCTCAAGAATGAATTCAGATTGATTTGTTCTGTGAAGAGGCAAATTGGGGATCTCAATCATTCTGAATTTGTTCTTTTCCTTCATTTTCCTCGGTTCAACCTGTGCTGGTGCTTGCCATTCTCTATTAAGAAAAACCTTAACACTTTTTTAGGAATGAAAACCATTTTTTTTAATAACGAACTGCTTTTATTAAATCTACATGATGTAAGAGAACATTGGGCATGATTGCTTATGAGCAAGGTTTGAGCAAACAAAAGGGGAAAATTACTAGAAAGGGTTGTTTGCACCTCTCTGTTGTTGCTCTTGAACTCTGTTTAGAGTGGTTTCAGAGTCCAAGTCTTGCAGTACCGATGGAGAGTGACCTGACAACATGTTGAGAAGTTCATTGCCACATATGTAATTAGCTGTTGTAGTGCTCAGCAGAGCCTTTAACATGGATCATCAAGTCTAAATCCTGCATTAGAGTAGCTCCTAAGAGTAGCCTTATGCAAGGCAAAGCAAAGCTCATCCAGTTCCTAGTTTAATCTGTATTGCTATGTGTTTTTTTTTGGGAAAGATAATCTGTATTGCTAGTTTGTTGAACCTATCTGTAGGCTCAACAATGGTTCATACTGATTGGTTCTATGTAGAGGCAAATTTCAGATCTCAATCATTCTGAATTGGTTCTTTACCTTCATTTTTCTCTGTTGAGGAACCTGTGCCGCTGGCTGCTGCTTACCATTTCTCTATTGAAAAACATAAGAAAAACCTTGACACCAACCAACAAGACTAAAACTTGCAGTAGAGTAGTCTTATTTGAATGCATTTTTTTTTGAAGTGTCACCGGGGGGGAGTCGATCCCCACCTGAATTTCATTAGTGGCCTGAAAGCCTGATAAGAGGATGTTTGTTACAAATATTTACACTGCCACCAGCGGTGAGCAGATAGGGTAGGATGTACATGTCGTATTATCTTTGCATAGCCCTATGGAAAATGTCGCACCACTGTGCAATATGTTTCTTCTTTTTCTTGAATCTTGCCCGCCATAGCTCTGCGGTCTCCTTGCAAATATGTAGTGTCTGTTGCACCGATCGCTGTTCGTTCCTAAACACCGCTGCATTTCTTGCCTTCCACAGCTCCCAGCAGCAAAGAGCGATGAAAGCAGCAGATTCCTCCATTGGCACCCCTCCCTGGAGGGATACGGAGTGGAGGGACGACGTCTGTACATCAAGTAGGTTAGGCATGTTCAGCTTCTCCCAGAATTGTTTAGCTAGGACACATCCAGCAATTATATGTTCCGGCGTCTCTTGAGCGGCCTTGCAAATCTCGCAGATATCATCAGGCACGCATTTCTTCTTCAGCAGCACAGCCCTGCACTGGATTCTTCGGCGGACAAGTAGCCACATGAACATCTTGACTCGTGGCGGCGCTGAGCTGTTCCAGACAAAAATAGCTCTCTCGTCCTCCTGCTGCCCTTGCGCCTTGATGAGGTTATAGATGGCTCCACTGTCAAGGCCGTTTCTAGCATTAATGAACGGTGAGGCGCGCGTATCTCGAGGTGAGAGTCTTGGAGCAAGTGAATCCTCGAGGCCTCTTCTATCACATGACAACCCATGTGATCTTAAAGAAGATTTTTACAGGCCCCGAGTTTTAATTCTCCAGTCACAAGGACTTTCGTGACCCTTTAGAGACACGGGCTCCCCCGTCAACATGTGACTCAGAGATGTTTTCACAGGTTTGCGCGCGTATCTCGAGGTGAGAGTCTTGGAGCAAGTGAATCCTCGAGGCCTCTTCTATCACATGACAACCCATGTGATCTTAAAGAAGATTTTTACCACTTTTAATTATAAGGACACGGGCTCCCCCCGTCAACATGTGAAAAGATGTTTTCACAGGTTTTCTCCCGACCTTCGGCTCCGATACCACTTGTTATATCACAAACAAACAAAACGGGCCTAGCACCCAGGTCCAACGGAGCAACACATATAAAGACTTCGGCCTAACTCAACCCAAAAGACTAACCTGATAGGTGATGACTGCCCCATCCTATATGTCGTGCTCCCCCTCCATCGATTACCGATGTGGGACTAAACCCAACAAGAGCATCATCCCCCAACCAGACATCCGACCAGAAGACCAGAAGGAGCAGGACGCCCCGTCGCCGAGTACAACTGTTGTGATTGCTTGATAGAGCGGCAGCAGAGATCGCAGAGCCTCCCAATGGTGTCCATGAACATCACCACGGAGAGAGGCCACAGAGGCACGGCCTCTCACCCATCTAGCCCACGCTGATGACTCCGGGCAGTGCAATCTGTGAACTAGCTTGAGCAGCAGACAAATGTTGTGCACACCAAGGTCCTTTATGCCGAGACCCCCGAACTCTTTAGGCACGCAAACGGACACCCATGCCACCAGACATCGAGCAGCCGAGGACGTTCCTGTTACCTGCTAAAGGAACTGAAGTCCGAGTGTCTGACAGTAAGTAACATTCAGAGAGTAGGGTGTCTTAGTGACACTTTAGCTCATGTTTCTTAAGCTTCAAATTGTGTTCACTGGTTGCATGTTATTTAGCCTATTTTTTGAGCAAATTCTCTATCATCATAACCCCTTAAATAGTTTTATTTTTCTATCTTCTTCCATCTATTACAGGGCACAGACTGCAGGGACTGTATTACAGGGCATGATTGCCTATGAGCAGGGTTTGAGCATACAAAAAGAGGGAAATTACTAGAAAGGGTCCTAGCTTGAGTTGAGAATGGGAAGTGATATTGTGACTTGTGCGATTCTGGTAGACCTGATGTTGCACCACTCTGTTGTTGCTCTTGAACTCTGTTAAGAGAGGTTTCAGAGTACAGTCTTTTAATCCCGATGGGGCAGCTTGTTACCGAGTTCATTGCCACATATGTAATTAGCTGTGTAGTGTTGAGCACACGATCAACAAGTCTAAAGATTTCAGTAGAGTAGCCTTATGCTGGCAAAGCTCATGCAAGCAGTAGAGTAGGCTTATTTGAATGGATTCTGAATATCAACTTTGTGGCACCTGCTAAAAAGAACTCAAGTCTGACAGAAACATTCAGAGATTGAGAGATTGCATTCCAGTCTTCCAGGACGCAAATCAGGGGGCAATTTGCAAAATCTTGGACTGGGACATTTGCAACCAGCCTCCTCCGTATTTTAGGTCAAGAGATGTGCGGCCCAGATTGATGGGATATTTGCATATTAGTCCACACGAGAGGACTGGAAGAGGCGAGGACGTTTGCGGCGGCCAAAACCAACCCCAAATCCAGTTCCATTCCAATCGCCGAGAAGGGTAGGGAAGGAAAAAAAAGATGGCGGCGGCCGGCGGCGAGAACAGCGGCGCGGGCGAGGGGGAGTTCTACCTGCGGTACTACGTGGGGCACAAGGGCAAGTTCGGGCACGAGTTCCTCGAGTTCGAGTTCCGCCCCGACGGCAAGCTCCGCTACGCCAACAACTCCAACTACAAGAACGACACCATGATCCGCAAGGAGGTCTTCGTCTCCCCCTCCGTCCTCCGCGAGGCCAGGAGGATCATCCAGGAGTCCGATGTATGTGCCCGCTCCCTTTTTTTTTTTTTTTTTTTCCGATTGGGTTCTCGGTCTCTTCCGAAGACCTAGCTAGGGTTTACGACAGAAGGATCGAATTTGATTGATTGGTTTGTTGACCCCCACCCCCGCGGCAGATCATGAAGGAGGACGACAGCAATTGGCCTGAGCCTGACCGCATCGGCCGCCAGGAGCTTGAGATTGTCATGGGCAACGAGCACATTTCATTCACCACTTCCAAAATCGGCTCCCTCGTCGATGTCCAGTCCAGCAAGGACCCAGAGGGCCTCCGGATCTTCTACTACCTTGTCCAGGTTCGCCCTCACACACAAATACCGACATTGTTTGTTCACTGAGGCCCTCAAGAGTTTTGATGGCTCTGACCTTTACCTGACAATGTATTGATAACGAGTACATACATCATTTCTATGGCTTATAGTTTATTGATAACTTAGTGATATGCACCAGCACCATACTTGTGCGCTTGTGACTTGTGAGGACACCTGAATTCTTGAATTTAGGACAACCAGCAACTAAAAATATGCTTGTTTGTTGAGTTTATACTACTGGTAACTTTCAGACCTAGTACTAGTATCACCTTGAGGTTAGATTGTAGCTTAGCCAAACATTAGGTTCGTATTCGCCAGACTTGGGATCCTCCTGATGGGCTTGCCATTGTTTTTTACACTGATCAATTCTTATGCTGAAATTATGCGCAGCAGAGAAATAATGATTAAATTGAACTGATTAGCTGCTGAGGCTAGCTGCAGATAGTAGGCATCATTTGTTCATGTTCTTTAACTTCAAGCAATGGTAGCATGATGGCATCGGAGGAACTTTTAAAATAAGTTTAATATTTTTTAGATGAGCAGGTTTCTTTGGACCAGAAAGATGTTACTTAGCTGCTCTAGGATAATTGATTTTATACTAAAACTAAAGAAAAATGTACAATGTAAATGCTCGACAAGTGTGTGAATAGTTTCTTGGAAGCATTTAGTTCCGTACAGCACATCATTTTGTGCTCACCAAATCTGATGTAAAGATTTTTGTTATGTGAACTTGTGAAGGCACATTAGCCTTTCCCATTGTAAGCCCCTTTTTGGGTTTTAGCAGAAAAATGTGCCATTTTCCTTTTCAAAAGGATCTTGGTTTTCTGTGTTTTTTTTGTACATGCCATACTAAACAATTCAAAAACTGTTGTATCTATATTATCACGTGCATTTTTCCCCACAGAGAGGGTGGGGTGCATTTTGGGAACACTATATCTGTCATATATATGCTCTTCATCAACATAATCTGAATAATATCCCACAATTTCACTCCCTAGGGTTCTGTAAAGTTCTTGGATGCAGGGGGAAATGGTGGACAATGGTTATGGTTTTATGTTTTTCTAGCAGTACCTTTCTTCTAGAAACTTAGCCACTTTGCAACCTGACAATCCACGTAGATGTCAAGTCTAATAAAATTATGTGGTTAATAACTTGATGCTAGCACTAGATACCTTACTTGTGTGCTTGTGAGGACTTCTGAATTCTCAAATTCTGGACAACAAGCAACTAGGAATATACTTGTGTGGACACCTGAAGAATTCAGGACAATAAGAAACTAAGAATATGCTTGTTCATACTGTTGTGCAGTTTATACTACCTTTAACTTCCAGAACTAGTACTAGTATGACCTTGATGTTAGATTGTAGCTTAGGTGAACATTGGTTCGTATTCACCAGACTTGGGATCCTTCTGATGACTCTGCCATCTTTTTTCTGACGGTGACCAGTTCTTATGCTGAAATTACGTGCAGTAGAGAAGTAATGGTTACATTGAATTGATAGCTGCTAGGCTAGTTGCAGATAGTAGGCACATTTGTTCATGTTCTTTAAGCAATGTTAACCTGATGGCACCAGAGGAACTTTTAAAACAAGTTTAATAATTTTTAGATGATCAAGTTTCATATTTTTTAGATGATCAAGTTTCTTTGGACCAGAAAGATGTTACTTAGCTGCCCTAGGATAATTGATTTTATACTAAAACTAAAGAAAAATGTACTACCTCAGTCCGGTAAATAATGCAATCTGCATTACCGAGACTAGGGGAGCGACCAAGCAAAATGACGCATGTATCCCCTACTTTTTCTAATCCCAAGAGCACTGCACATACAGACCCAGTCTTGTCACTCTGGCCCTGTTGCAGGCGGTGCCGTTCACTCCCTCACAGCCTCCCAACTCGGTAGGCATGCAACTATGTCGCAGATTTTTTTTAATCCCAATGGGTCCAACAGCTGCTAGCTTGCAGCGTCCTGTGCAGGGTTAAAATTACATGCTTTGCGGGACATGCCACTGTTGCTAAAGTTACATGCGTGTCCGGATGGAGGGAGTGCAATGTAAATTCTCGAGAAGAAAAGTCACCCCTCTGGGTGAATTTTTTCTTGGAAGCACTTAGTTCCATACTGCTCTTCATTATGTACTCATCAAATCTGATAAAAAAGTTTTTTGTTTTTAGCCTTTCCCTTTTTAAGCCCCTCGTTGGAGTTTAGCAGTAAAATGTGTCATTTTTTCTTTTGAAATGGTTCTTGGTTTTCTAAGTGTTTTTTTGCATGTCATACTCAGTAGTTCGAAAACTGTTGTATGAAAATTTCCATGTGTTCTTTTTTCCCCCACAAAGAGGGTGGGGAGCACTTTGGGCACACTACTATTATACTATACCTATCATATATATGCTCTTCATCAACATAATCTGAACAATATCCAACAATTTCATTTCCTGGGGTATTAAGGAGTTCTTGGATGCAGGGGAAAATTACGGAAAATTGTTTTATGTTTTTCTTAGACTACCTTTCTTCTAGAAACTTAGCCACTTGTCCACTTTACAGCCTAACAATCCACTTAGACGTCAAAGCGTGATTTCTTCTGTTGTAAATAACTAGAGTTGATGCATAATCACTGCTTCTTTGAAGCTTAGTCAAATGCCATGGTCTTTTTTACACAGTAGATCTGACTCAGCCCATAATTGGTCAAGCGTTATTACATGTCATTACTTTGAGGAAATATTTTCATTTAAGAAAAATGGCTACCGGTTCAGTTGGTTTGGGCAACAGTTTTATGTTTTTTTTCTAGTACCAGATTTCTTCAAGAAACTTAGAACTTTAAAACATATCAATCCACTTAAATGCCAAAACATGGTTTCTTTTGTTGTAAACATGTAGAGTTGATGGATGGTTTCTGTTTCTTTGAAACATAGTCAGGTGCCATGCTTTTTACACAGTAGATCTGATTGAGTTCATGATAGATCAAGCCTAATACATGAGCTGTATAATAGATCATTTCTACGACTGATAAGTAGCGCAACACACTGTACTTGTGCTTGTGATTTGTGAGGACACCTGAATTCTTGAATTCAGGACAACCAGCAACTGAAAATATGCTTGTTTGTTCTCCTGTGCAGATTATACTTCTGGTAACTTTCAGAACTAGTATTAGTATGACCTTGATGTTAGGTTGTAGCTTAGCCAAACATTAGATTCGTATTCTCCACAGACTTGGGATCCTCCTGGTGGGCTTGTCATTGTTTTTTACGCTTGTCAATTCTTATGCTGAAATTATGTACAGCAGAGAAATAATGATTAAATTGAATTGATTAGCTGCTGAGGCTAGTTGCAGATAGTAGGCATCATTTGTTCATGTTCTTTAAGCAATGGTAACCTGATGGCACCGAGGAACTTTTGAAACAAGTTTAATATTTTTCAGATGAGCAAGTTCCTTTGGACCAGAAAGACGTTACTTAGCTGCCCTAGGATAATTGATTTTATACAAAAACTAAAGAAAAATGTACAATGTAAATGCTCAACAAGAAAAGAGTCACCCCACTGGGTGAATTGTTTCTTGGAAGCATTTAGTTTACAGCACCATCATTTTGTGCTCATCAAATCTGATATAAAGATTTTTGTTATGTGAACTTGTGAAGGCACATTAGCCTTTCCCATTTTAAGCCCCTTTTGGGTTTTAGCAGCAAAATGTGCCATTTTTCTTTTCAAAAGGATCTTAGTTTTGTTTTTTTTTTTTTTTTTTTTACATGTCATAATAAACGTCTCAAAAACTGGTATATCTATAATATCATATACCTTTTTCCCCACAAAGGGGTGGGGTGCATTTTAAGAACACAACTATATCTGTCAATATATATGCTCTTCATCAACGTAATCTGAATAATATCCCACAATTTCACTCTCTAGAGTTCTGTAAAGTTCTTGGATGCAGGGAAAAATGGTGGACTATAGTTTTATTATATGTTTCTCTAGCACTACCTTTCTTCTAGAAACTTAGCCACTTTGCAACCTGACAATCCACTTAGATGTCAAATCTAATAAAATTCTGTGGTTGATAACTTGACGCTAGCACTAAATACCTTGTTTGCTTGTGAGGACACCTGAATTTTCAAATTCATGAAAACAAGCAACTAAGAATATACTTGTGACTTGTGTGGACACCTGTAGAATTCAGGACAATAAGCTTCTGAGAATATGCTTGTTCGTTCTGCTGTGCAGTAGTTTATACTACCTGTAACTTTCAGAATTAGTACTAGTATGACCTTGATGTTAGATTGTAGCTTCGCCAGCCATTGGTTCGTATTCACCAGAGTTGGGATTCGCCTGATGGCTCTGCCATCTTTTTTTGACGGTGACTAGTTCGTAATTAGGTGCAGTAGAGAAGTAATGGTTAAAATTGAATTGATAGCTGCTTAGGCTAGTTGCAGATAGCAGGCATCATTTGTTCATGTTTTTTAAACGATGGTGACCCGTGGGCACTAGAGGAATATTTAAATCAAGTTTAATATTTTTAGGCAGCAAGTTTCTTTGGAGGAGAAAGAAACTTGTTTGCCTTATGATAATTGATTTTATACTGAAACTGAAGAAAACTGCACAATGTAAATGCTTGACAAGAAAAGAGTCACCCCTTTGAGGTGAACTGTTTCTTGGCAACATTTAGTTCCATACTGCCCATCATTCTGTACTCATCAAACCTGATAAAAAGGTTTTTTTGTTTTGTTTTGTGAAGACACATTAGCCTTTCCTTTTTAAGCCCCACTATTAGTAGAAAAATGTGTGTTTTTCTTTTGAAAAGGATCTTTGGTTTTCTAAGTGGTTTACATGTCGTACTCAATAGTTCAAAAAACTGTTGTATCTAATGACCATGTGTTCTTTTTTTTCCCACGAAGAGGGTGGGGAGCGCTTTTGCACACTACTATACCTATCGTATATATACAAGTGCTATTCTACACCTGGGTGTAGCAGAATTATTCTACACCAATGCTATTATACTGACAGATTTCAGTATCGTTCAATAGTTGTGTTTCAGTATTAGTCAGTATTTTTTTTTCTAGCAAATTTGGCTTGTGGTGTAGAATAACTATGGTACACCTGGGTGTAGAATAGCGCTACCGTATATATATATATATATATATATATATATATGCTCTTCAATGTCTTCATCAACATAATCTGAACAATATCCCACATTTTCACTTCCTGGGGGACTATGAAGTTCTTGGATGCAGGGGAAAAGTATGGGTAATGGTTTTGTGTTTTTCTTGGACTGCCTTCTAGAAACCTATCCACTTGTCCACTTTACAGCCTAACAATCCACTTAGACATCAAAGCGTGATTTCTTCTGTTGTAAATATCTAGAGTTGATGGATAATCGCTGTTTCTTTGAAGCTTAGTCAAATGCCATGGTTTTTCTAGTTCAGTAGATCTGACTGAGCTCATAATTGATCAAGCATTATTACATGCCACGTCAATACTTTTGAGGAAATGCAAAGTTCAAATAACTGTATCCTGCAATTTCAATTCCTGGGTGCATGCAAAGTTCAAACCAGATGCAGGGAAAATTGGGAACAGTTTTATGTTTTGTTTTTCTAGTATTACCTCTCTTGAAGAAATTTTGGCACTTCAAAACCTGCCAATCCACTTAGATGCCAAAGCGTGGTTTCTTTTGTTGTAAATATGTAGAGTTGATGGATGGGTTGCTGTTTCTTTGAAACATAGTCAGGTGTCATGCTACAGAGTAGATCTGATTGAGCTCGTCATAGGTCAAGTATAATACATGTCAATACTTATCTGATGAAATGATTTGAGGTTTGATAAACAGCTATTGGTTTAGTGGTTTGTTTCTGAATCTAGAATTTCTTTTGAGGGACCAGGCGGGAAAACCCCCTACTGTTAATTGTTATTACCAGCGTCTAGTACACCAGGCCGGCGCACAGGGCTAGGAGGCGCCTGGATTAAATGGGCTATAGAGGGGATATATATATCTTGTAAACAATTATTTTGAAAAATGAAGCAGAAACAACAATTAAGTTGTCGGCTTCCTCAGGGAGCCCTGGCCGCCCCCTCTCTCCCAGCGATGTGCCATCACGGCCCCAACTCGCCACCACCTCTTCCCTGGCCCCCTCTCCCTCTCTTCCATCCCTACAACTCCAGTAGGAACCCTAGCTCTACCACTAATAAGCATACGTAACAAAAGAGAGCAGAATACAAAAACCAAGTTTACGAAATGAAATGTAAAAAGAAGCAAAGAAAAAAAAAGAAAAGGTAATGCTATTAGAAAAGAGCCAGTATAGATAAAAGGTATATCTGATTATGCTTCCGTTGTTTATCGTTTTATTTTCTATAGTTGTGTGCAGTCTTAATTTGGGCACTGTTTTTAATTGACCAATTGCATCCCTCTAGTGTAGATGTGATTGTGTGAATATGCCCTTAAACCTATGCTGGGCTAGCTTAGTTAATCATGTTGATTTATGACGATTACATAATAAGCTGGGATTGGATCATGGTCTGGGGCTTGTAGTTTGAACATGGCTCAAGGGCCCGCAATGAGCTCAAAAAAGTCAAATGTCTTATAATTTGAATTTGGGATGGAGGGGGAACCCCCTACTGCCAATTGTTATTATTACCGGCGTCCAGTATACCAGGCGTCGGCGCACAGGTGGCTAGGAGGCGGGTGCACAGGGCTAGGAGGCGCCTGGATTAGATGGGCTAATAGCCCAGTTATCTTTATTTGCTATTTTCCTCAAATATGATATTTATTTCTTAAAATAGGATTTCATAGAGAAGATATATCTTGTAAACAGTTATTTGGAAAAATCAAGCAGAAAGCAACAATTAAGTTGTCGGCTTCCTCAGGGAGCCCTAGCCGCCCCCCCTCTCTCCCAGCGCTGTGAGCCATCACGGCCCCAACTCGCCACCACCTCTTCCCTGGGCCTCTCCCTCTCCTCCATCCCTACATTCTCTGTAGCAACTCCATTAGGAACCCTAGCTCTACAACTAATAAACATACGCAAAAAAAGAGATAGCAGAACACAAAACTAAGTTTATGAAATGTAAACAGAAGCAATGAAAATAAAAAATGTAATGCTATTAGAAAATAGCTAAGAAAAGGTATCTCTGATCATGCTTCCGTTGTTTATCATTTTATTTTCTATGGTTGTGTGCAGTCTTAATTTGGGCACTGTTTTTAATTGATCAATTGCAACCCTCTAGTGTAGATGTGATTACGTGAATATGTCCTTAAACCTATGCTGGGCTAGTTTAGTGAATCATGTTGATTTATGACTACATTATAAGCTGCGATTGAATCATGGTCTGAGGCTTGTAGTTTGAACATGGCTCAAGGGCCTGCGGTGAACTGGATAGTTCTTCTGAAAGCTTGTATTTTATTGTAAAGAAAAAACTTGGTACTTCTGTTGTTGCACAGGTCATGCATGGCACTGTACATGAGATGTATTCATAACTTACCCACTTAATGTTGTTCTGATGCAGGATCTGAAGTGTTTCGTGTTTTCACTCATCAACCTCCACTTCAAGATCAAGCCAATTCAGTCTTGAGCTCCATCCCAAGCCTTCATGTAACTGTTTTATGAGACTGCAAGTGTTTTAAGAGAGAACTTTGTACCATGTGAGATGCTGTTGAGCTTGTGACGATGCGCTCGCCTTTGTGTGGAGCACTGGATGGAAGCAGAACATTTTGCATTCGGATTGTGCAAACTGCTGAGTAGTAATGTGATATTTATGCCTTTTTTTTAGTTTTCTGTTGGGTGGAGTGTTGTTCTCGTCAGGCACACTATTCTTATCTGTTGTGAGTGCTCTCCTGAAGGAAGCACATCATAGTAATGATGGATGCCCAGATTGTTTGGTTTTCCTTTGACTTCTGGTGATCCTGATCCATCCAATTGCCAGAACAGGGTGGTAACTACTAACCACTGCTGTGATTGGGTCTGGCTACTTCAACTTCCGAACGCACCAAAGGTAGTCGTTTGGTCTTGTTTAAAGCAGCTGAAGAACCTGTGTGTGTTTGTGATTAAAGCTGTCATGGCTACTGCTTGCCTGCTGTTGCCATCGCTGCCTTGCGCCTCAGGTGGCCCAGCCTTGCCCTCGCCCGTGGTGCCTCCCCGCCGCCTTGCCCTCGTCATCGCCTGCTCTGCGTCGCTGACGGCCTGCCATCGCCCTGGCCATCGCCCGCGGTGCCTCATCGCCGCCTTCGGGTACGTGTACTGGATCAAGGCGAAAGTTACTAGTCCCCTCTACCCAATTCACTGCAAATGCAGAATTTAGCAAGTGTGGTAGCGGGTACTATCAGCTTCTGATGCTTGTTTTCTCTGATGGTTTCCTGTCGAGAATCTGCATTCTGTCGTATACGTCTCTAGCCTGCAAGTAAGTTTTCTGTAAATGTTAACCAACGGTTTGTGCACTGGTGCATGCTGTCAAAGTGCATTTTTACCTTTTTATATTTAAGCCTTGATTGCTGTCCAAAATATTATTCCTTTCCATATTGCTGTGTAATATCTTTCTCTGATGCTGCAGTTGTATTGGTGAACTCTTGCTGATGTCTTTTCCTATTGTGTTTAGTCCCAGCGAGATAGGGAGATGCCTCGACGACGAGGCGCCAATGGTGACTTCGAGAATCTCCAGATCTGCCGGTGCTCAGTCCTTCGGAGGTGCTCATAGGGGTAGGGTTTATGTACGTGTGTTCATAGGGGTGAGTGTGCGTGCGTGTTGTGAGCGTCTACGTTGTATTGTGTCTTTCTCAAAAAAAAAAAAAAAAATTGTCAGGAGTAATTTTATTGCCCTACAGGGTCAGGGAGTACTATATTCAGATGCAGGCTGCAAAAAGGAGTTAGACTCCCTTCCCTCAGAAGTAATTACTGAATTCAGGATTTTGTTTAATCTCACGTCTGGATTTTGAAGGTCAATGATGAAAAAAGCTATGCTTTGATAAGACGATAGCTGATCAGGTGATCATCATATGGTTCTGAACTGGTGCTTCTGGGTTAATTTATGATTTCAAGGAAGTCTTGCTCAATACTACAGTACAAATATAATAGAGCTGCTAACAAAATGGTCTTAACAATTTGACATCGAATCATAATTCTTATTTTCAGATATTCAGGATTCTAGACCTATACATGATAAATTTGTTGATTATTCTTGAACAAATTTTTTCCATCAGGTTATACAGGTATGAAGTTTATAGGCTTGTTGCTATTCTAGATAACTCTCATCTTGAACTTAGAAAAAAAAATGGAAGATAAAAACAAGTAATTTTGTTTTGCCTGTTAGATCCATTTTTACAGAGGAAAATTCAACAACCAGCTGTAACCTAACCTTTCTTTTCTTTTTTTCTAGATGAAGCATCTGTACTCAAGCATCTGTAATGTAATGCAAAATGTTTAGATGCTTCCTCGTTTACATTTTTTGACATTGCAGTACACTGCTGCTAGTTATTAATTTTGTTCACTAGAGTAATTTTTTTTCTTTTTTTTTTCGAAACCAGGCATTTGCCCGTTCTGCATTCCATTTTTTAAAAGTAGTAGAGAAGCTGGGAAGTTGAACTAGTGCTTATGAGTAGGTACAGCAAATATGTGGCCGTATTATTGCTAGCATTTCCTTTTTTATTCTAAAGCAGAATCTCTCAGCCCTGACCGGAACACAACTATACCCCAGGTCACAGGAACTATATTGGAAGCTTGTGCTGCTCTCAAGAAGGTGCCTACATCAAACTGTATTGCCATCGGACAAGCTATGATCAAGGTAGGCGTGTATCTGAAAGGTGTTCTCCTTACAATGGTATTGTTGACACTGTTGTTGTTCTGATAGAGATGAGATAACTCATCTTGATTTAGATGATGATGATGATTTCACTGAAGAAGAGGTTGTTGTTGCCAAGTTGTTATTACTGTGGCATCAGATTCCCTGGTTGTAGTGAAAGAGGCAATTCGTTTCATAACTGGTTTGCCCAAGAGGTCAGGCAACAAAGATGGGGCTAATGAGGACAATGTTGAGCCATTGGAGAAATTGCTGACTCGTTGCAAGGAGATTGCCAACCAGGTCAATGATCTTGGGCTTCTGTATACCCACCACAGGACTCATATGAGATGGGAAGAGGTTGTTGTTGCCAAGTTGGTTATTACTGTGGCATCAGATTCCCTGGTTGTAGTGAAAGAGGCAATTCGTTTCATAACTGGTTTGCCCAAGAGGTCAGGCAACAAAGATGGGGCTAATGAGGACAATGTTGAGCCATTGGAGAAATTGCTGACTCGTTGCAAGGAGATTGCCAACCAGGTCAATGATCTTGGGCTTCTGTATACCCACCACAGGACTCATATGAGATGGAGCTCGCTATAAAAGACTGTACAATGGCATCAACGGGATGCTGAAGGAAATAGCTAGGGAACCTTGGGCACTCACCTGAGAGCACCTTTGCAGCTGATGAAGGATTTGAAAAGTGCCTTAGATCTCTGCAGCCCAAGTTAGCTTCATGATGTGGTGAACGAGATGGAAAATCTTAATCTTAGCTATTAGCTGTAATGTTCAGATTTTCCATGGCAATGTTATGCCTGTATATCTTCTAATTTTACACAATGGGAGGAGCTTTTCTTGTTTCAATAAATGTGGCGTGCTGTATATGTACTGATGCCACTGTAAAGTAAGAAAGTTAGCCTGGTTTGCAATAACTTCTCCAGTTAGTGATGTCACAATTATGGATCATCTATTGTGCGAATAAGATTGTTTGCATTCCATCTTTTTTTCCCCTCGACTTCTTCGCATCCTATCTTTGTTACATTTATGAGTCTGTTCGGGTAACGGTGAAACATGTGTTCTCCCCAATCTCCTCTATCAAAAAGCCCAAGCTAGCAAAGGCTGACAATATCAGACTATCAAATATTGTACATTCGTGATAGAGATACATGCTTTCATGTAGCTGCACATAGATGGACAAAAGAATGCATGCTAACAAAAGCATAATATATGAACTTGTTCGTGATACAAGAGTACAGCAACCAAGGTGTCCCCTAGATCCTCAAGGACAAGGACAACCAAATGACACCATACAACTTTGGTTATCTATAAAACACCCTGACCTACAACAGGAAGAATCAACTATATATGCCCCAGAATTTGGGGGTGGGGGACGAGGGTAAAAGAACATGTAAGAACAGATATCTTGGCCATCAGGACTATTTGGACCATGCAACTGCATCGATTTCTGATTGGGCACTCCAGTACAACTCCAGTCTCTTTGCAAGGTTCTGCGTTCCAATGACTGCTCGATCTTCATCGAGAAGTTTGGAACGTTGCTTCACCTGCATACCAAATGGTATAGATATATGACAATTACGTCACCTCGTATGGCAATCCTTCAACAAGGGAAGTGCTCGCGGCATTGAAATATTTATTAACATGCTGGATGTGGTAAAAGACTAAGCACACAAGTAAGGACCGCCAAGTAAACTACAATATGTTGAATGAACAAATAAACAAGGTGAACGCTGCAATATAATGAAATTATGAAAGCGAGGTAATATCTTCCTAAATCCGAAAAAGGATGACATTGATGCGATCCAAGTCATTCTCCATGCTTTTGGTAACATCTCTGGCCTCCACATAAACCTGGAAAAGAGCTCCGTCCACCCGATCAGATGTGATGACATTGACCTAGATCATGTCCTCGCATCCTTCACAGGGATCAGAGGCGCCTTCCCTTGTCGATACCTTGGACTACAACTCCACACGCGTGCGATGCGGAAGGTTCATATCCAGCCGCTCATCGAACAAATTGGGCAGAGGCTGCCCGGATGGAAGGGAAAGTGGCTTAACAGAGCAGGCCGCCTCACTTTGGTCCAATCCGTCCTCTCAGCAATGCCTACCTATCATCTAACGGTGTTCCCGCTACCGGCTTGGGTTCGCAGAAGCATTGACAAGATAAGAAGGTCCTTCTTTTGGAAAGGAGAAGAGAACGCTAATGGGGGACACTGTCTCGTCAATTGGTCGACGGTAGCAAGACCCAAGGACCTTGGGGGACTCGGGATCCCGGACCTTGACAAATTCAGTAGGGCTTTGCGACTCAGATGACTCTGGCAAGAATGGGTGGACACTTCAAAGCCGTGGGTGGGTATGGAAATCCCTTGCAACGACCTAGATCGGGCACTTTTCAATGCATCCACTAGATTCACCATCGGCGACGGCCATAAGGCACGTTTCTGGCATGACAATTGGCTTGATGGCGAGGCCCCAAAATTCCTTGCACCCAGCCTGTTCGAGATGATCAGGTTCAAGAACAGGACCGTACACTTTGAACAACGAAACAACGCCCGGGTCGCTGCCTTGAGGGGTAAAATCACCACTTCTTTGCGGGTGGAAGAATTCATCTCCCCGTGGATCGAGGATACAACAGTGCACCTAACACAAGGTACCCCGGACACCATCACCGAGATGGACAGCAAGTGGAGCTTACTCCACTGTGATCAGCATATAGGATCCAATTCTCCCGGTTCCTATAGAGCCTTTCGAGGAGACCTCATATGGAAAGCACATACCGAGAACAAATGCAAGGTGTTCGCATGGATCATGGCACGAGAGAGAATTCTTACGGCTGACAACCTACAGAGGAGGGGTTGGCCTCACCAAGAACATTGTACCTTGTGTAATGGCCCCTTGGAGACATGTTTACACCTCACCCTGTTTTGCCCGTTCACAAGAGCGGTATGGGACCACATCCTCCATTGGGAGCATTTCCACGACAGCATTGTCTTACCAGCCGCTGATCCGACACGTTTCATCTCATAGTGGGAGGAAGCACAGTCTAAGTTAGCCAAGACGGATAGAAGACGCTTTAATGGTTTAGTCATTTACACGATCCGGAATGTTTGGAAAGAGAGAAACATGAGAATTTTCTCAAATTCTCATGAGACGGCCCTGCAGGTGACTTTGAAAACGAAGGAAGATATCCTATAGTGGAGGAGGGCTCAAACTTTGAATGTGTAATCGACTTTTAATGTGTTTGGTTTTGTGATTTCCAACCCCCCTCCTTTGGGGTTGGAGAATTCTTGATCTCCTATATATAAACTATTTTTTCTATCTTAACAGAGAGGCAGAGCTCCTGCCATGTTCTTTCAAAAAAAAAAAAAAAAAGCGATGGTAATACAAAAACATGACCAAGAGTTTCTTCCAAGTGATGATAAATCTCACTTCTCTTGCTCCCAGTTCAGTGAAGAAGCGATTGAGCAGAGAGTGATTGGCCTCTCGCACTTGGAAATAAACAATAGATTTTGGGAGGGAGTTCCTCAAGGTCGAAGACACCATATTAACATATGACAGAATAGTTTGTCCTATTGATTGTTTAGTACTGTGAGAAGTTAAGCAGTGAATAATTAGTGCTTTAATGATTCGATGACAAGCAACAAAAAATGTATGAGCCCCTGAATGTTCGCCATGCGGCTGAGGTACCCAGTGTACGGATCCAGATTCAGTAACTTTGCTCAAGCAAGTTATGGCGTAACTTTACTCTCTCCATCCAGGGAAAATATCTAGTGGAAACCACATCTTAGGTAGAAACATGGAAACCAATTCAAAAAAAGTCATATCTTGTTGTTTCAAAAATTTTGAAATTTGACACACGCATAGTGCATACAAATATGTACTCATATAGAAAAGTTCCAAATATGTACTCATATACAAATATTTTAGAAAGTTATTTTTAACAAAAAATTAATTTGAATTCCCAATAAGGTTTGAAAATTATTTTGGTATTTAATTAGGAACAAATCATTAATCAAGTTTCATAAGCATAATTGTCATTTCATAATTGAACCATGATCCAATCAATAACATGATTGTTTCTCAAGTTTTATTCATAAAAATATTTTCATACATTGAAAATTTTGAATTTTGTGAATGTATCAAAACAGTTTTTGTTATTGCTCTATATTTTTTTGTTATTGCTCAATTCATTATGTGGTGAACATGAATTCTTGAGCAATAATAAAATAGACTCAAATTTGACTTTAAAATTGCATCCTGTACTTAGTTATTTTGGTTGAGTATTGGAATTCAATTTAAAATGCAATTTTGTGTATGCATGAAAATAACTTTTATGAATAAAATTTGAGCAACAAGTATTTTATTGATTGAGCCTTGGTTGAATTATGAAATGACAGTTATGCTTATGAAATTTGAGTAATGATTTGTTACTAACTAAATACCAAAGTTTAAAAATAATTATTTTCTAACCTTATTTTGGGAATTTGAAAAACTAACTTTCTAAAATATTTAGAATTTGACTTTGGTCTAAAAATGAAATTTGTAGAGCTTTTGATTTCAAGCAACTTTCATGTTGCAAGTTTTCGAAGTTTCCTGACTAATTTTGAAAAAGAAAAACCGAAAAACGATGTGGTCGGCATGTTGTCAACCTACTTCTAGGTATATTTAGACCCTTGGTGAACCCCAAACAAACAAAGGTAATAGACCCAAAAATGCACTTCTAAAAGTGACGAACCCAAATGATACTGAGCAAAAAAAGTAATGGACTGCGGTGTTTAATATTTGTTATTAGGGTAGTAATGTTTAAATTTTTGCTACTACAAATTGAACAAGATAAAGATTACAAATTTCTCGCTCTGTTTATACAAGTATGTTTTCACGTATTTTTTCTTCTTTTTTAGCCAAATAATCGAGGTGTTTTGAGTGCAATAAAACTCAAATCTTAAATGAATAAATAGATGAGTAAATTTCACTAATGGTTTTAAATAGGTCTATGATTATGCTTAATAGATTCATCTCTAGAGATAGCACACGACCTTGCGTACCACTAAACATATAGCTTCGTTAAATTCTATAATAAAATTAGAAAAATACGGGCATCGCGGCAAGTCGAGCACTTAAAAATTTATATTTTGTTTTGTTTTTTTATAATTAAAAAATTCTTTTTTTTAAGAATGACACAAAGATAACGCAGACGCTCACAACACGCACGCACACTCACCGCTATGAACACACGCATACAAACCCTACCCTTATGAGCACCTTCAAGGACCGAAAGCACCGATGGTCATCCGAGATTCTTGAAGTCACCATTGGCGCCTCGTCGTCGACGCCGCTACCACTTAATGCATAACGCCGGAAATCTCAAGAAAAGGTGCGAGCACCGGATTTAAACCCCGACGGGTAGCGTCCCACTAAACCGTCCTGCCATACCATTGGGGAAAAAAAACTATTTTGTTAATCCTCTCCATATACAACGGACGTGAAATCGAAGCGGGCTTAACGTTGATGGGCCAAGATAGACCCAGTTTCCTTATTATTTATCCATCCATCCTTCGTCTAAAAAAAAAAAAATCCATTTCCATCCTTTCCTCACCTGCAAGAAAGTCAGAGGGGGAGCCCGAGAGAGAAGAAGAGAGAGAGAGAGCGCCATGGGTGGTGCGGGTGCGGCAGCGGGAGCGATGATGGGTGGCGAAGGAGGTGCCGGCGGCGGAAGGGCCGTCGCGGACCTGCGCGTGGTGTTCAAATGCCTCACCTGCGACCTAAAGGAGGCCCTGCGGGAGGAATGGTGGATCAAGATGGCAACGGGTAAATACCCGACGGGTAGTGCCCACCGCATCTGCATCTCCCGCCGGGAGTAAATCTTACCCGTCGGGCTACCGTGATCCGCATGCGGGTAGGAAAATCATTCCATACCGCACCCGCACGGGTAAATTCTACCGTCCGGGTAACCCATACCCGCCGAACATACCCGAAAGTATGACATATGAAATGCTTTATAAATTCAAATATTTAATAAATATTAGGTCAATATATGTGCACAAAAGCAAATCTAACATCAATTAGCAACAATACTAGTGTTATATATGTAGACTTTAGTTGAATTGACTCAAATTCTAGTGTTATATGGGCCAATTTATTAGGATTGTTAGTGATATATGGGGTATTTATTACCCACGGGTAGACGGGTATGGGTAGCATACACCCGCACCATACCAGCGCATCTCGATGGGTAGAAGATTTCTTCCAATAACGCACTGCCAGCGGGTAGAAAAATCATTCCATACCCGCATCTTTATCGGGTAAAACCCGTCGGGTACTCGGGTTTCGGGTACCCGTTGGTGGATCAACAAACATAAGGAGCTCTGTCGCGGGATTCAGAAGAAGCGCCAGCAGCACCAGCAGAAGAAAGAATCGAACAAGGGGGCAAGAAGAAGAAGCCCAAGAAGAAGTCGGATCAGCGCCCACCCAGCCCAAGAAGTCAGGCGGATCGCGTAAGCCGAAGAAACCCTAGCGGATGCGGCCCAACCGGTGTGTTTCTTTCGTGTAGTGTTTCGTCATCATCTGTGATGTGATTAAACTATGTCATGTGGATTTCTCGTGATCTGTGGCGTATTTTGTGGATCAAATCGAATTTGTTTTGCAGTGAAACAGATAGTTGCTCGTTTATTCTGCTTGCTCGTTTATTCTGCTGTTGTGTTCCTCTGGCCCTTCTCTAATGGATAGAGAAGTATTGCTGTCATGCAAGTCATCTGGTTGCTAAATACTAGTTTTTATGAATTTGATATGCATCATTCAAGTTAAATCTTGATGAAATCACTGAAACTTTCAGCTGTGAAGTTGCATCCAGACCTCGTTTGCTATATAAACACTCCCGGATGACACGAGTGTCTTCTTCATTAATCAATACCTGTAGAAAAACATGTTGTTTGCCTATAGAAAAAGGGGAGTTATTTTTGGCCCAGGTTAAAAGAGCATATAGTAATTAACCAGTTTGAAAATGAAACCGCAAAGAACATCTAGCGCCAAGAGATAACAGTTCAGCTAAGGCACAAAACAAAGTAATAACAGCCAGCAACCCCTCTATTTCAAGATAACATCAGTAGGCATCACCAGGTTAGGCTTCAATTCCTGCAGCCACTTCAAAATCCCACCCTTGATCTCCTCTGTCTTCTCCCTGTCCTCCTTCAGCAACACAGCCCATTCTGCATACACGATGTTAAGGAATAAAACCTGTCTTCTTCATTGGATATAGAAAATAATATGATGGCATGCAATCTCCAATTTTCAGTCTGTCTGATGTAGGCAAGAATTTGTACATATCTAATGCTAAATGAAACATTTTGAGGTAGATTTTTGGGTCAATGGAAGTTGTGCGCAGCAATTGTCACACTGCGATGTTGATGATAGAAGCATACATGAGGTCGGTATTTACTTATTTCAGCTCGTGTGAATAATTGAGATCATCAGGCTTCAGGTCAGAATGAAGTTTGAAAACCATGCTGACTGCTCTTCAATAAAATTAGTCATTAGTTATAAGTATATTTCCTCAATATAAGCATAATGAAATAGGTAAATGATGCATTTGTTAGCTAAATATATGAGTATATTTTCTATGAACTATCAGCCAAGCATTTATGATATCAACAAAGAGCTTAGGCAAGCATAGAAGCCTAAAGCTTAGGCAACAATGAGGGCTTTGCTAGGTCCTTTTAAAAAGTGGTAACCAAGCATTCTGATATCGACAGATTGCTCATTTCTTAGGTATGGCAGTGAAGATGATGATACTCATGTAACTATAGGAATCTTAGATAATGAATACACAAGAAACAGTTACAAAAGCTAACTGATTATTCCAAATAGTTTTCATCACTGCTTATGAAAGATATGTTCTTAATTTCTTAGGCATTTGTATTTGTCTCTGTTTTACATTTGTAAGCACTGTTGGCTGGAAACATATGTGTACATGGAATTATTTTAAAGTACTTGATGTTTATTATTCTTCAAAAGTGCAAAACTAAGCTCCACATTTGTTTATTCTTCAATTCATTGCAAGATGTCCTTGTGTTCTATCTTTTTTTATGGGGCCTGTCACACATATTGACTTCAGTAGCATTTGTCTCTTTATAGATGCATATAACCTTTGATGTCCTTGTGTAGTGAAATTGAATTGATTAATGTGTGATTTTTGAATGATTCCTCTAAAATTAGTGCATTCTGAACCCTTTCTTTAGTCACAGTCATGCATCTAGTATATGGCCCTACCTGTCAGCAATTCTCTTGCTTCTTCCATCAATCAAATATGAAATGACCAGTAGATAAGGATTTGCTATTTCTTCATCAAGTGGCAACCAAAGCGTGTCTGATAATCCTGATTCAGGACTGGTCTAACAGACAAAGAGCTTTTATATGTTTCAGCAAGCAAATATGTATCTGCTGCCACAATGGTATGTATCTACTATTTTTGAATGATAAAATTGTCCCAGGTAGAATATTTTTCTGTCATCGACACTATCTGAACTCTGGAGTAGCACGTAATACATAAAAATATTTCAGAGAATACAATAACTTGGCGGCCATTGATCCTGAGGTCATGTGCTCTGTTGGAAATGGTTGTTTGTAATACTTTAGTTATGGGCATTAATTAGTTAAACAAGATGAAGAACACAGCATACCAGTTGCATCAGTTCTGCATTTGTGCCAACATAAAAGCAAACCACAAAAAACTAAGAAAAACAACATGCTTGCTACTTTCTACAATAGAACTATGCATTCACAATTGGAAGATTGGAAACCTGAAAATCGGAGAAAACTGCTGTACAGTTTGTCTTTGTTGCTGTTTGGCTGTGGCTCTGATGCAGCTGTTCAGAAGCATTGTAGATGCCCTGTCTTGCGGGTGTCAGACGGCGTCGACCATGCCCCGTGGCACAACGGCAAAAAGCTAGCAACGCATGGCACCGTCGCATCCCGCAGAGCCACATAGAGGAATAAAACAGGTCGAGATGAGATGCAGGCTGCCATCTGCAACTTCATTGCTCGATTTTCCAGTGCCACCACCCACGCCTAGACCGCTGTTCCATGATTTGCCTATCATGAATTCTTCAGAATTCTTTAGCCACGGTCAGGCATATAATACAATATATGGCTCAAGAGAAGTTTATGGAACCATAATACCTATCATGAATTCTTCGAATTCTTTGATGTCCTGTTTTCCCAGTGAAACTGAATTGATTAATGAGTGATTTTTGAATGATTTCTCTAAAATTAATGCATTCTAAGCGCTTTAGCCATGGTCATGCATCTGATATATATCGCTCAAGAGAAGTTTATGGAATCAAAATACCTGTGAGGAATTCTTTGATGTCTTGTGAGGAATTCTTTGATGTCCTTGTGTTTTTTCACTGAAACTGAATTGATTAATGTGTAACACTAAAGCCCTTTAGCGATGTGTGTTTATTCTGCAAGGCACCTTTTGGGCCCCTTTAGTCACAGCCTGAATTGAATAGTGGACAATAGTTGCTTTTTATATGTTGTTCTGTTGTTCATGAAAAAAAGAGATAATACTAGAGAACAGGAGGATCAGTACCTTGGCTTGTTTGTTTGGTCGGATCTGACGACTCTGAGCGTGTGTCCGTCCCTCTCACAGGGCAAGCGGAACCATAATACCTGTCAGTAATTCTTTGATGTCCTTGTGTAGTGAAATTGAATTGATTAATGTGTGATTTTTGAATGATTCCTCTAAAATTAGTGCATTCTAAGCCCTTTCTTCAGTCACGGTCATGCATCTAATATATGGCCCTACCTGTCGGCAATTCTCTTGCTTCTTCCATCAATCAAATATGAAATGACCAGTAGATAAGGATTTGCTATTTCTTGACCAAGTGGCGACCAAGCGTGTCTTATAATCCTGACACAGTAATGGTGTAACAGCCAAAGATCTTTTATATGTTTCAGCAAACACATACCTACCCGCTGCCATAATGGTATGCATCTACTATTTTTGAATGATAAAATTGTCCCAGATAGAATATTTTTCTATCAGCGACACTATCTGAACTCTAGAGTAGCACATATAATAAATAAAAATATTTCAGATAATCCAATAACTTGGTGGCCATTGATCCTGAGGTCACGTGCTCTGTTAGAAATGGTTGTTTGTAATACTTTATTTATGGGCATTAATTAGTTAAACAAGATGATGAAGAACACAGTATGCCAGTTGCATTAGTTCTCCATTTGTGCCAACATAAAAGAAAACCACAAAAACTAAGAAAAACAAAATGCTTGCTACTTTCTACAATAGAACTATGCATTACGAATTGGAAGATTGGAAACCTGAAAATCGGAGAAACCTGCTGTACAGTTTGTGCCTTTGTTGCTGTTTGGCTGTGTGACTCTGATGCAACTGTTCAGAAGCATTGTAGATGCCATGTCTTGCGGGTGTCAGACAAGCGAAGCAGGTTGGCATGCAACCATGCCCCCGTGGCGCAACGGCAAAGCTAGCAACCCATGGCACCGTGCGCATCCTGCAGAGCCACATAGAGGAATAAGACAGGTCGAGATGAGATGCAGGCTGCCATCTGCAACTTCGTGCTCGATTTTCCAGTGCCACCACCACCCACGTCTAGACCGCCTGTTCCATGATTTGCCTGAGCGCCGTCATGGCTGGACTAATGGTTTTGTCTCTCATACTCGTGCTTCTACTGTCTACTCTACTGTCTACTGTGTCACTGTCATGCATTTGCAGTCACTTTCGTCAGGATATTATCAGGGGCACGATGTGTACGAGGGAGATGGGAGCGGCTGCCATCTGAGCTTCAGCCTGCAAAGCTAGGATGGATCTCGACCCATGTTCGGCTAGGCGCTAGGTGGAATTTAGGCGGTGACCTATGTGCTCCTAGGCGTTTTAAATCCATTCATATTTTACAATAAAAGTGTATCAAGAGAAAGAAAAACAGAGTTGTGTAGGAAGGCCCATAAACAACCCAAACCCATATCCTAACATCATCCCCTGCTCGCGCGCTGTCCGCCGCCCACCGCCATCTCCGCCTCTCGCCCACCTGCCGCCGCCTGCTCCTCTCTCACCGCTGACCCAGCCCGCCTAGGGTTCCGCCTACCCCCATAGGCGAGGCAGGGGACCCTCCGACTCGCGCTTAAGCATGCCTAGGCGCCCGTCGTTGTTTTACTGGAACAGAGGATGCAACTACGACCGTGTTGGACTGGAACAGAGAAGTAGTAGAGGTACTTTTAGTCTGCTCCTGAAAGCTAGGATGGATGCAAAGTCTAGAAGAATAGTGTTCTACAAAAGTACTCTTTGGTAAAACAAAAAGAACAAAAAATTGCTCTATATATTGTCAGATCAGAAAAAAAAAAATATGTCCATCAGTACAAGGCATAAAAACATTGATACAGAAATCAACATGTTAACTCAAAGAACCTAATTCAATGTCAGCAACAACAGTAAGAGCAAGTGTGGGTCCTTTTTTCTTTTGAGAATGTATGAATCTGGGATTGAGATCAAGAAGCAAAGATAACATGGCCACAGCATTGGGTTGTGCTTGCATGGTCAAAGTTATTCAATGTATCATCACAGAACAGAACAGAACAGCGGCGCTATGCTTTGATCACGATGAACAACAGGGGAAACATTATCCATCCTGATGCCATCCAAAAAAAAAAAAACCATAACGTCCCACCATATAATGTTGCCTGATTCACCCACCAATACATAACCCTACATTCATAAAGATAGGTTGCAGCCAGAAATTCCCAGGATAACAGACGATATTATTCTCATTAGTAAGTCTATGAAATGGAGTGATGCACAGCTGATTGGAAACCAGTTGTTGATTGTAATAAGATCCGATCCGGCGGTTCTTATTGAATGATCAACGCTAGAGAAGAAGTGGCGTATGTCATCCGACCAAAGCAGCACCTGAGTCTGCTATTGATTGCTGAACGAAGGCTACAGGGAAAAGAAGCAGAGGTTTCAGATGTCGAAACATCTAGCAAGGTTTTGGTCAAAATGGATCTAGAGAAGTGCAGACATAGCTCAAGAGATGGTAAGTAAACAAGTAGGTGACCTATTCTCAGTTTATATAGTTTTAGAAATGAGTGAAACCTGCACGGTACGTACCTGATGATGGCTCCAATCCTGCTTGGAGGTGATCTATTTGTGTTTTGACCTGGCGCAAGTGCAGCTGGGAAGTGCAGATACGAATGAACATTTTTTTTTTTAAAAAAATAACAAGAAAGACGGACGACAGTAGCGAGAACATGTAAATAATGAGAAATAAACACGGCGATGTCGATCCTCTAATCTGCCAAGAAGAACAAATCGATGGATATCAAAGAGGACATTACCTTGCTGCGACGATAACGTTTCAGCAGGCCCATAAGGAGGCTTTGCAAATCACTTCTGAATTAAGACACGCATATCATCTTGGCATAGATCTGTGCTGCGCATAGGCAGGATCTTGCAGGTAAACAAATCCACACCGACTGTCATCTTGGGCATATATACAAATAATTAATCCTGTAATGTATGCCGTTCGTCCGCATAGGCAGGCGACAAGGGATCTGCAAAAAAGCAGAGGTGATATTAAATCCAAACTTCCCGAGCGATTCCCGCCGACGAGACCTCATCACGGCACTGGAGTTGACATGAGATAGGTACGGCCACGGATTATCAGGGGTTGGGGAGTTGGGAGTTAGATCATGAATGAAGAAGATTTAAAAAAGTACCTCGGATGAATTGATGTGAGATGGGTACGGCCACGGCTTAGTCGTCGGCGGCAAGGCATTCGGATCGGGATCTGACGGTGGCGCCGCCGGCAACGGCAAGGCACCCGGATCCGGATCCGGATCCGGCGTCGCGCGGCCAGGCAGATGACCGTCGGTCTGTCCGGCCGGCGCTCGAGACTCGAGAGCTGAACTTATGGAAGGATGTGTTTCCATTGATGGACTGGAGAGCTAGGCTGCAGGCTAAGCAGGTATATGGATCTAAAGGCGCCATGCTGTGTCATGGCCGGTGTCCATGGAGCATGGAGGCATCGAGAATGGAGATTGGAGAAGCGCCCCCATCGGAATTTCCTCTCTCCATCTCCGTCTCCATCCATCCTCTCCATAGTCTCCATAGTATAGTAGGAGGAGGAGAAGGATACATGGAAGGCTTTGGTTGAAGACCTCAAAGGAGTCGTCGAGATGGATGGGAATTGATTATGAGCTGCGGGCAGCGCAATCAAAGGAAGGAGAGACTCGACGGCCAGGCAGGCGCCAAACGACTGGAGCAGGAGGACTATACGTAACGTCGTAGCTCACCGCCGGTATCGCACCATGTGCCCCGGTGGGCCCCACACCACCGCACCGCGCGCGACTTTTCTGGGCGAGCGATAGCGAGATCCGGCCAAAAGCGGGCGGGTCCGTTTTCCCCTTCCCAACAAAGCCAATTCAAACCACATGACATGGGAGGTGTGCATCGTGACCTGACGGTTATAGATGTACAAGGCGGCCCGATCGGGCCGTGCCGCCACCGTACTCGGTCCGCGCCTCGGCCCATGGCACAGCACGTGGTGAAAAGAGCTTGGTGACGCAAATCGGGGACAGGAGATTCGCGTCCTGACTAGGAGCGGAGGTCGGGGAAGGGGTTGGTGATGTTGAGGCGGTCGTCACAAGTCGCTGGCGAGGTCGTCGGAGTTGACGTGGAGCGGGGCAGCGCGCCAGATGGTGCTCCAGCGACGGGAGAGTACCTCTGTGCGCATGGCGTCCTTGATGGGGAGGCGGGAGATGATGTCTCGCAGGAGCGGGGTTGGGGAGGCGGCTGAGGCGGTCGATGCCCCCGCCGTCGGCGTCGAAGAGGATGCCGGGTGGCCGTCGATGGAGACGGGCGGGTCAGCAAGTTCGGTGACACCCGGATATAGCCGTGATCCGTCCGTCAGCGGAGGCCGTGGCTCAGCGTCTTGCCGTTGTCGACGGCGATGAGGACGGTGTCGATCGCGTCGCTGACTTCGCGGTGGCGGTCGGCGGATCGCCGCTGCTTTCGTCCCGTCTTCCGAGATGAGGATCGCCAATTGCTCGTCGATCTTCACGCGACGCCGCGGGCTCCTCGCTCCTCCTCACCACCCGCCGGGCGACATGGGAAGGGATCGATGGAGAAGACGAAGGACTCGGTGGCCCAGCCTTGATCCCGATGCAGCGTCCATCTCCTCCATCTTCGCCAGGCATCTCCTGCCCCTTCCTGGTGGACAGGAACTCCTCCAGCGGTGGTGGGCTCCTCAATGCGTCGTCATGGGCAGGCGATCGAAACAACGAACATGTTGGATCGAGGCGGCGAAACGGGGTGGATCGAATGGCAATCGATACCGGATGTAACAACACTGATAGGTGTGGCTACAATACTACGATGGATTTGATTAGAACTGGTAACTGGAGTTACAAACTCCGGCGATCAAGGTTGCCGCCGGCCAAATCTCGAGCCGCAGCCCGCCGCCTATTCTATCCAGCAACAACCAAGATCAATTCCAGTTTGCTTCCTCCCTTTCCTAAATAGCGCTCTCTCTGTTACAGCTGTGGACCAGCGTACACCAGACACAACTGGGCTGGGCTAAATCCTTTGCTTTCATTTGGGCCTGATGACGAATGGGTTTGGCTTCCTGGGCCGCTTGGTCTTCATGTCTTCTCATGGGTCTTGGCGGTACGTGACAGTGGGCGGTGGACCAGCCCGAGCACGTACGTCATGCCGGGCGTGCCGTCGTGCCGAAGCGGCCCAAGGCGCCGCCCCGCTGAGGAGTCGGCAGCGCCGCTGCTGCCGCCGTGGAGTGGAGGGAGGCGGGCCATGGCGGCGCCAACGCTGGATCCGCAAGGGATGGCGGCACGGCGCAGCTGGCGAGGCCGCGAGGGTGACGCTGCTTGTGCCGATGTTGCAAGGGCGAGGTAGCTAGTGATGGCGAGGGCGGCACTAGTGCTGACGCGCGGGCAGCAGGGCGGAGGAGCAGCAGTTGGTCGGAGCAGGAAGAGCAGCAGGCTGGAGAAGGCAGAGCTTGGCCGCGAGGAGGAGCAACGACGTCGCTGGGTCGCGGCCTCACAGAAGACGCATGTGTGCTGTGCGTGGGGAATTATCCCATGAGTCATGACCGGCGGAGAATGGAGTCTATCCAATGGCACAATAGGCCTTCATATTGGGCTGTGCCTGATGGGCCGATATACTATTTAGTATGCTAATGAAGATGTTGTTTCATTAGCAAGTTAGGCCACCATCGGGCCTTGTTACTTTATCGGGCGGCCATGTTACTTTATCGGGCGGACCAGCACACCGTGCCACGGGCTCGCGGCGGCGGCCCAGCGCGGTCCGAGCTCCGGGCGGTCGGCACGAGCCCGCTCATCCCGGTCGGCTTGTGCCGGATCGGGCCAAAAGGTCGGGCCCTTGGCCAAATGTACATATATACTGACGGGACACCCATGGGAGGTTTCCAATCCTTTGATTAATTAGACCAAACACAATCCAGCCTGATTCATAAATGGTCTCGTCCAATACAATAGCATATGTCCTCGTGTATACTCCTACGTATGTTTTTTCTCGAACACGCAAAAAGATTTGCACGTCTTTTTGTACTAAGGCGAAAAAATAGTTAACAATTACAACGACACGTCAAGATTGACACACTAGGGGGCTACAATTATACGGGTAGCTCTGCCCTCCCTAGCAAAAAGAAATCAAACGTGATTACCGATAGATGAACAACCTAGTCGTCGCCGACGATCATTTCGGTGTCGGCTCGCCGCTAGGCTCCGCCCTCGGACCTACACCAAGCGAGTCCGGAAGATCCGGCGCGCTTCCTTTCCTTACGAGGGAGTGCGGTTGTCGCCGAAGACTGCAGCCAATTGGTAGGCCTGCAGCGTTTATTTGTGGAGGACGGCGTCCGTCCACTAGTGAACCCCATTATTTGCATCACCAATATCTCCCCGCCCTTGAACCGGATGTCGCTAGCGACTAAGCGGCCCGCCTTCGGCGGTGGTGTGGCGTGAGGGGTGCGGTGGTGACACCCGGCGCCGGCGAGAAGGCGGCAAAGGCGTCGGCGCCTTGTGCGGGACTTTTGCCTCTAAACCGCTCTAGCTTCTCGCCAAAGGGAAGAATGTGGGCGGCCGGCTACTTAATCGGTTAGTTGGTGTGACACGCGGACGCTCGCTCGGCGGGTTGCGACAAAGTTTCCACCTCTGGGGCGCCGCCTTACCAAGCTCCATCCTCGGCCGAACCTGGCGGGTAGTCGCCGATACTCTCTAATGTATGTCGCAAATCATAGTTCGTAGGCCAATAAAAAACTAAGATTTAAATCTAAGCTATAGCTATTTGAGAATGACTTTAGCAAAAATATATTTCATGTACAAGTTAGCTCTTAGCTGTAGCTATAAGGGAAGGTACAATAATAGGCTATAAGTCAGCCAATCGGCAATTACGTAAGGGTTACCGTAAATTGACGACCATGGCGGGGTGAATCGTGCTCCCCTCTTGCTTTTGTTCAGCGGCGGCGCGGCCTAGCCAAACGACAAACACAACTAAGAGAGAGAAGAGAGCTTGGCTTTGTTCTAGCACCGAGCTTGGCACGGATGCATAGGCATTAGTGAGTCCCAATAGATATAAATGTGAGGAGGAATAGGAAAGAGAAAAGAACTAAATAATAATAAATAAATTTTATAGTCAAATAAGAGACTAGTTGTTGTATAGGTTTTGCTCTTATTACTTGGTTTATAGCCAAACACTTGACTGTACTATTAGAGCAAGGCCAATAAGGCCGATCTCAATAGAGAGCCCCCCCCGATTTCCAAGATGTGAAACTTTGACATGAAATAGGTATCTCCCTCAATGCCCAGTTTCATTGCACGCGATTTCATAGGCTCAAGGGTCCCACAACCTCTCTCTCATTGCATGGTTTAATTGCATAGTTTCATGGTGAAACACTATTTGTGTCTTAATGGGGGTTTCACACGTTTCCAATGCATGTGAAACGAGTGCCCAAAGGTTTCACCATGGTGAAACTTTTACCTTCTCTCTTCTAGAAGTTTCATGCAAAAAGTGAAATTTTAATGATGTGGCGCTTTGCATTTAATATGCATGAAACACTTATGAAACTCTCATTGAGATCTGGCCTAATAGAGCCAAGTATTTGGCTTATAGTCAGAATCATAAGAGCCAAGCTATACAATAGTTCATATTTTACTTGGCTCGAAATATTATTTTTATTATTATATGGTTTCATTCTCTTTTCTCCTCCTCTCACATACATCTCTATTGGGACCCACTATTACCTATGCATTTGTGCCCAACTTGGTGCTTAACTTGGAGCCAAGCTCTTCTCTCTCCTCTCTTCTCTCTCCACATCGGTAAAAATGTTGACTAGTGTCGTGGTCTAACACCACCGCCCACGGAATGGTGGCTAGTGCGGACTCCGAATGGCCTAGCTCGAGACAATGACACGGGGATTTATCTTTGGTTCGGGGCAAAAGTCGGGCTCCCCTAGTCCGGTGTGTTCACTATCCGAGAGCTCAAATGCTCGTGCGAGGGTGCGCATAAGCGGGCGAGAGAGAAGGGAGCGGGCTCCCAAGTCTCTATGATTGAGGCAAGTGCCAATATGAGAGTGAGGATGCGGATTTGAGAAGAACCGGTGCGTTGTTCTTCTTCTTTTTTCTTGCTTGCCCCAATCGAAGACCCTACCCCTCCTTTATAGTAGCAAGGGGGATAGAACATGTGAGCTCTCCGAAGTTGGGGGCGGGGTAGGTGGAACAATATGATACGTAATTGTCAAAGCGAAAAGAGCTCTTCGAGGAAGCTCGTGGGTTGGCCAATAGCTACCTCGAGCTCTCGGCCTTGGATGCCGAGAACCGGTCGCCGCCGTACACATGGCCGGTCGGGGCATGGGCGGTGGTCATCGCGTCGCCTGTCCCCTGACCGTAGTTGGAAGCTGTCCCGCGGGTATGGGGGTGCCCATGTTCTTGGCGATGGCGTCACGGGTAGTGTCGTCTCTCGGTCATGATGGCGGAGTTCTGAGTTGGCGGGATACGGCGATCGGTGCTCTGGATCGAGCTCTTTGGTTGGCGGGGCCCTCTCTTGAGCTCTTGACGGCCTTGGGCGCCAAAATTGGTCGTCGGCGCAGCGCGAATCCGGTCAGGTGGCGGTAAAGGGTCTGACCCCAATCGTGGTTGGAATGTCGGTCCGTCGGCGTGGGGTGCCCGTGCGGGTGTGAATGTGGTATCGCCGCGTCGCTGTACTGCGCGTACGTGGGCCTTGTTGGAGTCATCGGGGCATGGGCGGGCGACAGATTGCCGTCTTTCCGCCACTGTGCCTCCCATGGCCACAGTGCCTGCCCGGGAGTGGTTGGCCAACTCCCTGTACTTGCGGTCTTCCGCGTGACCTTGAGGGGACGAGCTCGTAGACGGGCGTTTGTTGGTGGTTCGCTCGAGCTCGAGCTCGAGCGAATCGAGAGAGAGGTCGCGTCTGAGAGCTCTAGCGCATAAACTTTGAAGGGGCTGCCCTCGAGCGAAGAGCGGAAAGGTCTCGCTTCGAGCTCGAGTACGCATTCGAAAAGGCGTCGACGACGGAGACCTCGAGCGAGGCGGAAAGAGGTCTCTGTTTGTGAAAGAGCTCGTGCGCCAAGCAATCTGCTCCCGCTATAGGCGACCATGGGTGGAGGAGAGTGTAAGAACCTCCTAATTACTGGGCCACACGCACTTGTCTTTGTCCCAAAGACCTCGGCACCGTCTTGATGCACCCAATAACTTAAGAAAGCACATGTCGGGTGTCATCGGAAACCCGATTACACCACTCATACCGTGATCAACAAAGGAGAAGCTACAACATTACAACATTTGTTACAAAAAATATAGATCGAGTGCGGAAGAATAATAACATAATTTTACAAAATATGAGCAAGTTACTTTTGAGTAGACTTAACTTAATTTGCGGAAGCCGAGGGAAACTAGAAGAAACCAGATCATGTCGAGCCCACCGACATAACCTTGTTAACATCACGAGTCAAGACTGCAAATAAGGGTTAACAAACCCCGAGTACACAATGTACTCCGCAAGACTTACCCGACAAAAAGAAAAGACTCCAAGGATATGCTTGGCTTAAGGGAAGTAGAGCTAGAAAAGGAGAGTTTGCGTAAAAGCTTACTACAAGTGGATCCTTACTTTCAATCTTTTTAGCATCAATGTTGTTGAAGCTTAATTAAGCTAGATTTGCACCTGTTCTATCTCAAACACTTTTAAGCAACACATCTCAACTTATCTCTCGCATCTCTTTTCCCTTTCAAAACCATAAGTAACCGTGTTTCTTCAATTACTACGATGAAAGGGCGTAAGAACGGGTCTCCATATCCGTGAAGCAACGGCGATTCATGAACCGATTATACCCAAACCGGGATCCCTAACCACACGATATATGTAGCACTTAATCTTGCATATATCAACCCTCACTCGATTCGTCCAAAACGGATTTGGGTCCATCGCCACCCGAGCACCGCACACCTCCAATCCGGGACTTTAACCCACGAGGGTAACATGTACTCCCGCCATCTCTCCACCCCAAAGGCGCGGTTGTCCGTTCCCGATTTGGCACACCCCCGAGATCAGCTTACCGGGCATGTGGCCGCTTAGTTTCGTCTCGACCTGGGGTGATCGCCCGATCGACGTGCCATTGACCCAAACGGCCTCGGCGCAACATGCGTTCAAAAAGTCCCGAACTTACAAGCCAAACAACGGACGGTCCTTAAACGACCAACACGGGACAAGCACGCCTAGGTATCCCGCCGGCTTTCAACCTACGTCCCGTCCGATCTCAAATTCATCACTACCATAAGTATTTTCATGAACCACCATCAGGGTGTTCTCTTTTTTTTTCCAAAGCCAGGAGGAACAAAGATAAAACCTATATCTCGCGAATGATAAAACCATCACTTTCGACTTCTACCGAAATCTAGGCATTACTAAGCATAAGATATCGACCTACTCATACTAGTGGGATAAACTCGAAAAAGCGTAGATCAAGGTAATCATGCAAAGAACGGTATCAACCAACTCCTACTAACTTAATGCACATTGCACTAGACTTAAGGTGAATAAAACATTTATAAACGAGAGAAGGGTTTATGCTCCGGGGCTTGCCCAGATTGCGAGGGAAAGTCGATTCCGGGTTGGATTGCCAACGCCATACTTGACAATCCGACACCTCGTGGATGCACCTTCTCCAAAAACTTGGTCATCGTGGAACCACATCACTCACGTATACTATACGTAATGAATGATACTTTGTTTAATATGATGAAATAGTAATCATGATGCATTGATGATACATGAAATGATAAACATCGGAAAATAACTCTATTTCACGATAAAGTTACAACCCAACAAAACCAACTTGTTGAACTACTCAAGATATCATCACCATTGCCTAAGGAGTTCTCAAGGACCACTTAAATGTGGTATGATCCAAGATTCACAAGACAACCCAAAAGTCACACAAAAACCTAAGTCGTTATACACTAAACATCACATTTAACACTTAAATACATAAAGCATAAAATAACAAATACATAAACTTTGTCAAAATAATCCCAAACTTTTTGTACAGCTAGATCATAGCATAAAAAAAGCACCAAATCAATTTTCATGATTTTTGGATAAATAGAATAATTATTAAAAATCAAGGAAGATGCATTTTTCAATTAAAATTTGTAATTTTAAAACATGCAAGAACTACTCAAAATCTAAGTTTCAAATTTTTCATGGGTAGATATATACTCATAGGAAGGTTCTACAAAAATTTTCAGAATTTTTGAACAAGTGTTTGAATTTATATGAAAATAACAAAAAGCAGATACTATTCAAACAAATACAAATTGATAAAACATTTATGAAAAAGGAAAACACCCTCGGGCTCAAAGTGGCCCGATCTTTGTACTTGGCCCGGCACCGTAAACAGGCCGCCCACAGAAACGATAATGGTAGGCCCAAATCGGCTGTTAAAGCCCGGCTTGGCAACTTTACGTAATCGACCCCCCTAACCTTTATAAAATTACAAACAAGTACAAAGAACTATTCACATGAGTCACGAACTTTACATATAGACCCCCTCGTTATTCCTTCTATTCTCGTTTTCCCGTGTCCCCGATGGTTTCCCAGCAGAAGCAATCAGCCACTGCGGCGCTGCATGAAATGGGCGAGCGTGCACCACCTGAGTCCCACTGGTCACGAGGGTAGCAACACTGCACCTATAGGCCACCAAAAAATCCTGCAACTTAACCGCACCTGCCCCCGCGAGCACGCCTGGGTCGGCGCTGCGTAATGGGTTAGTGCTCGTCGGCCACACACGGCTCGCCACTCCCGAAGGTGAAGAACTGTAAAACCAAGGGCATGGCGACCGAGCTCACCGCGACGACGGCTCGCAAGCACTACCTGGATGCAAAGTGGAACTAGGTCGGCGGCGGTGGCGGTGGCAATGGCGGGCGCTGCTCCGTGGTGCAATGAGCGTGTTTAGGCTCGCACGGGCGTCGGTGACAAACGGACGAAGAGATGTAAGCATCACCAAGTCGAGGTGAAGCGAAAATGCTATGAAGGACAAGCGAAAGCCCGCGGATGGGCGACTTGACCACCTGCGGGATCTCGGTGGTGCTTCCCGCCGGCAAGGGAGAAGAAAGGCCGCTACGATTTCGGAGGGGTTTAGCGGCGCTAGTAGGTGCAAGCTACGCCGCAGGCTTTGCGAAGGTAGTGGTGTGGTCTATGGTGGCGATTAGGACGTGATGGCGGTGGTGCGGCGACGCGACGCGACGGTCGTGGTCGCCGGCGTGGCGCTAAGATCTAAAAAGAAGACGACAACGGGTTGGTTGAGCGAAGAAAGACGAGGCGAATGGGTTCACGATGTCTCCAAAGCGGGTTGCGACGGGCCAGGCAGTTACGGCTCAGAGGACGCCGCCGAAGACCGGAGAAGGCCACGGCGGACGCCGGCGACATGAGCGACATGGGCGGCCATGCCGCCATCAGAAAGCACCCAAAACCCTAACTTTTTTTGTTTTTGATCAAATTCACCCAAAATTTGAACTGAACTTCAAAAATTCCAAAAAGTAACCCCCTTAATTTTTTTTCAAGATCTACAAATTTCATAATTGGACCATTTTCAAAATCAGCCTCTAAATAGGACTTTTTGAAAAGCAGTTCAAACTTTTTGAAATTTGAATTCAAAATTACTTTTGAAATCATGTAACAACTTGAAAAAAACTTTGTATATGACTTTTGCTCATCTCAACAAGATCTACAAACTAGGTTTTGGAAGTTTTTGCAAATTTTGCTTAGATTTTGAATTAGGGTTTTTAAATCAAAAGGGACAAAACCCTAAGTTTGGTATTTTCAAAATTACTCTAAATTTTTGAACTAAACTTTGAAAACTCAAAATACCAACTTTGTTCAACTTGGAAAACTCTACAAAATTGCTTTAATAACCATACCCAAATTCTTTATAAATTTTGAATAAAAGAAAAGGGGGTAAAAGAAAGAAAGGAAATTAGGGTTTTCGGAGTTCAATTCAAACTTGAATTTGATTCAAAAATCAGATTCCCAACCTATACTATCCAACCCTCATCCAACAACACACTTAGGATCAAAAACATAAAATAAACTTAATTTTATCCAAACCACTACTTAACTGGTAAGTAACACCTAGGGTGTTCTGAGAGGTCCTTGGTTAGAATCCTCCGAGACATGATGTCGAGGGTCTTGATTGACGGATTGGGGTCATCCAAAATATTGATCCCCCACAGTAGCCCCCCGAGCATTTGAGAGAGAGAGAGATCTCTCTCAAATGCTCCCGCTTTCGCCACTTGGAGCGAGGGTTCGTGAGTCATGTTTTGTCGTCGGGAATTAGAAGCAGGGCCTCCGCCGGTGTAGCCCGAGGCTCGGGGAGAGCCGTGAGCTCGCGGAGGCTTTTTTTGTTGTTGTGAGCCCTTCGACTGTTGTCTTGAGGTCGTCGATCCCCGAGCTCGCCTTCCTTCGCTTTGATCGGCCGTCGATCGACCTCGAGGTATGGGTGCTTGGCACCCGCCGTTTGCCGAGTCCCGAGAGCCATCGGAGAGCCCGCTCTCCCTTAGTGGATTTTCCAATGAGCCGGCTTCGTGGTCGCTGCGGGCGCCTTGTGACTCGCTGGGGAACCAAAACGCCGTCCTTAAGCGAGTTTATCGTGGGTTAATGCGGGCGCGCTGTGCCCCGCTGAGTGGTCGCGAAGCATGAAGTCGCCGATCCATCGGCGACGGTTTCTCGCGAATCGTGCATCGTGGGTGGAGATACGTGGGGAAGCGGCGCCGCCCCCGCGTGGGGGGAGGTCCGCCGCCCCGGGCAACAACTGATGGCTCGGGTCGTGGAGGTGGCATTCGTCTTCTTCCCCCTCATCCTCTCCTCCCCCCCGGAGCCACCACCTCCTCGCCGACGGATGGAGGGTCAAGGATCTTCACGGAGGCCCGGGAGGAAGCCGACGCCGCAGAGGATTTCGTCTTCCGGCGCAGCTTATCTGTCGGCGGTGATCCCCCGCTCCGCCCCGCCCCATGCCTTCTTCCGCCGGCGCCGCGGGCGCCTCCGCCCCGCCCGGGAGGCGGCGATCGCCGAAAGCCCGGGCCGCAGCGCCGCCGCGGTCGTGAGATGCGGGCGCGCCCATCGACACCTTGGAGCAGAGCTCGCGATGCGGCGCATTCGCCGGCGAATGCCGACCGCTCGCCCGCAGTGAGCCGCCCCTTCCCGCTTGGCCTTTTGAGTTGATGTCCGCTCGCTGATCCTCCCGTAATTCCGCGAAAGCTACCGGAAGAGGCGGATCGCCACGGGAGCGCTCCCGAAGTTGCCGCCGCGCGCCCGCCGCGAGCGGTGATCGCTCAAGGCGAGGGCGCCGCCGGGCGCGATCGCGCCGACCCGGGCGGGATCCGTGGTTTTGGCGGATGGAGACGGTACAGCCTTGGTGCCGACGCCGAGGAGTTCGGGTCACTGCGGGAGGCGGTGGTGGCCAACACGATCCGACGCCCGCTGCAAAGAGTAGCCCGCCGAGTCCGAGGCGGGGCGGCGCTTCCGGTCCCGCGGCGAGGTCTTCGTCACCAAGCTCAAGCTCGACAAGGACCGCAAGGGCGAAGGTGAACGGCTCCACCGCCAACGTGGGCATCCACCCCTCCAAGGTCATCGCCACCAAGCTCGAGCTCGACAAGGACCGCAAGACGCCGACCGCAGGCTTTGCGAGCTCGGTGAGGCCGTAGGGACGTCGTCGCCGTGGAAGCCGGTAGATAGGACCTCTTCGTACCCTTTCGCTTTTGTAGTTTCCTTCTTCGGGTTCATGCACTCGTGCCTATATGTATGTATGCTTTTATGAACAATGAAAGCGTAAGGGTTAGGTACCAATTTTGTCTGTATGGCCGAGGTCTCGACCGTAGTTAGTCGCGAGGTCTCGAGCTCGCCGGGCCGAGGCGTTCGGGCCCGAGGTTGTGACGGAAGCGTGGGACAATCTTGTCGATAGTGTTCCCCCGAAGTCCGTAACACCTCGGCACGGAGGGGCTCTGGCTTAGTTCGGCGTCTTTTCGCCGCTCCGACTGCATGCAGTAGCCCCGTGTCTCTCCCTTTGCTTGGGTTTCGCCTCGGTGATGCCCGGTGATCCCCGCAGTGTGCTCGAGCGAACTGGCGGGTGTAGTCCCCGAGGCTCAGCGGGGACGAGAGGTCCGCGTGGGGGGCTTTTATAGGCTATCGTGTGTTCGCTTCCCGCTTATAGCACGCAGGCCGTAAAAGGGGGTGAGCTCGACTTGGTTTTACCTCGTTGGCCGAAACCGAAAGTGCTCTCGGTGAGTTGATAGCGGGTGGTCCGGGAGGTCAAGCTCGAGCTCGCTTCGATGTGGTCACCGGGCGGACCCGACCTCATATTCCAAAGGCGCGACTTTTCACGGTTTTAGGGCTCGCTCGAAGAGCCCGTGGACTCGCGTCCTCCTCGCTCGTGGAGGATAACCTGAAGTCGCTTTTTGTTTCCTTTTGGCAACCCGGACACGCTTAGGCGAAAGCCCCCGAAGTTCGCTCGAGTTCTCGGGGCAAGAGTCGTCGGTCTTCCTTTGCCTTAGCGTCCCTCACTGCGTGGTGTTTCGGGGCGACCGTCGAGCCCTTGTGCCGGGCCGCCTTAGAACCCTAGGGACGGCGAAGCTCGTGTATCAAGCTCTATCGCCGAGCTCGAAGATTTTCAAATTTCTGTGTCGAGCTCTCGGGCGCCCGCCCGCGGTAAAAATAGCCGCTGGGATTTTTACCGTTGGAATTTTTCCCGTTGGTCGGGGAGTTATCCCATTAATGCCGCGGCCGCGGACTTCGCCTTCGATGGCGACCGTGGGTTGTTGTGGCGATAGCCGTTAGCGCTGCGGCCGCGGCGCGGCGTGGCCCCACCCCGACGGTTCCTTCTTCTCGGCGCATCCGCCGCACTGGGCCTTATAAATAGGCGGAGATCGGGGCGGATGCACCTTTCTTCCCCTTCCTTCTACGTAAAGCCAAAGAGCGGAGAGAAAAAAGAGATAGAAAGAGAGAGAGAGGACATACTTCTTTGCTCGGATCTACTTCTCCGCCTCCCCTGTTCCGCCCGGTGATCCGCCTCCACCGAGCAAAGATGGGGACATGGCATCATTCGGCGGCGACCAAGCAGCGGTGGGCTCTGCGGCCTCGTCGGCGAGCTCCGTGCCCGGCGACGGAGGCGAAGAGTGGATCCTCCCGCCGTCGCCGTGACGGTTCCCGCCATCCGCCCGGCGGGGTACGGGTGTCGTTCGTGGCCTTCCACGGCGCGCCCTCGCGTCCCTGCCGACGAGATTTCTTCCGGAGTCTGGCGTGGTATCAAGGCGTCGAGCTCCAAGACTGACGCCGAACGGCATCCCGCTGTTTTTCGGCGTTCACGATCTTGGCGAGGATGGTTGGGGGGATCCCCCAACCGGGAGCTCTTCCCAAGCTTCGTCTATGCCAAGATCCGGGCTTGAAGGGCGGCGACTGGAGGTCCCGAGGTGCGGCTCCGGTTGCTGCGTCCACGATCCGGTTGCGCGGTGGGAAGGTCCGCAGTTCTTTCCCCAAGGGCGACTTCACGACGGAAACCCCGGGTGGAGGGAGGAGTGGTTCTACCTTAAGAAACCACCCCGACCATCCTCCCCGGCGCACACCGGGAAGACGTTCGACACCGCAAAGCGTACCGTGGCGTGAGGGTCCGCACGATCACGCCCTCGGGCAGGTGGAGGCCGTATGCGTTGAAGACGGCGCTCCGCGACGCCGGTCGACAGTGAACCATATCATCGAGGCCTGGCTCGCGAAGGCGCCGTGCCGCTCCAACGGCGACGTCTTCGGCGTGCGGGAGATGAAGCCGGAGCTCGCGCCGTTCGTGGGGGACGGGGCGAACGCGTCCGTGCATCACCGTCGAATGGTGGAATGGTGGATAACTCGGACGCAGACGGGTGCGAGGGCCCCGAGCCCCAAGTTCTCCCCCGACGCGGATACGCTGGCGGGGTAAGAGCTCGCACTTTTGTTCGTTCGAGGTTGCCCACTTATCGCTTTGAGTTCCGAGGATGAGCTTGTGTTTTTTGGAGTTGGCAGAAGTGAGAGTCATTTGGTTCGCGTCCTCCCCTCCTGAGGCGGCGCCTGGAGGCCGACCGAGCCTCCGAAAGCAGGCTCGTCGGGCGCAAAGCTGTGAGGGAGGAGGAAGGCGAAGGCACCGAGCAGCGGGTCCCTCCGTGTTCCGCGAGGCCCAGCCGAGAGGGATCGGGACCTCATCGGGGCTCCCGAGCTGATGCCGAAGGCGACGCCGTTGGCCGAGGAGAGTCGGCGCCCCAGCCTCGGGCGGCGGCCGGTGCTCGGCCGCCCGGACTCGGGGCGGGTTCCTCGGGCGAAGTCACCCCGGGGTCCGGGTGCCTGAGCCACCGCTCGGAAGAGGCGATATCGACGCGGTGGGACCTCTTCCCCCTTACGGTCGTACACGGCGTTCGGGCGCAGGTCTTTAGGTGTCATTGGCGTTGCGGGGGCGGCCCCGGTGTGACGGGACGCGCGCCCGGACGAGTGAGGAGACCTCGGTCGGCGCGAGCTCGGGCCCGGCGATGGAGAGAGCTCTTCGATGCACGTACGAGCTCAGCCTCCCGCGAGTTCGAGTGTAGGGTCTGAGCTCCGGGGGGCTGCCGCGACGAGCTCGGCTGGGGACACCGTCCATGGCGACGGGGCGCGGCGACGGCGAACGGATGGCGCGACTACGCCGTCCCCAGATGATGGCGCTGGGTCCCGTTCAAGCTTCTGCTGTCGACCTCTGCTTCGCGCTGTCGACGTCGAAGCCTCCCCTCTCGGGCCTCGTCGCTTAACGACTGTGGGCGCGAGTCAGGCGTCGAAGATGGCCTCCGGACTTGGTCGCGGACTCGACCGACGGCCTCGTTAGGGGCCGGGGCGCCCGAGATCCCGGTGGCGGCGGAGGAGGAGACGGCGAGGGGATATTCCGGCCTTGGGCGAGGCTGCCGAGAAGATCACGCCGAAGAGCCCGTGGCTCGCCATACACGACCGAGGAGGCTGCCACCGAGATCCCCCGCGATCGACATCTCAGACGGCGAAGAGACGGCGGAGGCGACCCGCTTGCGCAGAGCCGGTGAGGGCCCATCGGGCTAGCCCCGAAGACGCCGTGGGTCCCAGGGATCCCGTCTGGCGCCGGTCGGGCGAAACGCCTCCGAAGGGAAATGACACATCGTTCTCCTGCCGACCCCGATGACGCCGCCGCAGCCCGCGCCCCACCGAGGACCCGGCGTGCCTGTTCCTTTGTGCAGTTCGAGATCGTCATGGCCTCGGGTGTTCTCTCCTTTTTCTTGTGCTTCCCCAAGTTGCTCATGTGCTTGTGCTCTTCAGGGCGTGCAGGATTCCATCCGAGAACACAACCAGCTGACACAGCTTTCACTGAGGGTGGGGGCTTCGTCGGGAAGCTCGTTGAACCGCACAAGGACATGAGTGAAGAGCTCCGGCGCCGCGCGGCTTCAGCATCAATTTCTTGCGCGCCCAGACCGGGACGTCGTCGGACTCGTCCTGGGACGCTGAAGGCCCTTCGGGCGGCCTGGGCCAAGCCGCTTATCGGCAAGAGGCGGCTCGGCGAGAGGAGCGGCTTTGAGCTCGCCCACGAGCAACAGCGCAAGAAAAAATGCGGGAGGAGCTCGACACCCTCCACCGCCTGCTTTCGAGGACAAGGAGCTCGCGCTTCGGCGGCCAGACAGAGGGCGGAGGCCCTTCATAAGGAGAAGACGAGATCGCCAGAAAATTCCGTCGGCGCGAGGCCGAGCTTGCGGGTGAGTGTCACCGCCCTGTCTTGCGTTTTTTGTTTTCTCAGTATTTGGGTCTGATTGTCCTCGCCGGGCCTCCTCAGCGTATGATCGCGAGGTCGCCGAAATGTGGTGCTGCTTCTTTACGCGACGATCGCGAGGAGAGGACCGGCTCAACGGGAGAACCCGGAATTTCTGGCACAACGAGCGGGAGCTCTACAAGTGGCTGTGGAGTAGCGGGCGTCCGATCCGCCCCCCAGTGTATTGAGTCGTGGTGACTTCCCGTTATTGAACCGTCTTCTTGTTGGAGGGGAGAAGGAGAAGTCCCCGGCGCGCTGCCGGACGTCGCGGACATGGAGCGGAATCTTGCACTCCAGCGAGGCCACCCTTGGAGCATACCCGGGCCAAGGCCGAAGGGGAAGGAGGACGGAAGAAGAAGCGTGGCCGCCGTAGAGCTCGTAGACGCGAAGGAGGAGCTTGAGCGTCTTCGGGCTTTGTGCCTCTAATGCCACGGAGGAGGCGGCGAAGCTCGCTAAGCCGCTCCCGGATCTCGCTGGCGGCCGAGGATGTGTGCGACGCCCTGGTGTTGAGGAGATGGCGGACCCGCGGACGAATCTCTGTGAGTGCCGTATAAGGTGGCGGAGGACGCCAGCCGGGTGGTCCACAAGGCCGTCAGCGTTATCTTCGGTCACTATCCGAAAATGGACGTCGAGGCGGTGAAGGCGGGATGGGCGCCGGGTATGACGACGCCAAACCGAGCGTAAGATCACTGCTGCCGAGCCTCGACTCGCCGGAGTTGTCCGCCGAGCTCTATAAGCTTGCCACGAGAGGTGGGAGTCCTGGGACTCATCACGGAGGGAGCCGAGCCGCGGCTGGCCGGGAGGCCGCGGCACTTCTTCTGTCGCGGGGGCGATGGACGAGGACCCTCCTTCAAGGTAAAAAAAGTAGGAGCTCGGGGCCAAGCCCCTTTTTGCAGCTTAGTTTCTAAGTCCTCGTAGTTGAGGTATCATTGTTAAGGATTTAAAGGGACTCGTTATGCGGAATGAAGATCACTCGTGTTCCTTTTCCTATCCCCGTGTCCTTGTTCCAACTTTTACGAGTTCGTATTTCGGAAGTCGGATGACGGGCCGTTTCTTAGCCAGCGGGGGCGTGTGAGATCGCGTTAGGCGCCGCGCCATGCCTTTGTTGACGAACTCGTGACTTAGTTGTTTTTAAGACGTTAAGGAAAAGGAGCACGGTCTCGTGAGCGAGAGCTCGTTGTTGTGATCTTTGTGAAGAATTTGCGAAAAATTGGTGTAGTAAAACCGATGGGGTGTGCGCCCCCATTCCTTGTAGCCCCCGAGCAAGGGCGGGCCTTTGTCGGGATGAAGGCCCGTCATTGCTCGATAGCTTAAGACGAGAATTCGAGATGCTTGCACAGATCTTTGCATCGAACTGGTGTCTTATTGAATTTTTACGCTTATGATACTTCAAAATACATCTTAAGGGTAGAAGCGACGTAGGCGTTCGATGTTCCATGCGTTGGTGAGGATTCGTCCCCTCGATGGTCCTTGAGCTTGTACGTGCCCGGCCTCAACACTTGGTCGATGACAAAGGGACCCTCCCATGGCGCGGAGAGCTTGTGCCTGTCCCTCGGCTTTGACTCGTCGTAGGACGTGATCGCCGACGCCGGCTGCTCGCCCCCGACGGTGTCGCCGTGGTAGCGCCGCATGGATTGTAGGTACTTGGCGGAGTGGATGAGCGCGATGTCACGAAGCCGCCGAGCTGGTCCGCGGCGTCTTCGGCGCCGCTTGGTTATTGTGCTCGCCGAAGGTCCGAGCTCGGGGTGAGCCGTGCATCGAAGCTCGGTAGGGAAGAACCGCCGGACCGAAGACGCAGGAAGAACGGGTTCGTCCGGTGGCCCCCCGCTTGGTGTGGTACGAAGACCATACGACCGCCGCTGGAGCTCGACTAGCCATCGGCGGCGCGCTTCTCGAGCCTCCCCGAAGATGCGGACTTCACGCCCTGCGGATCATGCCATTAGCTCGCTTCTACCGTCCGCTGGTCCGGTGGGTGGCCGACGGCCGCCGTGTCGACGCGATGCCGTGATCGCTGCACCAGTCGATGAAGACTTCCCCACGAAGTTGGTGCCGTTGTCGGTGATGATCGAAGTTCGGGATTCCGGCGGTGGATAATGCCGGTGAAGAACTTGACGGCTCCTCGGCTCGGCATCGCGCGATGGGCATGACTTCGATCCATTTGGAGAACTTGTCGATAGCGACGAGGAGATGCGTGTATCCCCGGTCGTCCTTCTGGAATGGTCCTACCATGTCAAGACCCCGACGGCGAACGGCCAGGTGAGCGGAATCGTTTGGGGGCTTGGGCTGGGAGGTGTGTCGCTTGGCGAAGAACTGGCCCTCGTGGCGTCGTCGGACGACCTGGTGGGCGTCGGCGGGGGGGGGGGGGAGGAGGGAGTAGAAACCTTGACGGAAAGGGGGGGGGGGGGGGGGGGACGAGAGCCAGTGGTGCCGCGTGATGGCCGTGATTCGCCCCCGTGGATTTCTTTGACGAGCTCCTGACCATCTTCGACGGTGATGCAATACGTAGGATGCCGTTTGCCCCGCGTCGGTAGAGCTCTTCCCCTCGAGCGAAAGCCTTAGCCTCCTGGCCAGCCGTCGCGACTCCTCCTGCCCCGGGAGCTCGCCTTTGCTTCAACCATCGTAGCAACGGGACACGCCAGTCTGGCTTCAGGGTGGCTGGTGGTAAACCCCAGCCCCTCGAGCGGCTCATATGAGTCGGCCCCCGAGCCTGGACTAGAGCTCGTCACCAGCAGCCCTTGTATCGGGAGCGGTCGACCCTCGCGGATGTCGGTGTCCATGGGGTCCGCTTCGGGGCTTGAGCTGCACCTTCCGAAAGCCCCTCCCTGAGCCGTATCGAAGGCTTGTGTTGTTCGTGCATGAAGACTCCCGGGGGAACCGGCAAGCGGTCTGACGCGAGCTTGGCGAGGGCGTCGGCGTCGTTGTTGAGGTTGCGGTGGACGTGGTTGACCTCCAGCCCGTGGAAATGTTCCTCAAGTTCTCGGACCTTCTGGTGGTACGCGACCATCTTCGGGTTGACGCAGTCGACCTCTTTCATGACTTGGTTTTTGACGAGCTCAGAGTCTCCCCGGACCTCGAGGTGCCGGATGCCGAGCTCGTGCGCAATTCGTAGCCCGTTCACCAACGCTTCGTATTCGGCCACGTTGTTGGACGCGGGGAAGTGCAGGCGTATCGAGTATTTCATGCACACCTTTTCGGAGAGGTGAAGACGAGGCCGACGCCGGCGCCGTACTTCTTTACCGATCCGTCGAAGTGTAGGGTCCAGTACTCGATGTCGTCGGGCCTAGGTGGCTGCTCGACCTCGGTCCATTCGGCAATGAAGTCTGCCAGAGCCTGAGACTTGATGGCGTCTCTGGGCGCGTACGTGATTTCGGCTCCCATGAGCTCGATCGCCCACTTGGCCGTGCGTCCCGTGACCTCGGGGCTGCGGATGACCTCCCCGAGGGGATACTTCGAGACGACGGTCACCGGGTGGGAGTCGAAGTAATGTCTGAGCTTGCGTCGGGTGATGAGCAGCGCGCTTTCGAGCCGTGTGAGTAGCGAGTCTTGGTGTCGGTGAGGGACCTCACCGACGGTACACCGACGCTGTACCTTGAGTGCGTGCCCTTCCTCCTCTCTCTCGACGACGAGCGCGGTGCTCACCACCTTCGAGGTGGCCGAGATGTAGAGAAGGATTGGCTCATTAGCTGCAGGAGCAACGAGCACAGGCGGGCTGGCAAGGAGTTGTTTCAGGGAGTCGAGGGCTTGCTGGGCCTCGTCGGTCCAGGAGAAGCGCCCGGTTTTCTTCAGCAGCTTGTAGAGAGGGAGGCTTCGCTCCCCGAGCCGGGCTATGAAACGACTCAGCGCCGCGAGGCAGCCCGTGGAGCCGCCGCACGCATTTGACGTTCTTAATCGCCCCATGCTCGTGATGGCGCGATTTTCTCGGGTTGGCCTCGATGCCGCGCTCGAGACGATAAAGCCGAGCAACTTCCCTCGACCCCGAAAACGCATTTTTCGGGTTGAGCTTTGACCCCTCGTATTCGGAGTTTGGCGAAGACCCTTTCGAGATCCGGACGAAGCTCTTTCGAAGTTTCGTTTTGACGACGATGTCATCGACGTAAGCTTCTACAAGCTTCCCGAGGAGCTCTTTGAAGACTTTCTGCATACACCTTTGGAAGGTGGCGCCGGCGTTCTTCAAACCGGCGGGCATCGCCACGCAATGTAATGCGCCAAACGGAGTGATGAAGGGTGGCGAGCTGGTCGAGCTCGCTTCATCGCTATCCGTGGTAGCCGGAGTAGGCGTCGAGAAAAGAGGGTTTCGCACCCGGAGGTGGAGTCAATGATTTGGTCGATGCGCGGCAAAGGAAACGGATCCTTCGGGCATGCCTTGTTGAGACCCGTGTAATTAACACACATTCTCCATTTCCCATTCTTCTTCTTGACTAGTACAGGGTTGGCTATCCACTCGGGATGATACACCTCCTTGATAAACCTGGCGGCTAAGAGTTTATCTATCTCCTCGGCGATTGCTTGGCGTCGATCGTCATCGAAACGCGTCGGGCCGTTGCTTCACCGGCCGAGAGCCGGGCTTAATGTTCAAGGAGTGCTTCGACTTCCCTCGGTATGCCCTGCAAGTCCGAGGCTCTCCACGCAAAACACGTCGAGGTTTGCGCGGAGGAAGTCGACGAGCTCGCCTTCCTATTTAGGAGAGAGCTCGGACCCTACGCCGGAGGGCGTGGCCATCATTATCGACCTCTATCTCCTTGGCGTCCTTCTCGGGCTCGAAAAGTGCCTCACGGTCTTCATGAGCTCACCGGATGGGCTCGATCTCCCGCCGTTCGGCCCCATCGCGCTTCGTGCCCGCAGCCTTCTTGAGCTCGGGGTGTCCTCCGCACTGGCCCGGGCCGCCATCTTGGCAGCATCTGCTCGATCTCGACCGCGCGTCGGCGTCTTGGGCAGCCTCGCATCGAACGCGTGCTCGAAGGTGGAGTCGACGGTGATGACCCCCTTGGGCCCGGGGATCTTAAGCTTGAGGTAGGTGTAGTTGGGGACGGCCATGAATTTCGCATAGCGGCCGCCCCCCAACAAACATGGTAAGAGGCGTTCTTGAAGGGGGCACCTCGAACGTGAGGGTCTCCTTAGGAAGTTATCCGGGTGCCCGAAGGTGACGGGGAGATCGATTCGCCCGAAGCGGGATCATCCGCTTCCCCGACTTTCGCCATGGATCGGGTCCGGTGGGGACGAAAGGCGCGCCTTGGTGATGCCAAGGGCCTGGGCGCGTGGACGTAGGGGAGGTTGAGGCCGCTGCCATCCATCAACACCTTGCCGAGGCGCTTGGTGCCGGCGATGGGATCGACGACGAGCGGGTACCTCCCTGGGTAGGGATGCCGGGATGATCGGGCCCTGTCGAAGGTGATCGCAGGCTCAGCCACTTGAGGTGAGCGGGCGTCGCGGGGGCTCGTGAAGAGGACTTTCGACGGCGCGTGAGCTTCTGTCGGGCGCTTGGACTCGTGAGTCCGGGGCTCGCTGAAGACGGCGTTGACGGCGCCGTCACCGATGTAGACGTCGTCGCCGCCCCGTCCTCGGAAGCTCTCTGCCGCCATAGGCTCGGCCGGTCGCCCCACTGCGCCTCCTTCCGGCGTGCCCATCACGTGCTTCTTCAGGGCCGGCAGGTCCTTCATCTTGTGCTTGACGGGACCCTCGTGATGTGGGCACGGGGCCTCGAGCATCTTGTCGAAGTGCTCCTTGTGGGCGCCTCTTCCCCCCCTCTGCTTGGGGTTTTGCGGCTTGTCCGCGATGGCGACAAACTCGTCGTCGCCGCCACGGGGGCGCTTGTTCTTCTTGTTCTTCCTCTTGCGGGGTGGGAGCTGGATCCGCCCGCGGCCTCGCCGTCGCTCGTGGGCTTGCCCTTGCCCGTGATCGGCGGGAGACGGGCGTCCTCCCCCTCGGCGTGTCGATTGGCGAGGTCGAGGAGCTCCTTCACGGACTTAGGCTTCTTGACGCCGAGCTCGCGGATGAGACTCTCGCAAGAGGTGCCAAGGTAAACGCGGTGATGATGATCTCTCTCGAGTCGGAGGCCTCCCTGAGAGGTTGTTGCAGAGTTTAGAGAAGCGCCGATGTAGTCGCAGCTCTCCCCTTCTTCCTCGCTTGCATCCCTGAGATCCCAGGTCGTGCTTTGGCCCGGCGTAGGTGCCCTCGAAGTTGCCGACGAAGACGCCTCGCAAATCCTCCTGGGCGCGGATGGTGCCCTCCTCGGCGGTGCTCGAGCCAAGAACGGGCCGAATGCAAGATAGAGGCGGGAGGGGATGACATGAAGTAGTCGTCGGCGCCTCCGGCTTGACAACCGAGGCGGTAGTCTCGAGCCGTGGCGGGGTCGGTCTCCCCGTTGTACTTCTGCACCGAGGCTCCGAGCCCCCAAACAAAAATGGAAGGGGAAGGTCGTGTCAGGCGCGCCGAGCCGAAAGCCCTTGGCCTCCTCGAGCTCGGTACTCGGCGCCCGCGATCTCGCACCGGAGACGGACTCGTTGGCGGCGTTCGGCGTGGGGCTGCGCCCTTGTCCTCGTTCTTTGTCATGACGCCCTCGCGGCGATTGTCGTGCTGCGGGCAGCTTCGTAGTCGCGGCGGCGATTGCTTGTCGTCGTCCCCGGGGCGCTTTGCCGCCATGGGCTTCCGCCTCCGTCGGGCGATGATGGTGTCACGTGGCGTCGCGGTTCTCGCCGTCCGCCGGCCGCGTGGACCTCCTGGATGAGAGGAGGCCTCGTGCTCTTCCCGAAGTCGACGGTGTGATGGGAGCCACCACTTTGCCGTACTGCCGCCTCGCCACGAGCTTCTTGATCTGCTCGTGGGCTCGGCGATGCGGGGGTCCTCGGGGGCAAGCGCGGCGCAGAAGCAACGCGGCGGCGGGCGCTGGTTCTGGAGGCTCTCCCGAACACCGGCACGGAGTTGCTCGGCATCGTTGTCACAGCGTTGATACGGTCACACGACGCCTCGCTCGGGCCCGCGCCCTTGAGGCGCCCTTGCCCGCTTCGCCGAGGAGGCCTCGCGCCTCCCGAAGCCGCGCCTCTTCGAGTTCCTCAAGCTCCTCTTAGCCGGGCTCTGACGTGATCGACGGGCGGGTCACGTTGGCGCGCGGCGGAGCGTGGGCGTGCGCCGGAGTCGGAGGAATGGTCGCCAGGCTCCCCTCGGGGCGTGGCACACGTAACACCGACGTGCGGGGTCGCAGTCCGTGAGGCTCATCCCATCGAGGGCGAGCTCGAGCTCATGGACTGGTGCCTTCCGGGACTCGTTGCCCAAAGGAGGGGAGACCCCTACGGGCCGGCCGGGGTACATCTTGGCGTATGCCGCCGTGAAATCGTCCACTCTCCAACGCCGCTTCTCCGGCGAGCCGGAGGGACGGCGTTGATGGAGAAGGTGACATCACGGAACGTAGCCCGCGTGGGCTCGCGTCCGAGGATGTCGGGGAGGAGGTCCTGATCGTGACGAAGACGCCGATCCGCCGCCGCTACGATGGGGCTAGCGGGCTTGGCGAGCCCGCCCCATGTCGGGCGAGGATGGAGTCGGTGGCGCCGCGGAGGCGCTGGGGGACGCCCTCACGCCGCACGGCGCGCGGCGACGGCTCCCGAGTGACTTCGCCGGATCGGTGCCAGTGAAGTCGAAGTGCCGAAGCGCAGACGGGCGCTCCCGGTCGATATGTCGATGAAGAAGCCATCGGAGTGGAAGATTGTCGCACTAGCCGAATCCCCCCCCCGGCGCGCAAACTGCCGTGGGTCTAACACCACCGTCACAGTAATGGTGGCTAGTGCGGACTCGAATGGCCTAGCTCGAGACAATGACACAGATTTATACTGGTTCGGGGCAAAGTCGGGCTCCCTAGTCCAGTGTGTTCACTATCCGAGCTCAAATGCTCGTACCGGGGTGCGTACAAGCGGAGCGAGAGAGGGAGCGGGCTCCCAAGTCTCTATGATTGAGGCAAGTGCCAATATGAGAGTGAGGATGCGGATTTGAGAAGAACCGGGTGCGTTGTTCTTCTTCTTTTCTTGCCCCCAATCAAGACCCTACCCCTCCTTTTATAGTAGCAAGGGGGGATAGAACATGTGAGCTCTCCGAAGTTGGGGCGGGGTAGGTGGAACAATATGATACCGTGTGTACCGTCAGGCGAAAAGAGCTCTTCGAGCGAGCTCGTGGGTTGGCCAATAGCTACCTCGAGCTCTCGCGCCTTGATGCTGAGAACTGGTCGTCGCCGTACATGGCGGTCGGGGCATGGGCGGTGGTCATGCGTCGCCTCGTCCTTGACCGTAGTTGGAAGCTGTCCCTTCGGTATGGGGGTGCCCATGTTGCTGACGATGGCGTACGGGTAGTGTGCGTCTCCCGGTCATGATGGCGGAGTTGCTGAGTTGACAGGATACGACGATCGAGCTCTCGGATCGAGCTCTTTGGTTGGCCAGGGCCCTCTCTTGAGCTCTTGACGGCCTTGGATGCCAAAATTGGTCGTCGCTGCACGCGCGAATCCCGGTCCAGGTGGCGGTAAAGGGTCACACTGACCCCAATCGTGGTTGGAATCGGTCCCGTCGGCGTGGGGGTGCCCATGCCGTGGATGAGGTATGCGCACGTCGCCCGTACCTGCGCGTACTGTGGACGCACTGTTGGAGTCATCAGGGCATGGGCGGGCGACAGACGGGCCGTCTTTCCGCCACTGTGCCTCCGCATGGCCACAGTGCCTGCCAGGGAGTGGTTGGCCAACTCCTGTACTTGCAGTCTTCCGCGTGACGCCAGGGGGACGAGCTCGTAGACGGGCGTTTGTTGAGCGGTTCGCTCGAGCTCGAGCTCGAGCGAATCGGAGAGAGGTCGCGTCTGGAGAGCTCTAGCGCACAAACTTGAAGGGGCCGCCTCGGCGAAAGCGGGAAAGAGGTCTCGCTTCGAGAGCTCGAGTACGCATTCGAAAAGGTCGACGACGGAGACCTCGAGCGAGGCGGAAAGAGGTCTCTGCTTGTGAAAGAGCTCGTGCGCCGTATAATCTGCTCTCGCTGTAGGCGACCATGGGTGGAGGAGAGGTCCTTGGTTAGAATCCTCTGAGACATGATGTCAGAGGGTCTTGATTGACGGATTGGGGTCATCCAAAATATTGATCCCCCACAACTAGCTTGGCTATAAGCTCATTATTACACTTGCTCTTAGCCATGCTCTAACTTGCCTGCTATTTAAACCTCTAGGTGAAAAAAAACCGTAACTCACTACGCTAGTGGCTCCGCCCAAGCTCGATTCATTTGAATTTTCAACTAACAAGCTAGCTTATTAACAAGCTAGCTCATTAATGAGCTAGCTTGAGCCACTCAAGCCTAAACGAGCGCCAAGGTAATTTATATGGCAACAACAAAAGTCATGCCATATATATAATGCTGTCTTAGGAGTTAGCCTGGGTATATTTTTACTGAAAACCGAAAACCGAACCAACCGGCTAAACCGAACCGTAATCTCGGTTTTTTGGTTTTTTGGTTCGGTTTCGGTTTCTGACTTTGTGAACTTCGGTGTTCGTTGTCAGCTTCGGTTCCCAGCAAGTCAAACCGATTCACTGAAGAACCGTTCTACAACTCGCAAGGTAAAGAACAGGGCAGTCACTCGACCATGCACACTACCAACCCATTAGTTTTACGGCCCACAAAATAACTCACACCCCCGGCCGGCCTCCAGAGCCACTCCCAGACTTCCCAATCCTCTCTCGACCCTAACCCTATCCTTTTTCGATCGATGGCGGCAGGCGGCGCTCACCCGACAGTCACGGGCGGCAAGCGACACCGGACGGAGGTGCAAATGGACCGGCGCGACCGCAGCGAGGATGGGTGGGCAGAGGGCTCGCCGGGCGGCGATCACGCAGCGGATCCAAACCACGAGGGAGCTTCGGTTTTTATTGAGGATTGGGAAACCTGTCGATTTGTTCTTCACTGTTCTAGCGCTATTGATTCTTCTTTGTTGTGGGATTCTTCTCCCTTTCAATTTTTCCTTCCCAAATTTCGGTTTGTTCGGTGGAAACCAAAAAATCAAACTAGGAAATCGACACCAAATTTGTCGAGTTCTTGTTTGCATAAGAAACCCGATCAGTTGTTGATTTCTAGAAACCGAAATTTTCGTAAAACCGAACAAACCGAACCGATTTGTCAGTTTAAATGGAGAATGTCTAGGCTGACTTAGGAGGGTGTAGGCCTCTAAGCCTGTACCTCCCTACATGCATGTAGATCCCAAGATTCTGGTTCTCAAGAGGCATCAATTCTTAGGTAGGACCAAATAAAACATCTTGAACTGTATCTAATGCCTCGACGACATCTCCACCTCAGACTTCATCCCATCACAAGATTCTAACTCGGGGGTCTTCTCCATCGAACCATTTACTTGTAACACCTGTTTTTTTTACATCATTTTAAAAAACACTAAACATTTGAAATTTTTATAATTAGCAACTAAAACTTGATTAATTTATTTTCTGCACAACCTAAAAACCGTTTTCTAAAACCTTGCTTCAAAATCCACCGATAGAAATTAGGCCTTACTGAAATGTTTGTTTGCTCGTTAACTATAATTTATCTTGGCATTAAATAAAGATATTGTCTTATTTCTGGCCGTGCAGGACGGAGCCAGCGGGGGGCTACCCGGGCTCCAGCCCCCCCTACGGCTAATCAAATGGAGCCCCACCTCAGCCCCCCCTAATTTTTAGGCATGGATTAAGCTAGTTTTAGGCATGGATTAAGCTATAATAGGGGTTGCTAGAGCTAGAAGATGATCTTCAGCCCTCCCTTCGAATATTTTCTGGCTCCGTCCCTGTGCCATTTGTCTTGCCGAACCACCTTTCCAAATCCCAAATTCCAACTCGTTCAATAAGTACTTACTTTATATTTTCTGGAAAATTAGAAAAACTACCTCATGTACGCGTATGCATATGAAAGTATATACAAAATCATTCATGTATATATCCATACATACATATAAAGAGGAATATATATAGGAGTACATGAGTATACACCTATATACCTATTGCGTGTAAAGGACATATACATGCTTTTTTTTTTTTTTTTTTGAGCAGGGTAGGACATGTACATGTGTATATATACACTTGGGTATAGTATAGAGAAAGAAATGAGACGGAATTATAAAGGAGGAATGCCACCTGGGCTCATTTCCTTCCCTTCCCTCCTACTCTGGCCCGCAGCCTACCTCCTCATTCTCCCGCGTGGGCTGCCAACCAGGCCCAGTCCATCGGCGCACAGCAAGTCCAGCGGAGCAGCCCACGGGCGCTTCTCCTTCTTCACCACGACAGGCCGGCCCACCAGGCCTTTGGCCCAACTCGGCACAGCAGCAGCCCAACTCCTCCTTCCCCCTGCGTCAATAACGCACGGGCCCCACCCGTCAGCCCCTTCTCCCACCTCCAGCAGCATATCACGCATGCTCGAGCAACACAGTGACATAGACTCCTCCACAGCGGGCAAGTTGACCTTGCCGGGAAAAATCTCCGGCGAACCGCCTTAGTACCTCGTCGCCATCCGTCGACACCCATTGACTTGCCGCTGTGCCTGGTCGCCGAGGTCACTGTTTTACGCTAACCCTGCAGTCACGCCACATCTTACTCGTTTTCATATCTTACTCGTTTTTACTCTGATTTTAGTGATCCACATATTTACGGAATCGTCTCAACGAGTAGATTAACTTTATGGGATTGTTTTTTTTGCTAATTCTTGCATTGGTGTATTGTTTAATTATGGATTGTCTGCTTGCATGTATTGCTCCTATGTGTGATGCTTGATGCGTTTAGACAAAGAACCGTTCGTTAGCGTTGAAGATTAGGAGCTGAGGACCGACAAGAGTGTAGAAGCAGCTGGAGACTAGAGGATAGAAGACAAATATTCTGAGTAGCTAGATCTTGGATTTAAGGCAAGTGCAGACACCATTTGATCATATTGTACCTACTCATGATTAATCATGAATTTACTTTCGTGCATGTGTATTAAATTGAGTGAACCCTAAGGATTTGATTAGCCACTTTATATCCAAATTTTACCATGGGATGGTTTTGGTAGATAGGTTGCAACACAATTGTTTAGCTTGCTCCGCTCATCCACTTAATAAATTAATGAAAGTAAAATGTGTCCTTATATAATACCATGATCTGGATTATGGACATTGGCTGTGACCATGCCGGAGGAGATAAGGATGCTGGAATGCATCGTTGGTTTGGTGTTGGTTATAGGGGGGAATGGGTACTGGAGCTTGTCCGGTTTGCCGGAGCGTACCCGTGTCCACTCTCCATAAGGACTTGGTCGTGGACGGCCACCTAGGACAACAGTACAACTCCGAGACCTAATAGGCTCTGGCTTGACTAATTATCAGGTCCCTCGCTGTAGGGTGGATCTTTCCACTGAGATGGCGTCCGGAGCTCACATGTTTGTAGTATGGGGTGCAGGTAGATCCATGGACATTTATCGGGGACGCCTCCATACGCCTGGGTTTCGCCTGACGAGTGAACCCCTACTTTGAAACCTGTGAAAGGTCTCGTAGTGAAACCCTGCCTGCTCACCTTGGAAGTTTTTGGGGGTCGAGGGGCCTCGGGCAAATGGGGATCATGACTTGGAGTGAAAGTGTACACCTCTGCGCAGAGTTTGATTAAACTGATATATCAGTTGTGCTCACGGTCAAGAGCGGTCCAATGCCCTCACATGATTAGAACTGGGCACACATGGATCCATGAAGATGGAGATGGTTTTGCTGGAGGTTGTGACCTCGTGCTTCGTCGGGATGGAGTTCCCATGTTCTTTTGGGAGTGTTATCCCTGGTTACTCTTGGAGGGTGTTACCTCGGGAGTGTTGATAATTATGATGATATAATAATATGCTTAATCTTACTTGCACCTTAATTAAGAGTTGGGATCTTGAACCTATATTAGTAATCAGGTTGTTTAATAATTAATATTGTTGCTACATTAAAATGCTTACCTGCAGTATAACCGTGTCATCCTACCTTTGTTTAACCTTGCATATCATTTACTTTCCAAGTGCAGACCCTTGGGCATGGCCTTGCCGGACTCCCCTAACGGGGTCACAGACAAAGTGTGACATAAGAAGACGAATTCCTCCGTCGCGCCCTCAACGAATGTGGGGGCTCCCAGACCCACACAGTAGCCCCTTGGCTCGGCCTATTTCACTAGGAAGACACTAGAAGGTGCACCAGAGGAAAGACCGGTCCAAGCTAGCGCCAAAACCTGACACGACATAGCAGCGGGACGATGCCTAGAACCGCCAAGACACCTCATCGGTCCACAAGACGTCATAACAAGGACTCCATGGACTCTGGCACATGTAGACCACCACGGAATATAAGGGGAGGTTGTAACCCACAAAGGGAAGAGGATGAACAAGAACATAATAGAGCAATCCACTTAGCCTCAATCCCTAAGGATTGCGACCGACTCTCGCCTGACATTGAGGGTAGAACACCACCACTCACATCATCTTCCTCCTCTTTGGTGAGGGGAAGACTCACCGGTGGCGAGGCAACACCTAGACTTACCACCAAGCTAACCCCCTAGTACATCTCCTCAAACTCTCAGTTCTATTTGGGTCCTTTTGAGTATAAGGATCATTAGCATCATCGACCTGAACTAGGATAAACTGTTGTGTCCACTCTGTGATCTGCGTGTTCTTGAGTCCACTTAAGCCACCGAAGTTATCACACTCCTGACAGTGACTCAAACAATGCTTGTCGCGGTTTCGTTTTGACCCAACGACACCAACTTCGTCTCCTTGTTTCAGCCATCTTATCAATCGTATTGCGGCTTGTTCCCCTTAGAGAACATTATTAAAACAAACGAAATCAGTCGGCTTATATCGATAAGCTAGAGTATGTGACCAAGACCTATGTGCGTACACGGTGTAGCTTCGAACGGAGGAAGCCTGCGCCCAAGGTCACCAGTCGTAAGTCCAGACCTGTGTATATCTAAAGTATATACTTCGTCTCCCATTGTCCAGCCCTGATGGAGTGATGGACTAAATTCTCCATTGAGGTTTAACTACATGATAAGTGAACTGTGCCCCAATTTAGGATCTTAAGTTCATTGTTCATTTTGTTGCTTAAATCCTGAATATCTGAGCTATACATTGCTAATATGACCTAGTGGGAAGCAGGTTTTTGCTCAAGCATAATTAGAAATCATTTGCATTACAGAATTTGAATAACATCCCATTCCGGATTTCTTATGGCCCAGCCATGTAGTAGAGCCATGCTGCTAACATAATATATAGCAACACATGCAATTCCTTAGAGGTTTCAATAAAGCGTGCATATTTTGACATATTTTGAAAAACTTAGTAATATCTTTTCAAGAAGATGGAGTGGTGATTGAAGGCAATGACAACCTTTTGAAACATGCTACTGATTACTACTCTAAGCTATTTGGCCCTGATGAGGATCATAATGTGCAAATTGACCCTACAGTATGGGACAATGCTCCTAGAGTATCCCATTCAGATAATGAGCAATTGTGCAGACCCTTTTCAGAAGCTGAAATTAAAAATGCTTTGTTTTAGATGGAATGTAACAAAGCAGCTGGACCAGATAAAATCCCAATAGAATTTTACCAGAAATGCCGGGATATTGTTAAGTATGACATTATGCAATTTTTTGATGACTTCTATCAAGGGAAAGTCAAAATCAGTAGGCTGAACTATGGTATCATAACTCTTTTACCTAAAGTCACCGATGCCTCAAAAATTCAGCAGTACATGCCTATATGTCTGTTGAATAGTTTGTACAAGCTGCTAACTAAGACTTTAACTCTAAGAGTGGAAAAAATAGCAGACAAATTGATACATTCAAACCAAACAGCCTTTTATGAAAGGCGAAACATCACTAGTGGTGTCATGGCACTACATGAGATAATACATGAAACAAAAAGGAAGAAACAAATAGGAATCATATTGAAACTCGATTTTGAGAAAGCTTATGATAAAGTTAAATGGAAATTTCTTTTTGAATGTCTTTATGCTAGAGGATTCTGTACTAAATGGTGTCAGTGGATGGAAGAAGTAGTTTCTGGAGGCAGTAAGTGTCAAGCTAAACAATATCATTGGTCCTTATATCAAAAGCTATAAAGGAGTCAGGCAGGGGGACCCTCTGTCCCCCATTCTTTTCAACTTTGTAGCTGATGGTTTAACAAGGATGATTGTCAAAGCTCGATGAAGCAAAGAGTATTTGGTCTCATTGATCACATTATTGATAAGGGAGTAGTGGTGTTACAAAGATGCATGACACCATATTATGTTTGAAGCATGATTTAGAAGGAGCCAGAAATTTAAAATTACTGCTATATCTCTATGAGCTTATGGCTGGGTTGAAAATAAACTTTCTGAAAAGTGAAATAATAACAATTAATGATGTGGATAATTGGGCCAGCATATATGCTGAAATTTTCACTTGCCAAATTGGCACATTTCCTATCAAGTATCTAGGAGTGCCAGCAAGTCCTAGCAGGCTTCACATTATTGATTGGGCACCCTTACAAGAAAAAAGTAAGAAAAAGCTAAGTGCTTGGAAAGGAAATGGTATGTCAATTGCAGGTAGAAAAACTCTCATTGGATCTAGCCTCACAAATACTCCCATATATCACATGTCGTTATATCTGTTCCCAAAAACTGTGGTATCAAATTTAGATAAAGACAGGAGGAGTTTCTTCTGGCAGGGTGGGGGTACCAAAAGGAAATACCACCTTATAAGGTGGCCTAAGATATGCAAAGATAAGAAAAAGGGTGGATTAGGTATCAAGGATATAAGAAAGTTAAATGTTAGTTTGCTTTGCAAATGGTTTTGGAAATTGGACACTGAGGATGGATTATGGCAGGAAATTGTCAAATATAAATATCTCCAAAAAGATACCATAGCCAATGTTAAGCATAAGCAGAATGATTCTGCAATATGGGCTGATCTTTTGAAAATTAAAAATATCTACCTACAAGGTAGGATAATAAAAGTTCAGAATGGTAAATCAACCTTGTTTTGGAAAGACTCTTGGTTATTTGATAAACCTCTTATGGTAGTTGCATCTGGTTTATTTGATATATGTGAACAGAAGGATATTAGGGTGGCTCAGATTGTTAATGACCCTACTTGCATAACTTTCACTAGATGGTTGGATGACAATGATAAAAAGTTGTGGTTGTCTATCTTAGAGAAAACTCTTGCAACAAAGTTCATTGACAAGCCAGACATGATTTCATGGAAGTATGGAAACAAATCTCACTTTACTGTTAAATCTGTCTATAAAGCTCTTACTGTGAATGATTCTGGAATTTATCACAAAATTTTTTTGGAAAGCTAAGATCCCTGAAAAAATCAAAATCTTTCTTTGGCTCTATTTTTATGGGCTAGCGGCCGCAGCATGTCAAGATCTTACATTGCATAGCCACCTTTACCTTTTACCCACACGACTAATTTTAAGGGAGAAAAGATACAACTGGATTCTGCTGCACTAGAGAATTTACACCAGTAACTCTTTTGGTGGGAAAAGCCAAGTGAGAAAATACTCAGACTCCCGTCTAATACATTGCCATGGCCACTTAAATGTCGTGCGACGAGTAGTCAAAGACGTTGTGTCGAACACGTCCTGCAGAAATGCTGTATAATACACAAAGCCCTCTTGGATGTCTCCACATACACGGGTGCATTTGCTGACCGATCGACTAAGGAAGAGGGCCTCGCCTTTGGCTAGGCCGTTAGAGCTAGCCCACTTGCCTGCGCACAAATCTGCCTTGAAGACCTCAACCTTGAGAGTGTAGCTGTAGGTAATGGAATCTGGAGATACTAGATATCTGTGTACCACCAGGAGCAACTCCCCGCTACACGACTGCACCAGATATCTACCTGTACATATCCCGTCCTTGGCGTCGTAGGGCCCTTCTTCGTCCTCGTTGTTCACGAACCCCTCTGTCTCCTCGTTGTCCGGAACCGTGCATCCATCATCGACTGCATTTTCTACCTCGTCGTCATCTGACTCATTGTTATCCTCCTCCTCGTCTGACTCTTCTTCGCCTTCCTCCTCCTCTTCGTCTGACCCTTCCTCCTCCTCCTCGTCTGACTCTTCTTCCTCCTCCTCCTCCTCCTCCTCCTTGTATGGTTCATCCTCATGGTCGTCATCGTCTTCTGATTCATGATCATCCAACAACAGTGGATTGCTAATGGCTCGTTCAATCCACCTAACGTTAGGCTTTCCGTCCTCGTCCTCACCGAGGTGGAAGGCGATGAGTTCTTCACTCGCGGTGATCCCATAGAGCGTGTCTCCGATGAACGCGATGTCAATCACCTTGTGGTAGGGTAGCACAAACGCTGCCTTCCCAGGGCGGCACAGGATGACATTGTACTCACGATGGTTGGTGCTGACGGCAATGACATCATCCGGAGTTGACGAAGACCGCATGAGCACCTTGCGGACTTCGAAGGTCTCAGTGACATAACCGATGATGGCGTCTAACTCAGGCAGCGGCACGGTGACCTTGGAGAAAAGATTGTACAGCAGGTAGGTGTGCCTATGCTTGACGTCAGGTCTAGGGTCGTTCTTGAACGTCCCTGTGTCGGGGCAGTAGTTATCCCACATCGGAGTGCGCCGACACGTATCATCAGTGCAATCAAGGGCCAGCCAATCATCGGCGGCGCCAAGGCAGGTCGCCTTCTCGGGGAGCCCCGGGATCTGGAAGAAAGCAGCGTCGTGGCCGATAGTGGTGCAGATTCTGCCGCTCGGAAGCACGATCCATGGCATGCGGCACGCGAACTGGCGCGCCGCGGAGCGCCATGAGCGGCAGACGGCGGCGAAGCGGCCACGGTCGGCGGGGAGCGGCAGGTAGGCCATGACCTCGTCGACGAGGTCCAGCGGGAGGTCGGCCCATCCTGCGCACGCCATTGTCACGTCGGGCGTGTTGATTTGCCGTGCTGGCGGCTGGCGGCTGGCGGCTGGCGGAGTTGCTATGATGACAATCGACAGAGATCAATCCATAGCAGACGGGTACGTATGTATTTATAGTACTGGGCTGTTTGGCTCTTCGATCTTGGATCCTACTCATTAAAGAACTGCTGACACGGGTAGGATACGAACCGGGAGCTTTGGTTTTTACCTTTTGGGCCATCTGAATCTACCCCGCGGGCCATTATACAGAATTTTTTTTTTTTTTTTTTTTTTTTTTTTGCAAGCATGGTAAAAGTTGCAATCAACAATTCCATATAGCTAGAATTTTCTTTCGAGATCACGCCATTCTCACCCGTATTTCATAGCTAGAAAATAGAAAGTTGCTATATTTCAGTCGTCTGAAAAAAAGTGGAATTTCGTAAGAATATGTGGACCATCGATTTGTATCTAACGATCGATTCTGTTCTAGTTGTTTCTGTCACCCGGCAATGTTAACGGGCTCGCGAATCAAACCCGCCAAACCTTAACGGGTGTAGATCCGATACCCGCTAACTACAGTTTGTGCTCATTTGGGTCACAATGCAACTATCGCCCAATAAAACCATACACAGAAATTACAGCTCTGCCACCGCCTACGTAATTTTCTATTTCTAGCCTTCATAAAACGCCTGAAACCATCATAGTTGTTGAGTATGTGCCCTTAATAACTTCAACATCCTTCTCCTACCCAAAATAAAGCAAATATAGTGAATTTACTATCAGCAAATAATTCAGAAAATGATAGAATGTACAATATTAGCAACCACCACATTCATATGATGAGGCCTCAACAATAATAAGTTAAATTAGTAGACTAATTCAGATGTTTTTGTATCAGTATTGACAACTTTGATTTCCTTGGATTTTGCAGCATAGGTGGAACAAATGGGGAAATGGCCAATGATGCACAACTTCCACATGCTGATTAACATTCATTTCTTTTCATTCTAGTGTTTGTCGTGGTTGTCATCGAAGTCTGTGGTTAACATCCATTCTCACGCAACATTAGAACTAATCTAAGTGATGGCAGAGGATGGATGTGAGCATGACTTTCATGGCTGTCATTTAGCTAAGGCCAATGATGCAATCTTTATCAAATGTTCTAGCATCATCCATGGTTCAACAACAATTGGGTCTAACTCAAAGTGATGGCTAATAGTCGATGATTATAAACATTCCATACCTGCCATGTCTTTTGTTGTAAACATTCATATATTGAGGCCTCTACAATATTAAGTAAAATTACTTGACCAATGATGCAAACTTGACATGTCATTGAACCCGTGGTTAACATCCACTCTCATGCAACACTAGAGCTGATCTAAGTGATGGTAGGGGAAGGATGTGAGCACGACTTTTATGTCTGTTAAAGCTAGGGCCACATTATGTTATTCTACGATTCCTACCTTTTTTTGATCCTATCATACCTAATCCTGTCAATGTTGTCCAACATTACCTAATCTTATCAATGTTGTGTTCGATCACGGTGAGTAACTTGCTAAGTCCTATCAATGATGTGTTGCTCATTCACTTAGAATTTTATATTATAAATATAAGTTATTAATTTATTATATTGGTTTTAAATTTGGTTGACATGCTCTATAACAGTTGGAAGGACAAATTCTTGCTCAACTAGGTCCCTTGAAGCAAACCAAGCAACATCAGTTCGTGTGTCTCTAGAATGTTGGTAGAGTGGTTAGGACTTAGGAGTGCTGGTATAGTTAGGACCTAGGGTTAGGACTTAGGAGTGTTGGTAGATTTCTCATAGATTATTTTAGTGTGAATGACATGTATGATCTAAGATCAGAGTTATGTAAACATCTTTGCGACATTTATGAATTGAATTAATTAATAGATTTGGCGGTACCACATTTGTTATTAATCCGTGATGTCACAAAATATTCATTTTCGTCACAATAACAAGTATAAACATGGGTTCTCAAAATACAATTTGTGACATCATGTTTTTGTGATGCGTTGACTAACGCCGTTAAACAAAGACAATACATGACGGTAAGAAACTAAGCGTCATAAAAGTATGGACATTTTTGTGACGGTTTACCAAAAATCGCCACGCTGTACATTTTGTTACTTGTGTCGTTATATGACAACTTGCGTGACATTGACTTTTCATCATAAATTTCTTTTTTTGACAATTTTTGCACTATAGATGACAATTTGCGTTCGTCAAAAAAGATAATTTCTTGCAGTGCTCCTTGTTCCCCTCCTTGGTAAGATAGGACTGGTTGTTTGTCGTTACCGTTGCTTCGATGTGTGTCTTCATTCCTCTGATGCCTCTGCTCCGTCGGCGCCCTCCTTGATGGTGCCATAACATCAAATGTCGGGAGTTTCCAGCATTGCCACCATTCCCTTTCATGGCTTCCTCACCTTGGACAACGTTGAATGGTGGTATGTGTTGGAGGTGTCACCGGCCATCATTCTAAAAGGTGGCTGTCGTGTTCGGTGATCTTGGGCTTGTGTGTTCGTCACTACTCTTAGTTCACATTCCACTGCCCTGCAAAGAGCGGCTGAGCAGCGTACCTACGAGGAGTGGTGCTAGGCACAACGATCACGGTGAAAATGACGAGTATGCTGCTCGGGAGGGGTGGGGAGTGCAATATTGACGACTGGTTAGTGTCTTTCGGCCTGGTCTAGGATTATCCTAGTTGTTGTATTGTGTTGTTATTTATATTTCGTGATGTTGTATCTCTCTATCCCTCTGTCTTGTACTTCTAAGACCTTTGTGAGTCACCCCTATACTAGGTACTTTGAACCCCCTTTCATCCATTGGCTTGCCAGAATCTGTGGAAATGAAGTAGGTGGGATCGGTTTGATCCCTAGAAGTTGACCTCAAAGAAAAATTGTTCTCCCTTTATTCTAAATGCGAAGCTAAAAGCACAATGAAAAACGACTAATAGAGAGGACATTGCTGCATGCCTATTGCAAGATATGTGCTCGGTTCTCTTGGTCTATGCATATTAATTAAATTTCTTTTATAAATATGCATATGTTCAAATTCTACCCGTCTGATTGATTATTTCATAACAGTCAATGAGAAAAGCAATTTGAATTGGCCACCTCAGGTAAGTATAGTTTCCAAATGGCATACAAAATACCCTGAATCGTAATAAAGCATACCATTTTTCTGAACCCTATTGTCCAAAGGTAGTTCTCTTTTTATATTACCAAATGTGATATATGTTCTTTTTTGTTCTATTCTTGAAAGTCAAACCAAGCATTAATCTATATAAACATGTTAGAAGGATACGGGCGCAGCGTTGCTACGCTCTCCTTTTGTTGTCCTATGCGAACTCTGAAATCTGTATATTTCGAGTACCTAATTTAGATCCTGATATCACATTCAAAATCCCTAAATAGTCCTTTCTGGTTACCTGTTACTTCTTTTGCTCTAGTTGTCTGCCACAGGCTTTCAGAGGCCCAACATAGAGGTTTTCTGCATCATGTACTTTCCGACACATATTGTGTACCTGCCGATCCTGAGATGCTCCAGGTCATACCACATTGCACATGGATGCAAGTTCAGAATTTCAGATTAGGGCATGGTACATTGTAGAAACATAAGTTCAGAATTACTCCTTAAAATTTCAATCTTCGTGTGTGATGTGTCTACTTGCCCCACTGCAGCCACGTCGATCATGACATCGGTGCCTCTGCGACCCCAAGAACACGGTAGGATTTCACAAGAGAAGAGAAGGATAAGCAACCGAAAAAGCATGAGAACCCTGCTTTAAATGCATGCTTTACATGATGCTAATGGATTCATACTTGAAGATGCAGATTGGAAGAATTCGTTGTTGCCCCGAAATTATGTTTGTTCCTGAACTAATCATGGATGACTGTTACACTTACTGTCTTCCCGTTTCAAGCCAGGTAACTCAGACACGACATGATGGTTGAACCCAGAAAACGCTGTAGCAACTAATCCTTGACAAGTGTTTTCTTTTGGTGACTTGACAACGACCTGGCTGAGAGGATCAAACAAAAGTGAACGGCAGCTGCTCTGTTTGTTCCTCAACCCTCATGCTCTTTCTCCATCATCAGACGCAAAAATGGACCTATGGCTCTTCCGAGCACAGCTTATGCCTCTCTCCAAAGTTCATATCTTGGGGACAAAAAAACTTGCTGCCACTCTACTCTCACGCAAGAGAAATACGGCAGCAATTTCCCACGATGCTATTGTTCTGCTCCTCTTATTGGCCTCTCGCCCACAAGCTCTAGCGCCGAGCAGGAGAGCAACTCCCTGCTCCAGTTCCTTGCAGGGTTCTCGCAGGACAGCAACCTCACCATGTCATTGAAGAATGGCACAGACTGCTGCAAATGGGAAGGCACTGCCTGTAGTCCAGACAAGATAGGAGCCTTCAGGGACTCATTTCACCATTCCTCGTAACCTCATGGGCTTGTTGTGCCTCAATCTTTATCTTATAATTTGTTGTCTGGTGGCCTAAATATTTAGTTCATGCCTAGGCCCCACGTCGTCGACGCTTCTGTGGCTAGCTTGAAGGACGGTTTGTTGCATTGCTCTGTTCGTCGACCACTGCACGTACTGCACGTACGTGTCTGGACTCTGGACTCTAGAGCAAGGTCTCCCAATGGCCAGAGAGGGACCTGGGAAGCAACAGCTGCAGCTGCATCATCGCGGGTGGAGTATGAGATACAACCGCCGCGCAACCACATACTGTACGCGTACAACAGCAATAATAGTTTTTAGTGTTCCGAATGAAACTAGAGAGCACATGTAACAGGGTTTCAAGTGCAATACAAATCACCAAAATATATACGGTACTTAGTAACAATGAATGCAACCATCATGTTGGTGCAAGTCACATGCAGCAGGTGCTATTAAATCAGCACACAGAAAGGCATAGCAAATACAAGAATATTGGAGTTGGACAGAGTGCAAAACATAGATAGGTGCATTACAATTTTGACCTAGACACAAGCAGGGGATGCTAGTTTATTTGCTTATCAAGCTAAGTGATACCAAGAACGATTACACATCAAGTTTGTGGCAGCTAACTTGCTAGTGCAAACTAATTTTATTTTATTTAGCGTAAGCCTCTCCGCTGCATGCGACTTACTCTAGGCCCTACCAAATCCATGCGAATACCCAGACTACAAACCAAATGGACACAAGAAATCTAACATCCCCGTAATTAAGCTGCTAGAGTAGCAGTTAGCTTATAGAGCTAATTAAGCGCCACCATGTCCACCACCAGCTCCGTTCTGCCCAGCGGCACCTCCTCTGCCAGCTTGGCTGCCGCAACCTCCACCTCGGCCGCCACCTCCACCTTGCCTCCGAGCCTCACTTGCAGCTTTCCGTGCAGCCTGATCACGACATTCAGCAACATGGGCTTGGATGAAAGCCGGAGTAAAGTCACCACTCATGTTGCAAGTGGAGCAGGTAAAGTGAACTAAGTCACCTTGTTTGTCCATTCGATCTGTAAAATTACAATTAATATTCACACAAAAGAAATCAGGATAGCTATTGCACGCACAAAAGGGGAAAAGAACAATAAAAGAAAATTGCAGTTACTCCCTCCTTAATCTTGTGTAAGAGAGGACTTTATTGGGTTGTATGTTGATGTGGGGAGAAAGAAGAGAAACAGGGTATAAGCTTACCACCAACTTATGCATAAGAAAATAAATCTATGTACTACGCATTATTACAACAGATTAAGGAAGGAGTATAACGAGAAAATAAATGCTAATGCTAATGTATGAGCCAAAAGCTAGCTCACCGGTAGATGCGAAGGGGACTCACGGAGATGGGTTTGCTTCTATGCCTGTAACTAGCACTCAACCATATATTTATATAGGCGCCGGCAGTGAAGGAGCCAGATGTTGGCGATTCGTCCGGCCGGCTGGCTTGCATGGCTGAGTAGAGGCACGCAGGAGAGTGACAGTAGAGTGGCAGATATCATTCATACTTTTGAGAGGACGACGGTTTCGTCCTTTAGAAGAACGACAGTTTCGTCCTTGTGCTTGTCAATTTATGGATATGTATTTATAAAAAATAGTCTTAATTTATTGACCAAGAATCATTATACTTTTAATATTGAATCTAGATTCACCGAGACATAAATAAACAATTTCGGTTCAACTCTCTTCTTTAGTGCTAAGATGGTAGCAGTGAATAACTATATCAATTACCTAGAAAAGGTTCAACTCAAATTTAGTGATTTGCCAAGGCGCAAAAGTATATGCCAAGCCTCTTTCCAACAGTTTGGTACAATTCACTCTTCAAAATAGAACTTACAAAAGTCAATACAAAACTTTTCATAAATTAACCAAGTCTATATATGTAAATCTGTGTGTCTATTATTTATGCAATGTGAATACGCAAAAAGATTATATTTACATCTTTTCACCTCTAGATTGTCAAACAGCCAAGACGTGCTCGCCCGCGACCGCGCCTAGACGGCAGGGCGCGCCACGTACTCGCCGTGTCTTGCGCTGGACAGCCGCGCCGCCGCTGCAGCTTGCCCAGCACGCCTAGATCCTCATGCCGCCGCTGCAGGTCACGAAACGCGACGTGCTCGCCCATGACCGCGCTTGGGCGGCAGCGCTGCCGCTATGGCTGGCCCGCGCATGCCTGGCGACCACGCCACCGCTGTCGCCGCCCGTGTGTGCGCTGGGCGGCCGCGTCGCCGCTGCAACTCGCCCAGCTGCGTGCCTGGATTCTCGTATCGCCGTTGCAGGTCGCGAAAACACCGATGCCAAGGCGGATACTGCCGCGTATATTTGCGTGCTAAGTGGCTGTTTTTTGCCAAGTTGGCAAATTTTGCCAAGTGATATGTCAAATTGTTGGAGACGAGTTTTTTCATTTTTGCCAAACTTGAAGGATGCCAACCCAATATGCCAAACTGCTGGAGACGCTCTTAGCAGAACAATATCACCGGTTTCTAGCGCGTATCCAGATTTATTTTAAGGAAATCAATTAACAATATCTAAACTTTTAGTCAAGGGGCTCACGGTGCAATAGCAAAGACCATTAGTTGGGGCTCCCACTCAGGGTTCATATCCTGGGTGCGACACATTATCCTGGATTTATTCCACGATTTTCCGGCACTATGCATTAAGTGATATGCGATGTCTCATCGACAGCGAGACGCCGGTGGTGAGTTTGTGAACTTCAAGATTTGTCGGCTCAGTCCTTCAAATGTGTTCATAGGGTTAGGGTTTGCGTACAACGTGTTCACATGGGTGAGCGTGCGTAACGTTTGTCCTTGTTTTTAATCAAGGAAAAACATCGAACAAATAAATCAATATGACCGACGAGATCAAAGCTGGCTGCTCGTCTGCTTGACAACGTGCCTGCCACCAGGACGAGAAGCGCCGCGCCACAACACTACTGTGCTGCAGATGTACATGCCGAATGGGACGGCAGTTTCGTCCTTTGTCCTTTCAGGTTGCCACCATTTACTTCCCTTTCAACCAAGGACCGGCCGTTTCGTCCTTTCAGGCTGCCATCATTTGCTTCGCTATCAACCAAGGACTGGCCGTTTCGTCCTTTCAGACTGCCATCATTTGTTTCCCTATCAACCAAGGACTGGCCGTTTCGTCCTTTCAGACTGCCACCATTTGCTTACAAGGGATGATCAACTACGCCAATTTGGATGAGCTAGGGGCTAATTACTACTTGAGCTAAAACTTAGCTCAAATTAGATAAGGTTATTAGCTAACTAATTGGGTTTGAAGGCTAGGCTAAAAAACCAGCCCACCTATTAATACCGCTTGCCCCTAAAAAAAAGCCTGTTAATACTGCTTAGAATGTACTAGAGCTGCAATACTGCAGGAAAGCTTTAGAAGCGGTTAAAATAGGTTTTTAGGGGCGGTTTGTAAAACAGTTACAATGCAACTGATTGTAAAGATATACAACATTTATAACGTCGGCCGTCCCTAGAAAATGGTATTAACAGGGGTGGCTGCAGCGCGAGAACCACCTTGAGAGTATATTTAGAGTATATGTTTAGAAGTGGTTCTAGTAAGCACGCCGACCTTGTGAAGACATTTTCAGGAATTCAAAAATTTCTCGGCATATTTGAAATTGTGTTCTCCCACCTAGTTTCATGTATACATAGTAGTGAACTAGTTAACTAATAGACACACAATCAACAAAGTATATGTAGCACAATTTCAAAATATACATAACAAACTACTAATCGTGTTGTCACACCCCACCCAACGTGATAAGGCCCAAGGGGCCTTGGGGTGGCTGGCCACACAACCCAAAGGGGTGCGCGCGCGTAGAGGGCCAGCGGGGCATGTTAACTGCCGACCCTGAGGCCCACGTAACGGCCCGCCTGGCCCGCCTAAGCATCATCTTCAACCTCTAGCCAAGCGCCCCCGCCCCGCCCCCTGAGCCCCTACGGCGCCGGCGGTGGCAGTCCCTTCCCCTCCCCTTTCTTCTTCTCCGCTCGAAACCCTAATCCTAACCAGCTCCGGCAACCTCCAGCTCCCCCGCCGCCTACCCATACCCAGCCGAATGGGGCTTTCCCGGCCCGGAGGCCGGCGGCGCCAGCGCCGAGCTCATCGCTCTTTGCCGCCATGTCGGCGGCCACGACCAGCCGCCGGCTCACCGGGGAACAAATGGAGGGCCAGGTCGACGGCGCCCACGGCGGCAGCGGCGGCCGCAACCCTGGGGTGGCGAGGCGACGGCGGGGAACAAATGGAGGGAAGACGGGACGGCGGGCTTGGCAGCTATTGGGCGGATCGTGTTGCGGCCGACCTGGCGCGGCGTTTCGCGGCCCTAAAGCGAGGCGTGGGTCGCGCCGGCCGTCATCATTATCTGAAATAAGTATTTAGGAAATAAAGGAAATTGAGTTTTATTAGGAAAAAGATATTGAGTTTGTTAGGAAAGAGAAATTCCACCGACTATAAATATTGGGGAGATGTAATATTTTCCTTTAAGCAATCAAGGAACTATCTCCCTCTCTTCTTCTTGTTGGCTATTGGCCGAACCCAAAATATTTCACCAACCAAACACCAATATAGATTCAACACCGGTAATGGGTATAAGATACATATATATTTGCATTTAGGCACGGAGCTAGAAAAATAATCGATTAATTAAGCTAATGACAAAAAATGTGAAAAAAGATATAGATTCATACTTTCAATAACATTAGTATTAAAAAAGGAATTGTTATCAAAATTACGCTAAAATGAATAACTCGTAGGCATAATAAATACATTCAAGTTAAAAATGAGAGAATATATTAAAATAGACAAACTAAAATTGTTAGAAATAAAGATATGGTAGTTTTATGGATATTAATAGCCGTCGGAAAAAAATCTTTCAACTTTTTATATGCCAAAAAAGATGGCTGTAAATAAACTTTCAAGATATTGAGTTAAATAAACTAATGCATTTAATATAAGTTTTTTAGCCGGCGAGATGCGGTACACATAGGAAAAATGAGAAATTCCCCAACCGCTTGTACAAATCGATAGGACTATGCTAAAATAATTAAAAAGAGATGTAATATTTTCCTTTAAAGCAAAGCGCTAGCGAGGAAATTTTTCATCTTCTCTCCCGAGAACTATCTCACTCGGTCAACCGCTGTGGACGCCTTCTCGCCGGTTGAATCCCAGAATACGAGGCAAAAAGGGTTGCCTTGCCGCCGAATACTAGCTGGGAGCAGGCTGGGAGTTGATGCTTCGTTCTCGGTGCTCGGACCCACCCAAAAGTTGATATCCAGCTTCTGACTGTATAAGTGAGTTGAGCAACCAAACACCAATATAGATTCAACACAAGGACGAAACAGGACGAAACCGTCGTAAACGAAACGGCCGTGGGTATAAGACGACATATATTTCTGCATTTAGATGCAAACGGAGCTTCACTCGAAAATAAATATATAATTAAAATTAATATAAGGGAGTGCTAATGACAAAAACATGTACCGAAAAAGATATAGATTCATACCGGTTTCAATAACATTAGTATTAAAAACTCGTTCCTTAGTCTGTTATAACAAGGCATAGTACACATATTTTACATTATCAAAACATCCAATTCTAAAATGAATAAGTGCTTCATCAATCTTTCACCTAGGCATAATAAAAACCTACATTGACAAGACTAAAAAAAGCTGAGATCCTACTCATCGAAAATATATTAAAATAGACAAACTCAAAATTGTTAGCACACCGGATCTTGTGCATGCAATAGCTATCTTGATCTTGTTCTATGTGAATATCAACTGTAATTTTACAGACCGAATGGACGGACAAGGTGATCTAGTTCATTGGACCTGCCCCACTTGCAACATGAGTGGTGACTTTTATCCGGCTTTCATCACTGCCCATGTTGCAGCACATCAAGCTGGCGGCGGCGGTGGCGACGGTGGTGGCGACGGTGGCGGCCAAGCTGGGGGTGGTGGTGGCGGCCAAGCTGGTGGAGGAGGTGCTGCAGGGCAGAACGGTGGTGGACATGGTGGCGCTTAATTAAGCTTAGTTTGTTGATTATGGGGATGTTAGATTTGTTGTGTCCATTTTAGCTTGTTGTTTGGGTATTCGCATGGGCTTGTAGGGCCTAGTATGTCACGTTGCAGCGTAGAGGCTTGTGACGAGCCTAATTAGTTTGCGCTAGATAGCTAGCTGCCACAAACTTGTTGTGTAATCGTTCTTGGTTTCACTCAGCTTGACAAGCAAATAAACTAGCATCCCCTGTTTCTTTTTAGGTCAAAATTGTAATGCATCTATCGATGGTTTGCACTCTGTATTCTTCTCTGTGCTATGCCTTTCTGTGTGCTGATTTAATAGCATCTGCTGCATGTGACTTGCAACAACATGATGCCTGCATTCATTGTTTCTTTTTTTTTTCCACAAAGGTTACCCGAATTTCATTACGTATGTAACGAAATTACAAAAGTTTCAGTTTGTTTTTGCAGGAAAATAACGGTAAACCACCCCCACCTACGAACACCCTAGGGAACGTAGCGTGGGGGCCAACATTTCATTGTTTCTAAGTACAGTATATATTTAGCTTATCTAAATTACACTAGAAACCCTGTTACATGGTCCCTAGTTTCATCCGGAACACTAAAACTGTTGGAATTTAGATGTTAAGTGGGCTTGACCCAAATAACAAATTCTGAAATTCCTAAAAAAATCTCAAAGGCCCATTCATGAATATGGAAAGGAGGGAGTGGTGGAATTCTTAAGACCACATTGCTTGTGGAAGATGGGCGGGGACCAACTTAAATATGGAAGTTGTTCCTACCTTCTCAAGTCTAGTGTGAGAAAAAAAAGGAACTCACACACGCGCTTGCTTGCTTTCCTCCCCGGGCGGGCCGCGAAAAAGGGAGTAGTCAAACATGATATCTTAAAGTCAACACGATAAGTTATTTTGAGGCGGAGGGAGTAGTCTGTTGTCAAAAGACGTTGGTGGCTTCGCTCGTCTCAACGACTGCAGCCGGTCCGATTCCGGTTCACGTCTCCACGTCTCCAACTCCAACGCCGGTTCGATTTGGCCGACTGCAGCCACACGTCGTTTAGCCTGAAGTCAGCCGATCCGATTCCCGTCGTTGACGCGTGTGTGGCTGAGGACGGTTTGTTGCGTTGGTGGACCACTGCACGTGTCTGGAGTCCGGCCGTCCAGCGACTGGGGTGCCTTTGGGCATTTTTTTTAGCAAGGTCTCCCAAAGGCCAGAGAGGCCTATCCGCCTATGGATGCAGCAGCTCTGCATCAGCTCTCCCAAATTTGCACTCACTAGCTTAGTTCTTGTGTTTCGAATGCAAAACACATTAAAATTTCGTACAAATATCTTTTTTAATGAACAATAGAGATTGGAACGCATTATTGTGTTGCCAGGTCAAATGAAGCTCATGGTTCAAGAAGCTCCAACCTGCACATCTGGATTAACTTGGAACCGGCAGTCAACGATGAAGGAGGGCATCACGGACGGTTATAGAAAACCGGACATAATGTGGTTTTCAAGGCACCAAAAAAATAGGCTGAAAATGTAGGGAATTTTGTTTTTTAGGAGAGCCAAGTCGAAAAAAGAATAACATTCTGGACGTCATAGGGCTGGAGACCTCAAGAACAACAATTTCGGTGAAGAACACCAAGGTGGTTGATTTCTCCAACTTGCCAATCTAAAAACCTTGGATCTTGTGTGGAACAACTTTACTGGAAGAATCCCAGAAAGCATATATTCATGCAGCAATCTAACTGCACTGCGGCTATCTGCAAATAAGTTCCATGGGCAGTCGTCAAAAAGAATTAGCAGCCTCAAGTTTCTCTCATTCCTATCACTTGTTGACATCAACCTTACAAATATCACAACTGCACTTCAAATCCTTAGCAGTTGCAGGAACCTAACCACCTTGCTACTTATGTATAACTTAACAACGAACCCATGCCAGAGGATGAAATAACTGATGGTTTTGAGAACTTCCAGGTCCATTCCATGAGTGATTGTTCATTGTCTGAAGGATGCACAAATGGTTAGCAAAGCTCACAAATTTGGAGATACTATTTTATATAACAATAAACTAACTGTACCAATACCTGACTCGATCAACAACCTAAACTCCCCCTTCTATGTGGATTTAGCAAGCAACATCCTTATTACAGGAGAAATTCCAACAGTACTAACGGAGCTGCAAATGCTAAAAACAGACGGTGCACCAAAGTTTTTTGAGCTGCCTGTTTACAAGGATCCGTCACTTCAATACCGCATGTGTCACACCCTGATTTCCAAAGGAAGACCAGAGTCACCATATGTGTGCCCAGGAAGTCCACACATACAATACAGAATGTATTACTATCAGAAAATACAATGTACTAAAGCGGAAACATAAACAACAACACTTACAAACATCAGAGTATAGTGGAACGGTAGCTAAGACTTTGCTTCAGGCTCCATCTCAGCAGGGACAGTCAACTGGGGGCTCCGTATGCCAAGCACTGTTGACAATCTTCTTGAAGACTCCACAATATCTTTTATCCTTTTTCTCGAAAGCAAAGACCTTACTACAGACACACTGGGGTGTGGGGGGAATAGCAAGGGTGAGTCCATGTCGAACTCCGCAAGTACAGACGGAAAGTAGAATGACATGCAAGGTTTTATCAAAGGTAGGCTGACACTGTTATACTGCGAGTAAGCATTTTAGTTGATCATTTTAATTAAGCAACATGAATTACTATTATGAGTTTGAGATCCCAACCCTTAATTAACAAGATCAATATTATTAACCATCGTCATTGTTATAACCGAGGTAGCAACCTCAAAAAGTAGCCAGGGGCAACAACCCCATAAAGGAACATCGGGATAGCAATCCCAAACAGATAACATGGGACAACAATCCCAAACAGAGGTCGCAACCTCAACAAGGAACACAGGATAGCCATCCTGTCAAAACACGAGGTAGCAACCTTGCCACGGCACTAGCCGCATCTTCAACTCGCCCCCAAAGCCCAAAACCGGTGGGTCTTAGTAATGCGAGACTTTTCACCAAGCACCATCTAGAAGGTAGCAACCCACTGAGGTTTCCTGTTCGAGAGGTAGATTCCTCCTCCAAAAGGGTGACTAACAAGAAAGAACCAAATCCAAATAAACCAAGCACCCTCTTGGCAGGAAGGCGATCAAACCAATCCAGCCCCTCTTGCGCCTACACCGGAACGATTGCTCCTTCACTAGAAGGTCCTGTTACTCGGTCAAGTCAAAGGGCATGAAAAACTGTATTGTATGTCCTACATAGTAGGACTAAGTCCTTATGGAGAGCAGACACGGGTACCCCTGGCAAACCAGGTCAAGCTCCAGCACCCGTTCCCCCTTTCATCAACTTAACCAACAATGCCTCCAGCATCCTTACTTAGCATGGCAGTAGCCATTATCCATCATTAAGCATTACTCATCATCATTATCATTAATAGCATTAAGCAGTCATCATTACTTTCATTAACATGTATATAAGTGGGCAGAGCAGCTTAGCATAACTACACTACCCATGATTATAAACCCCAAGGTGATATTTGAGATAGTAGTAGCTATTCATGTCCTTAGGGTTTGCAAAATTAGGACACATGCAATGAAAGTAAATGATTAAAGTGAGTAGGTACAATATGATCAAATGGTGTCTGCACTTGCCTTAAAATCCAAAGTCTAGCTTCTTAGAATATTTGTCTTCTATCTTCTGGTCTCCAAATGCTTTTTGCACACTTGTCGGTCCTTAGCTCCTGGTCTTTAGTGTCAATGAACGGCTCTTCGTCTACTCGTAGCAATCAAGCAACACAAATAGACAAGCAAAGAAAACAAGACTAAGAACAGGCATCAAACAAATTAAAGAAAGACTAAAGAGAGCGCACTATCGATGAGGCTTAGTTCTAAGGACACGATAACGCAAGAACGCCGAAGAACAGAGCTATCGATAAGGACACACTGACGTTATGAAGAAACACAACGGAGTACAACCACACACTTAACTTATTTAGCTAACCAAAACATTTATTAGATTAGAAAACATTTGACGTAAGAAAGAACATAAAACAAGCTATTATAAAACTTGGGTTGATCTAAACAAATTATAATAATAAAAGCATTGATGTTGGTGTTAATCAAATTATAACAATAAAGATCATGCGACAAGGTTAAATGGAAGCATTTATTTTTGAAGTTGAACTAGCATGTCATTACGACGGGACATTAATGTTGACCTCAACCATGTTAACATGTCATTTATAAAAAGACTGATATTTAACCTACGATTGCTTTTATATTACTCCAAAAGAGATATTGAATATACATAGATCAAACTAACATATTTACCTCATAAACATGCAACATGGTAAAGGTCATTGCGTACACGTAGCTTACGATCGACACAAACACAACGCAACAATAAAACACTAGATAGCTTTTAATTAAAAAGTGATTAAATAAGCATTAATCAAATTGCATTTAAATAAATAAATTCACAATTGAATTACAAGATAAACATGGCTGCTACTGCGTAGAGCGCAACAATAAGAAACTAACGCAACTAGAATGACTCAATTTCGACTTAAAACGACGAAACGGTGGACGATTAAAGATCAGGGACTAATCTGTGATTTCAGGAAAATAAATAATTATAGAAAGGTCCTTCTTCTACCTTTGGTCGTTCATCTACATGAACGCAGCCATGGCAGGGAGGCGCTGCTGTTCTGTGCTCGCGCAGGAGGAAGGGGACCTCGGCTGGGGCTTGGACGGCCGGCGAGGGCGGCAGCGGCCGCGTGGCGGCGGAGCGCCGGGCTGGGCACACTCGAGGCGGCGCGCGAGGCGGCAGGCGCGCACAGCACACGCACGAGACGGGGCGGTGGCGGCCCTGCTGCTGCACGCGCAAGCAGGCACACGCGAAGGGCGCGGCGCCGAGGCACGAGGCCGCAGCGCAGGTCCGCGAGATGGCCGCGACCTGGGCCCAAGACTACGCCGGCCACTGCTGCATCAAAACGAAGATGAGGCTCCCATGGTGAGTTCGCCGGAGAACCAACTGAAACCATGGGAAACGATCAAATGATTATGGAATTGAGAAAAAGGATACACTACGGCGAAGAGGACGACAAGGGCAACCTTTTGGTGGGAACGCAATTCGCCAGAACGCGATGAGATGGCCGGAAAATCTCGCCGGAGAGTTCGCCGGAATTTACAAGACCTAGAACTTCGGCGACAGATGTAGGGCTAACGAAAAGGCGGCTCGCGAAACCGGCTGTACTTTTGCGATCAGCGCGAGAAGGAGAACGGCGGCAGGTATTTATACGGGGTTTTTGGGTCGGTGGAAAAATTAGGGTTTTGGAGAGATAAAATGAATTTCGGGAATTAAAATAATTCTACAAAATCTAGAATTGACATATGGGCCACGAAAAATACTCCGAAAGCTCCAAAAATCCGGGAAAATTTTCCAGAGATATATTGGACCACGATGAACTCAAATAAAGACTTTAGAGCTCATGAAAGATATCTGAGATGATATATAAAAATGGAAAAGCTTATAGACAAGTGAGAAAAAGCTCCCAGGTAAATACCGAAAAAAAGGTTGCGAAAAAACTTGAGTGACGGATTGATGATATTTGATCATAGAGAAATGATTTGTCGTTGATAACAAAAGATTTAAAGACACTCCCAACAAGAATTAGATTAGAAAACAAGGTATTTGTCGGTAGGAAAGAGGCATAAACACGTTGGAGAGAGACAAACGTTTCACTAACCGCGTTTTGAAAACTTAGCATACTCAGAAGCACCAAACACGAGCAACATGCCAACATCACATCATAACATTAATGATCACACACAATCAACTAATACAAGGCACTCTTCTGTCATCTTTGCAAAGATTTTATAAAGCCACAAAATTTCTCTCTTTTAAATTGAGAACAATTAAATAAATCTTAGTCAATTTTAGAAAAAAAATTCAAATCCTTGATTTTATTTAATATTTTCTAATGACATCCCAAAAATGGAAATTTTTGGGGTGTCATAGCATGCCCAATGCCTTCCCTAAACAGATAGAACAACTTCACTGGCACCATCCCAAAATGAATTGGTCAGTTTCTTTTTTTCTTTTCTTTTTTTTTTTTTTGAAGCACTCCTTAGTTTCACTCAATTTGAGCTCCAACAAACTATATTGAGAGACCCCTCAATCAATCAGCAACCTCACAAACCTGCAGGTGCTCAACTTATCAAGCAATAATCTCACTGGTACAATTCCAGATGCACTAAAGGATCTGCATTTCCTTTCTCAATTCAGTGTTTCCAATAATGACCTAGAAGGCTATATTCCAACTTTAGGTCAGCTTAGCACATTTCTACACCTAAGCTTTTACAGAAACCCAAAATTTTGTGCTCCAATGTTTGCAGATCACTGCAGTCCAGGTAAAACAACATTGAGCCCCAAGAAGAGGCAAAACAAAACAGCTATCTTTGTGCCTGCATTCAGAGTAATGCCATCCGTACCTCAGTTCAGAGTAATCCTTGGTGATGGTTTCACGAGGCAAGGGAGAACCAAATAAGCTCACGTTCACTGAGTTTGTGAAGGCTACAAGTAACTTTAGCTACTCGCAAAAAAAAAACCCTTAAGCAAGAAGAATATCGTAGGCTGTGGAAGTTTCGGGGTAGTCTACAAAGGTGACAAAGCTACACTATCTGATAGCTCCAAGGTCCCCACAAAAGAACTTAGTAGTGAAATTTGTCTGACGGATAGGGAATTCTGTGCAGAAGTTGATGCACTCTCCATGGTACAGCATGGCAATCTCGTGCCAGTCTAGGGCTATTGCATCCAGGGAATTCGAGGTTCCTCATACATTCCAACATGGAGAATGTCAGCCTGAATGATTGGCTCCACAACAGGGATGATGATGCGAATTCATTTCTAAATTGACCAAGGAGGCTAAAGATTGCACAACGAGCAAGCCAGGGTCAGTCATACATCCACATCCACAATGTATGCAGGCCTCACATTGTTTACCGTGACATCAAGTCCAGCAACATCCTACTGGACAGAGAATTCAGAGCCTGTGTTACAGATTTTGGGCTATCCAGATTGATCCTCCCCAACAGAACACATGTTACAACAGAATTAGTTGGCACTCTCCTGAGTATGGGCAAGGATGGGTGGCTATCCTAAGAAGCTGTATGTACAGTTTTGCGGTAGGGTAGCCCTGCTTTGAACTGCTCAAAGGCCAGCGGGCCGTTCCAATCTTGTTTGTGTCAAAAGAACCTGTCCAGTGGGTATGGAAGATGAGATCAGAAGGAAACAGATTGAAGTTATGGATGCACCATAATCCATCCATGAGGCCAATAATACAGGAAGTAATCGCTTGCCTGGACAGCATAGCCACCAACCTGAACATATGCAAGATATTTCAGTGAACACAGAGTAAAGTGCATGGTAAGTGTACTTGGGTGCATAAGATGTATAGAGGTTCACAAGCATTAATTCTGCTGACTTAATCACACTACCTTTTGTACAGCTTAACAGACCTTTAAGACTTTGTTAACTTCACCTCTCTGGCCCCCCTCTCGTGAACAACCGTCCATAACAATTCATGAGAAACAAGCTTACATTGTAAGAGTAATGATGAGTGATACATAAGTTACTGAAAACTAGTCGGTTCCACCTCGATTTGTTCTTGTTCCCATGAATTTCTGGTGTAAAATGAAAGATTTGGTTATTTTTGCGGCCACGGTAACTGACAACTAAATGCAAACTGGTATCTAGTGATTAAAAAAAAAAAGCATCAGCATCCTCGACAAATCACACCAGGATCGAAACAGTGCGACAATCAAATAGGGATTAGGGAGTCACCAACACGGCAATGGCAAAGGTTGATAATGCCTCCCGATGTGAAGGCCCACCATCCCCAATCTGCAACCACGCCATCCTCCGCCGGCAGTTGCGACATCAGAGTCGAGCACTCTGCTAAAACCAATATCTGCTCGTAACATCTCTCAACGCATCGAAATCACTGATGAAGTGGCGAATCAAGTAGGGGGTAGTCTAGTCCCACCCAATACCACAACAGCAAGCGTACGTATATGGGCTGGTAAGCGGGCCCATGAAAGGAAGTACGACCTACCATTAGATCCAAAACTGGCCTCACTTGAAAACTGTTTATGGGCTTTATATGCATATAACAAACAATAGCTGAGGAAAGGATAACACTTTGATTTGATTTTCCTTCTAGCAGTCTCCATCCTTTAGGGGAAAAAATACCTCAGAAGATAAATATTTAGCATACTGATTTAGCCACCTCTGATGTTGACCTACAAATACATGTTTTTTACTCTAAAAATTGGTCATGTCTGTTTTAACAGTGAAGAATTGCATTCACAGGTAATTATAATTTTTTGTCTAGTCCACACTCGTGTGTTTCATTAACAAACAACACACGTGTGTTTTCAACAACAAAAACACACGAATTCAAGGAGCCTAAAAAACCGTTTGTTTTTTTTGTTTTTTTTTTTTTTTTTTGGAAGATGACACACGTTTTCTAGCTGTCCTCCATAACACAAGATTTCCAGCAACAAAAGAAAAACCATGTGTGTTTTTTTTCCCTTAACAAGGATATAGCACACACGGACTTCTATGGAAGTTGTAATCTACTGCACTTGTAATCTCAGTTGTGCTCTGCAAGTTCACCACTTCCAGGCTGTTATCCATTTCGGCAGTGTAATGTGTGAGGAGAGCAAACAAGTTAGCACACGGTTTTTGACAGACTATTCTCCATTTCGACAGCCAAACTTCAGAAGTAACATACTTTTCTCGCACTTGACGCCACCTGATTCTCATTCTGAACAAGATCTGCACAAGTCACCATGTATTACCAAATAACTCACTCTGACTCCATTGTATGTTCAAGAATTTTCCGAGCTGACAAAATCTAAGTTTTAAAGTAGTTAATCCTACAAGATTTGGATGACCATATGTACATGCCACCATACCTGTCAGCTATACCGACAAGCACATGTTTACACAGGCAAAGGTTCCTCCTTCAAACTTCTCCCCATTTCCATTCGCCATGAGTAATCCACTAGCGGGTATAGTTCTGCAAATTATGTTCAATAAGGCAATTTTCAGCATAATAGTAGTCATGTAGCTTGGTTACTGTTTCAGTCTTGCAGCAGCAGGCGTCGCTCCCCCACGCGGGCGACACGGGCGGCCCCCTCCTCCCAACCCTAGCAGCCGGCCCTTCCCTCCTCCTCTCGCCGCGCCGCCGCCGCCGAGCTAGCCGCCGGCATGGCCACGCGGCTGGCAGTGATGGTGGCGGCGGGCTCCTCCTCTCCTCGCGAGCTGGTGGCGCAGGCGGCATCGAGCGGCGGTTTCCCTCCCGCGGCTGCGTGGAGAGCCCCGGGGCTTCGCCGTGACCGCGAGGCCGTTTACTGCGCCGCGCCGGTGTCCGGCCGGGCGCGTGGGGGCGGTGGCGAGTCCCTCTCCTCGCCCGCCCCTTCCTCCCGGCTTGGCGGCGGCGACGGCGCGGTCCCGGTCGGATTCGGGTTGCGTGCAGCCGATTTCGGTGCTCTAGCGGCCGGATCCGCACTCACCTGGGCCGCGACGGCGGTGATCGTCGAGTCGGCGCTGGCGCGCGGCCCGGGGCGTCGGCGGCGGGGCGTCGGGCTGGCGGTTCTCGACGCCCTCCGACGGGGGCGGTGCCCACGGTGGTGGCCACGCGTGCGCGGCGGCGGGTCGGCAAAGACGCGGCAGTGCCGCCGCGACGGCCGCCCCGGGTCGCTCGCTCGCGGGGCGGTGTTTCGCGGAAAGCAGTCGGTGTCGTCCGCTCGTGTTGCCCGGTCCGGGGGGGTGGCAATCGACGCAGCCGTTGGCGGCGTCGCCTGGCGTGCCGCCGGCGCACCGAGGCCCCCTCTCAAGAGGTTGCTTTGGAGCGGCAGGACAGCGCAAAGGTGGTGGTTCTTGGCAAGGGAGCCGGCTCCTGGCCCGACATTTGTGCTAGAGGACTCTTTGGGCGAAAGCCTAGCGACGGGCGACGCATGTGAGTGCCGCTTTCCCTCGCTGGGGCGTCGTGATTCCTCTAGCACTATCATCCAAGGGTGAAAGCCCGGTCCAATTTGGACGTGCGATGGTGGCGCCATCGGCGCCGCTTCCTTCCTCAAGGCGTCGCATTTTGGATTACGTTGCGGCTTTGTTGTCTCCTTCGACGTGTGAGGGTGGATCCCACTGCGCGAAGTCGGCCGCCGCTGGGACGGGGCTTGGCAACGATGACACGCTGTGAGCCCCGCCTTCATCGTAGGCCGGGGATTGCCGAGTCGGCAAGCGGGCGGAGTCGAGGTGGGGTGTTCGTGTCTAGAAGTCGGAGCTGCTCTTCGCGGATGCTTGAGCTTGGCAACGATGACCGGTGGCGGACGCTTGCTTCGGCTCGTCGTAAGGTGGCTTGTGTGTGGACCGCCATGGGAAGTCGGAGCTGCTGGTGTCGACCATGCTCGCAACGATGACCCATGGTAGTGCCGTGTTAGTGCTCGCACGCGTCGTCGCGTGGGTTGGTTAGCTCTGTGGGTGGCCTTTTGGACACCGTGGGCTAACCCTCTTGTACATAAATTCTTTCGTCTTAATTGAGAGACAGAGCTCCTGCCATTGTTTCAAAAAAAAAGTCTTGCAGCAGCACAATTCATTTCCTGTTTATCTTCAGGAAAATAGTACACAAAATTATTCCTTAGTGATGACCATTTACTGGGCTATCAGTGCTCTTGTAGCTTCTCTTTACAATGAAAAATCCATTTCTCTAACAAGTTATTAGATTATTTTGCATCAGTGGACAATTGCATGTTGCATCGTTTCAGAATTCCAGATCTTGCTTATCACCAATGCCTTATTTTTTACAAGGAAAAAGAAAAATACGATCTATTATCACTGTGTTCTTATCAGATGCTGGTTACATGTCTAAGGTACCTTCTGCCAAAGATGACGATAAGTTCCATGATGGCATGTTTGAAGACTCCTGTGTGGATGATGCTGACATCACAATGGAGAATTACGAAGAGCTATTTGGTACCTCTCACATTCGAACAGAGGAATTCTTGATGATGCTGGAATTGACAGTTACTTTGAAATGATCTGTTATCAGCAAAAATATGATATGTTATCAGCAAAAATATGCATCCACTTACATCCTGCCACAAGCTAGTGACAATCTTAGGATAACTAGTAAAAGATTCAAAATAGCAAACATGCATCTATGGGGACTTCCACCCAGAACATGCATCTTTTGACTGCAGGGAGCACAACAAAATGCATCCATTCTCATGAACAGAGAACACACGGGAGCCCAACTCTAAGCACTACAGCATCAACAATTGCTGACCGAGAACTATAATTAACATGGACTTACATCACTCTTTTCCTTTTCCACAATAGAGAAAGCACGCGAGCATTCTGAATTTCAAGCAGATTTCATCGATGTTGAAAATTACAATTCTGCAAAGAACATGTACATTTTACCACTCCTGTAATTAACTTTATTTGCTCTCTTAATCGGAAGGCAGGGCTCCTGCCATTGCATTAAAAAACATGCAAATCAATTCTTTGCTTGATCAAGATCCCTGTTTCAGCAACTGCACATTAACATAACAGAATGGGAAAATAACCACAAAATTTTACAAGCAGGCTCCCAAACAAATTGAACATCAGGACACAGGTACAGCAAGGAAGGGGGATCACAAATCAGATAACCTCATCAGGAGAGGGGAGAAAAACACAAATGCAACCAAACTGCATATCCTCATAACTAAAATTGTGGTGGACAGCATTGCAATTTGCATCGTTAGTGATTGCAATTAATTAACCGAATTATTTATTTGTTTTGTTTTAACACAAATATTAATAGGAACATAGCACAACTACTGTGAGAAGAACATTAAACAAATTATCAAGAGCTCGAGATCTAGATGGTCCACTATATGCACAATCGAACCTCTACCTTCACATGGGCAAACTAAATACCCACTTGGAAGCATCTCAGCCCTAACAAATTGCTGTGCGAGGCTGCATTTGGACCGCCTCCAGAACCACTCAAGGATCCCTAACAGACCTTGGAAATGGAGGAAAATTAGCAAATACTAGTGTCCTGGTTCCTCCATTATCAAGATATATATATATATATATATATATATATATATATATATATATATATATATATCAAATCACATACCACAAATCTACCATCTTTCCATTGTTGCCGTGTATCATAATGTCCAAAAAACACGTGCAGGGACTAAAGTTGTTGGGGCATACATCTACAAGAGCATACAAATATTACCATCGGCATAATGAATCATGCAGTTCGCCAGAATATGTATTGAGCATGCTACAAAACACAAGGAATTGCCAGTTAATGCGATCATTATGATATCACCATACAGGTCAGCTTCAAGTGTAATCAAATGTAAAAATTCATCATAAATACTAGAATTTTTTTTTAAAAAATAAATTTATTTTTAAAGACTAGATACTGCACATGCTACACACAATAATTGCAGTTTTTTGAGTGTGTAATTTAATACTAATAAATGTGCAATCAAGGAAATAGTGCTTTTACATAAAGGAAAAGAATGAAATCACAACTCAATAAAATTATAATGCCGTTTATGTTATAAATTCATCATCATCCATGGCTATATAACAAAAATAACAATAAAGTTTCATCAACTAATTATTTGTTGTAATTAAGGATGCCAGCTAATTATTTCTATGGCACCATCATCAACCCTTATAGCCTGTCCTAAGGCATCGCAGTTCAGTTTTCTTAGATTCTGTAAGATAACTGAAATGTAGAACTCTGAAATTATGTGCTCCAGCCTTCACTTAGAAATTAACTAAACTCTGGAACTTTGAATGTTAGCAATCAATCATATGGTGCTGATCAAGATAACTGAAACTTTGAATGATAGCAACCAATCATTCATATGAGGGAGCACATAATTTCAGAGTTTAGTTCCATCATACATGTTAGGCTTAAAATCTGCTATCTCAAAGATCTGGTAAAGAATCAAATACTAGTCCCATGACAAGTAACTTACCCAGAATAGAGAAGAGTATCATGAAACCAGCTAATATATGCACTACCCTTCAGCATTTTCACTGCAGTTAAGGAAACAATTGTCGTATCAAGCGAAAACATCTATTTCTTAAAAAGAAAAGTTCCTATTAAAATAGAAATTATACGCACTTCATAAAATGTAGTGTTTGGTGTTTACACTGAAACAGAAGACCCATTTCCAGTCCCAAATAGCCCAGACAGAAGAATATAGAGGCCTTAAAGCAAGAACAATAGCATGCTCTAAGTTAAATAAAATAGATATTGCACATACTCAGCACCATAGTTGCAGAAATTAAAGTGTTCAATTTACTACTTATGAATGTACAATAAAGAAATGGATACAAACACAGCTTTCTTGTATAGTATATGCAACACACGGTTAAAATATATCACGAGAGCCACAGTTAAAAGACATAACCTAAACTTTTCCTTGATTTGTGCCTACTGCTACTGCTGTTGCTACTACAACCTGCAAATGAACAGAAGACAAAAGAAAATAAGTAGCTGGACACAATGACTTCTACAAGAAACTATAAATGCAAAAATATCAGCAAGCTGGAGTTAACATGCACACTATTACAAGCAGACTGTTACGACTAACGGACTAAGGAAAAAACAAGACTAAGGATATCTAATTACAGTATTAGTAGTATATATTATAGATAAGAAATAAGACTTAGCACAAGCTGGACAACAGAAAATCATGAAATCAAGGCACCATAGAATGCACACCACAAGCATAAAAGCAGCCCCATTATTTGGTACCCAGATTACAGTAGCATAGGACCATGAGATGCCCATGGTCTTGAACGAACCAGCTACTGAAGCTAAGATGCACAATTGCAACAGCCAGTGCTGAATACTCGAGCAAAAAAAGGCAACTTAACACTTAGGATTAATTATCATCAACACCTGAAGACACCTTGTAGGGAATCACCTAATGTTTTCAGGCTAAAATCAAAATACAAATAATCAACCATCTCATAGAACCAAATTGCATATACCCATAACTATAATGGCAGTGCTCTGGGATTGCGTGACCGAACTCCCACAAGAAGAGAGAAGTCATTGGCAGCCTGGTGGCAGAAAGCTATCAAGAGAACTAGCTGATACCCCGTGCCGCATGGGGAATGTAATTATAGCACATCATATTATTGTACGTGCAACGTAAAGATGAGGAACATTAATTACAGATGGTTGTCATTTTGAGCCTTCATAGTGTTAGCATAGTACAGGATTGTTTCATTTGGATATGTAGACTCATTTTTCCATGGGCGAAAGAACTTTCAGAGTTTGGCATAGGTGTCCGCCAGGCAAACGAGGCTTGTTATGGGAATGGTTTCCATCAGACTGATCATGATCATGAAAAATGACACCTCGACAAATAAAACAACATTGAGGACCTGGGACTGTGCAAGCAGAATGAAAAAGTATTAATTTCGATAAAAAGATCGAATGATATACATTTGCAAATCGAAGAACAATGAGGAAACAGAAGCTAACTTAGTAAATATGGTCTGGTGCCTTCTGCCAAGCATGGAACTGTCTACTATAAACAGTATTTTTTTAACATGACACTCCCAAAGGTAAATAAGAAATAGAGCATGTTTAGTACTGTTCTAGGTGTACATATTGAAGCGAGGGTAGGGAGTTGTCACCTTATATTAAGTAGAGAGTCGTTTAGTAGTATCTGTTCTAGCAAAAGGGATAATTTCAAGTTAGCAGGGAGCCTGGTAATTGACACATGAGGATATCAGGCACTATGGAGTAAACCTGAAATATTAAGACCTCAAATAATAAGGAAAAATCATTTGCTTAACCTAAGCTACTGATGCAATGCAATGTAAATATACCAAAGAGCTGTTATTCATATTTATGAAGAGAATAATTTGGTCAAAGGAAAACAGGGTGCCGACAATAAGTGACAAACTTGCCATCATTATGTTAAGCTTGTACACTTCCAAATATTCCGCAGATTTGACACACAATGGGCACTCATTCAATGTGTTTGACAACAAAAAATTACTGGTCTCTAATAGAAAATTGAAAAAGTGTCCAACAGAGACTTATGTTCAGTGTGGAAGGTGGCATATGTATCAGGCAACCATGATTCAAATATATAACATCTAGTTTTGCTAGTATGAATCAGATGCACCACTGCTGTGCTATCGTTGGCTTACTTCCTTTGAGAAGCCGATGCTAGTGTACATCTACCACTACCACCTTTGCCAGTAGACCACTGCTTCATTGGAGCACCATTATTCACACTGCCTCAAAGCCCCTATGGAACGTGGAATCAAGCTGCACAAAGGGATCGTCTCCGTTACCTTTCCTTTTTTTTTCTACATGTATAAAATAGAGCACCCAATTATGTGTTTGCTAAATTGGTTGTAACAAAATATCTGTAAGGTACAGATCATAGTGAGAAACTCTTCCTGCTCTTTTTTGTTAAAAGGGTGGAGGACAAAATCCGCAGGATCAGTCTTCACAGGTGGTCGTCCAATGACTGGAAAATGTTATTGCAGGAATGTTCATTCTAGGCATCTGAAGAAAAAGGCATGATCATTACCAAGCTCTTGTCCCTATCGAAAGCAAACTGTTACCAAACAGATATTTTTCATCTAAGGTACATAATTGTTGTTTTATCGGAAGATTGACAACTATAATGTACACAACTACACATTCAGAGGTTCATCTGTACATTTGTGAGTTTGTTAGAACTACATGGTCAGAGCATGGCAAATTCAGTAGGGCCAATCAAGGAGTGGGTTATTGAATTTGGTGGTTCAGTGATCTGCATAACCATTTGAACTGATGTGTCTTGGTAAACATCCTAACAGCTGTACCTTAAAGTTTGCAATTTATTTTAAGGACAGTGTATTGCAGGAACATTCAGTGGAAAGCAGATTAAATAAAGGGATTTAGTAAATTGGTTATGCACCAAATGAAGAGAAAATGGTTATTTGCCCTCATCAGGAGTGGGTTTCGTTGGAATACCATTGAGATTTTGGGCTTAGCTGCTTTACCCTTCAAGCTTGGCACACCCGCCAAAATGCCCTGCCTACCAATTTTGATGTGTATGCCTTTCTTCTTCCCCCGTTTTGCCCTTCTCAGCTTCTTCTTTTGTTTTCACGGTCACGGGAGAAAATCACGGTGACCTCGCTCTTCCCCGTTTCACGGCCTTGCTGCTCCTGGTGATCAGAGACGGGTGACCTCGCTCTTCCCGGTTTCACGGCCTTGCTGCTCCTGGTGACCAGAGACATGAGTGTCGCTGGTTTCTTGGAGGATTCGAGACGGCCTCGAGCGCGGAGAGCCGACGCGAGGCGCGCCGCGTCGCGGCGCCGGGGCTGGGCCTGCGCCTCCGCGGCGTGGTGCCTGAGGTCGAGCAGCGTCTCCTGGAACGCGCCGTCACCGTGCGCGTCGGCGAGGGCAGGCAGGCCGTCCAGGAGGCGGTCCGAGAGGCCGTGGCGAGCGCGGCGCCGGGCTCCGGGAGGACGAGGAGCTCGGCGTGGAGCGCGTGGAGGTGGGCGAGCAGGGGTCGGCGGCGCCGGTGGTGGCGGTGGCGGACCAGGCGCGGACGGCGCGGGTGGTGGCGTGGAGGTGCGCGAGCAACAGGTGGGCTGCTTGACCCTTCTCGTGGGACAGCCGGACAGGACAGGGACTGCTTGACCCTTTCGCTGGCCAGCGCTGTCACGCCAGAAGCTTCCTCCAGGTCGGCGCCAGTGCGTCGGAGCAGGCAGGTACAGCGCCCGGGATGGGGCAGAGCAGGCGAGGGTGCCGGACGGGCGGCGTGGAAGGCGAGGCCTGGGTGAGGCTGGAGGGGCGTCGATGAGTCGCCGGAGATCGAGCGAGCGCGAGGGAAGGACGGAGAGCGGGGAGGATTGACTAGGGAGGATCGGATGCAGAGGCGCGAGAGGGAGGCAGTGAGAAGCCGGTGGCGGTGGAAGCGCCTCATGGGCAGCAGCGCGGTTCCCGTGGTCGCTGGCACGGTGGAGTGGCGAGCTCGCCTCTCCAATCGCCTCTCCAATCGCCTCCCCAAGAGCGTCAAAAGAGAGTGCGAATTGCGACAGGTGGGCCCAGCAAATCAGTGTCACAAGGCAAACGGGCGCAGATTCTTCACCCTACAAAAATTGGTGTGAAAAGAAACAAACAAACACGTGTGAAGAATAGCAATCTTGTATTTTTATTATTTCAAAGGCTCTCTAGGAATGACCTTGATCAGGTTGGAAGCATTGGAAGCATGCTCTGTAATTGTTTTTTACCCAAAAGTTAGAATTTAGTTCAAAAGTTTAATTTCCAACCGTGGTTCGTACAGCGAAAGAACGTTTGAGAAATACGTGGACTTGCACTGCCCAAAGACATTCCTAATCCGTCAGCCTTTTGTGCCGTTAAGACATTTTGCGCATAAATTACCTTTTTTTTTCATTATATCACATTGTATGTGTTACAAACTCCATGAGGCGACATAAACCACACATATCTACCAACTGAACTATTAACATGGCTCCTGGCTAGCCGATAAACATCTACGGGTGTGTTTAGATCCTAAAATTTTGGGTGCAAAATTCCTGTAGCTGTCACATCGATACTGTAGCACGTTTCGTTTGTTAGTGGTAAATATTATCCTACCATGGCGTAATTAGACTCAAAAGAATCGCCTCGCGATGTACATCTAAACTGTGCAATTAGTTTATTTTTTTACCTAAAATTTTATAATGACCGGCAAGCGTTTTTGGGTGCATTGAATGTATCGATGTGATGGATGTGATGGGAATGTGAAATTTTGGGTGCAAAATTCTGGGTGCTAAACACACCCTACATTAGAATCTCTCCCTTCATGGACAAATTGAACTGTGCCAAAGCTCCTCGTTCTACTGCTGATTTCTTGCACCAACGAGCCGTGTACTCCAAGCCCTTCTCCGTGAATGGCCTTTGCTGCATTCACACAATCGCTTGCTACCCAGTATCTCTTAGGGTGTGTTTGGTAGGGTGGCCCTGGGGCTCGGTTGCGCCCCCGGGAGCGCAATCCCGTGTTTGGTGTCATTTTTGTCTCCTCTGGCCAGGCTCACACGCTGCTCAAAGCCGCCCGCAGCCTGGCTCCACTGCTACTCCAGATTTCTACGTTCCAATTGAGGTTGGCTAAGTTGAGTGCTCACGGGCTCAAGTGTGCGAGATGGCCTCACCTCCCACCTCCTCGTCTCTCACCCATCGCGACATTGCTTCCTCTTCCTCCTCGCTCGAGGTGCCTCCTTCCTCGTCGAGCTCGCGCTCCGTCATGCCCAGGAGCGTGTTCACCGTGAACCCGAGCTTCGAGATCCGCGCCACCGTGGACGGGCGCACGCCATACCCAGCCACCAGGTCCTCCAGCTCCCGTAGCACCGCGTTCATCATCACCGGCGCGCATGAGGAGGAGGCAGCAACCGCGGTCTTTGGTGGAGGCGGAGGCGATGCATGCGCCGGCCTAGGGTCCCACCGGACAGCGCGCCGCCAAGAAGGCGTTGTTGGGATCCATGCTCGTGTGTGCGTGCGTGTGAGGGTTGCCAACCTTGTGCTCCTTGTGCCTTGTCTTCGTGGCGGGCCTTCACGACGGTGCAGCCTCATCCTTGACGGTGGACCCGTTGAGGCCACGACGGGGCCGCCGCCTCGTCCCGCTCTCGACGGCCGGCGCCCACGACTACGATGGCGCAAGCGACGTGGCGACACGGGGAAGGGGAGAAGGGTGGTCGAGCACAAGGAGAAGTTGGAGGTCACCATGGCGAAGAGCAAAGCGAATCCGCAGAAGAGGCCCGTCGAGCACCACCACCTATCCCCCCGCCCCACCCCATCGCAGCCACCGTCTTCGCCAGCCCCGTCCCCGCCCCAAACTCCTCGCGCTCATGGCGCCCGCAAAAGAAAGAGGCGGGAACGACATGTCCGTGTCGGTCATCGCCGTGTCGAGCCTCCTCTCGCAGGCAAAGACAAGCGAGTACCGCGTCCCGGACGTCCGGGTCCCTCGCGCTTGGTGGTGAAGAAGAGTCCGCCAAAGCATGACCGGTTTGAGCACCGACAACCGGCGTCTCCGGCGAGGTGGCCGGTTTGGACCGGCTCGGCTGGCCCAAAGCATGGACGTTGGGCGGGCTAGCCATGGTCACCCTTCCAAAGATGCCCTTCAGGCCACTCGGCATGCCACCACTTATGCTGTTTCAGGGTCTGTACAGCCTTCAAGGACAAGCACCGAGGCGCATAAATTACTAGGATTACAAACATAAAAGGAAGAAGTTTACTTTTCGTCCTCCAATTTTCACGAAAGTCTACTTTTCCTCTCTCAACTCAAAAACCGGACAAACCACATCCCTCAACTTTTCAAACCATGCATGTTACCTCCCTGGCGTGGTTTTGAAGCCAGTTTTGCTACAGGACAGCGGTTTTGTATTTTTCTTTTTATTTATTTATTTCGGTGAATCTTTAAAAAATCATAGTAAATCATAGGAAAATCATCAAATAAAAATCTAATTTTGTTGGAATCCACATGAGTAGATCTACATAGTACACATATAATATGATATGATTTAGTACAAAATTTTGGTATACTTTAGTAAAAAACCAATTATGGTATGCTTTAGTAAAAATCTTGTACTGAATCATACCTTATTATATGTCCAGTGTGTAGATATGCTCAAGTGGAGTCTAACAAAAATGGATTTTTTATTTTATGATTTTCTAGTGATTTACTATGATTTTTCAAAGATTCAACCGAAATAAATAAATCAAAACAAAAGACAAAACCGTTGTCACTTTGTAACAAAACCGTTTTTTCATCAGAGCAAAACCGCCTTCAAAACCGCTCCCGGGAGGTACAATGCATGGTCTAAAAAGTTGAAGGAGTTGGTTTGTCCGGTTTTGAAGTTGAGGGAGGAAAAGTAAACTTTCGTGAAAGTTTGGGATGAAATATAGACTTTTTCAACATAAAAAATAGGAAAAAGTCGGATTCCCTCTTTCGCCCAATACCTCCCAGCACTCAGCCCAGATTTACCACCGGCGGCGGCGGCCCTACAAAAATATATAAATAGCCTCTTTCGGCCCAATACACAGCCCAGCCCAACAGTCTCTCATCCCCATTCCCACACGCACGCAAGCCCCAGACTTACCACCGGCGGCGGCGGCGGGATGGGAGCCGTGCTCGGCGCGATGATCGGAGCGGGAGAAGGAGCTGATGACGGCGGGGGGCGCGGCGGCCAGGGCCGTGAAGGGCAGGTGGTCAACAACGACGACTTGCTCGTCGACTTCAAATGCACAACATGTTCTATGCCGCGGAAGAATTGCAAGATCGGGTGGAGGAACACGCACGTCGCGAAATGCCGTCAAGCCCAGATCGATCGTCAGATAAAAAAGAGCAGGAACGCGCCGCCCAACGGAGGGCCGAAAAAGCACGCCAGGGACGTGGCCGTTGATCTGGTAAAGGCGTACGCGACCTTGGATCTTGTATGAGACCTTTTGTTTGAATCTGCAGAAGTATCGTGTGGAGTTTTAATCTTTGTTCAAAACTATCTGTCTACTATGCGACCTTAAGTTTGGATCGCCAGGTCTTTAATAATCTTTGTTGGAATCCATATATCTGCTATGTTTACATTTACTCTTGTTCAAATCTATGTATCTGCTATGTTTTAATTCACTGCTGTCAGGTTATTACTGCTATTCTGTCCCGATCTATGGATACATTTACCGTGCAAAGCATTAATCATGGTAAACTAGTAGAAAGGTGCGCCCTTGGCGCTGACTCAAAACAGGTGTTGGCTATTATGTTTAAGGAACAATTCGTATGATATACATGCTTACACAGATTGGTAGTGACATGGTGCATACATATTTTTTGCATCTTGTCTGGGTAAATCCACTCTCAACAGCCATTAGTGGCACTGACATTGGCTAATCATTGATATCATTTTGGATGCAACCATTACATCAAGTATGAACACACCAGTATCTGCAGTTTTCCAAAGGATACCACAGTGCTGTGATACATTATCATTTGAGTTATATGAACTTAGAGCTAACAACAATAGATAATACAGGCAAGTGGCATGGGATTGTATTTACTTTGTACCTTTGAGGTTTCAGCTATAATTTTCTGGAAGTTCATTAGCAGTAACATCATTCAAAGTTGGCAATGAATTTGCAACAAAAACTACCTGATCACATTAAACATCTATCTATCAATAGAAAATTTATGACCATAAGTAAGCACTATCAATAGAAAATTTATGACCATAAGTAAGCACTAGATGGGATAATCCTAAGGGTTTGCTTCAGTTGTACAGTTATTTGACAGGATCAGCCAGACAGCTAAAACTCATCTCCTTTTTTTTTATCTGTTCTGCGTTGTCACAAATAATATCTCTTAGAAATTATTACAACATTCACTATGTTATGCAAGCAGCTTCCTTGTTTAATGGAAATCTACAGCAAGTGGGTGTTTTTCATGGGAATAGTATTGGAAGGAAACTCCTGTTTGCCATATACTGTCAATGTGGTAATAACTCACATATTCCAAATATAGCAGTTAGCGTTTTATAGAGCTACAAACTCAGTGATTAATGTGGCAAGACACATGACGTGAACACCTGAATTATAATTTTGCAACAGAATCATGTGGAGTCAGTGAATATCTCAAGAGCATAGGCATTGACTGCCTGAATTTATCTCAAGAGCATGTGAGAACTGTTCTCTACTTTCATGTTGGAAAAAAAAGTTTCATGAGGAATACTGAAGCACTGATCATAATTGCTCATCAGGAAGAAAATATTTTCGAAAACAGGAGTTACATTTATTTACCTTCCTTTGCATATTGTTGTTTATTGCTAAATTCGAACTCAGAACTCCTGCTGCCTGCTGATTGGTACCATGGCTGAACATTTGTTGCAGTCTATATCTTCAATTAGGAAATACGACAAATATAAATGTGATCTATATGCATAGAATATATCTTGTGGTCCCTTGATTGAGTCTGTACAGCCAGCATTTTGTCTGCTCTTTTTTGTTGCTAAATTAAGTGTGGAGCACATTTACCTTCTTTGTTGCTCTTTTTTGTCATAAATTTACCTCCTGCAATAGTTCTATAAAGTGTGGAGCAAACCTAACAAAAAAGGCAAACTCTTTAGAGTTTAAACATTTGAAGTTATACCTCTGCTCCATGGCAAAGCTCCTGAGGTTAGGAAGCATTCCAAGGACCACATCAGCACCAGAGCACTTAGAGGCATATATCTAAAAAAAAAAAAATATGGAAGAAAGGAGACCCAGCACATACTTTGGTGATATGGACGATAGCACACTCCAAGAACCCAGATGCCTTGGGAACTATTGCAGGAGCCCACCTGTTATTTGAAAAGTGGATGGAATCTATAAATACCACTGACAAGAACAACTGCAGCTAGAATTTCTAAATGTATCTATTTAGCAACAAAGAAGGTAAATATCTATCAGTGGTGAGTTCAGCACTGCAGACCCTCAAAAGTACAATTAGTTGGAATCAAATGGAACAAAAATATTTTATCTACGTGTAGATCCACCATCTGGGCAATTACAAAATTTCTTATGTCAATAGAGTTTAGATTTGCAGGAAGAAAATAGGAGCCAAGCACAAGTCAATCCAAAACAAAATAAGGGAAGACAAAAGACAAGGTCAAACAAAAAATGAATCCAAATCAGTCCAAAACAAAAATATTTCATCTACGTGCATTTCTGAATATGCCAAGGTCTAGTCTGCAGCTCGTCAATGGCCAAAGTGGAATTAGCTATTTAGTATAAACCACTTATGCATTTCAATCAATCCAAAACAAAATACAGGAAGACAAAAGACAATTTCTGTTTTCTCCATTTGGCAAGTACAAATCGCCAATGCCTCTAATAGCAGTCCTCACTATAACTTTCCTTGTCTCGGCCTCTCAAGCTCTGTTTACTTCAAAGCATGTGATATGCAAAAGCATACTAAAAAGGATATGTATGCGAACTGCAGAAAACTATTTACCAAGCAGCAAAGGCTGGAGATGACACCGGACAAACATATCCTAATTGCTAAGTCTCACCGCCCTCTTGTCTTCTATTCTTGCGAAATGAACTTACATATGATTCAAACCCACATTTTTTTAATAGGAAAAGCTACATTGCATCATCACTACAAATAAAGACCGGAATTCCAAACATATCTAGTCAAAGGGAGAACTGCTGCCTCCAATGATTAAACTAAACGATACAGGTATTGAATAAGGATAAAAAATTTATAGAGTAATTATATGTCAACACAGTTGAAATGAAAACATTACAAACATGACTGCAATCCTGAACTAATGAAAAACTACTATCAGCACCCCCGATGCAATAATACAAGTGGCTCATCTTTATTGATGAGGTTGACAACCGCTCAAGCTCAAAGGCAACGGTACCGAATTTGGCTCACTCGAGAGATAGAAAGCAAAATCACTGGAAAAATGTTGCTACCCAGAGACAGTTAGCTGCCTAGCCAAATGCATTTGCTTGCTTCAAATCTTTGCTCGACAAGATGAGACAAGGCTTGCCCGAGGGAGGTTTTCTAATGATTGTGTAAGGCGTATAACCTTTTTTTTTATTTTATAAAAGTAGGGAGTTGAATCTGTCCATTGCAGTCGCAGGACAAAGTTTGGAATTCGGGTTCAGAGTAGATTAGTTTATGACAAGCTTGCTGTGGGGTCCTGCATACGGTGTCCTCCAAAATCGAGATGGTACATATACGATAAACCAAAAAATCCATACTAAAAATTCAGGTTCAGAGTAGAGTAGTTCCCTTAACAGCACAGCGTAGAGTGGCGAGCTTAGGGCATCTCCAATATATAAAATCATCCTTGTTCTATAGTATACGCGATACGCGTGTTCAGCCAAGTATCCGTGCAACGTAGTTCTATACAATACAATAATATGATGTCGCGTATCAAATTCATCTCAGTGCATACAAAAATATGTTGAATCCATAAGTGGGAGCTACGAGTTTTTTTTTTAAAAAAGACAGCCCAACAACCTTTTCCGCTGTCAGAGACAGATCTCTTCCCCTCTGCCACAACACTCCCCGACAGACAGTCACTGCAGTTGCCCGTGCCACTGCCTGCCTAGGGGTGAGCTCACCTGGTGCCATGCCCGATTGTCCGGAGCTACGTCAGCAAGCAGCAAAGACTTCCCAGCAGCAGGAGAGAGGGGGGAGGAACAGAGCAGGTTCTATAGCAAGGAGCGGCAACTTCCTGGAGTTGGGGTCACAAAGTATAGAGATGGATCCAAGAAAGATTGAACCAGCAGCACCCATTGGTGACTTCTTGTGGATCCGCTCGAACGAAAGACCGCAAAGGACGATGGGTTGATGGATCAGAAAATGGGAAAGATATAACGCGAAGACTAGCGATGCCACTGGGACTGTGGTATGATTTATCAGAAGAAAATAAACATGGGTATTGAGAGTGTAAGGAAGGATACTACCCATAGACCCTGTTCTTGAGAAGCAGACTCTGTTATAGTACAACCTAAAGGAGTAGACTATGTTCTACTACACCATTACAGGAGCAGACTCTGGTCTACCCTGTTGTGAAGGATTAGAGGAGCAGACTCTGGTCTACCCTGTTGTGAAGGAGCGTAGACTCTGTTGGGAGTATACTCTGTTCTGCAGGTTTGTAAGTATAGACATTGTTGGGAGTATACTCTGTTTTGCATTGCAGGTTCGTAAGTATAGACTCTGTTGGGAGTATACTCTGTTCTGGCTCGTCAGTTTCAGGCGCCTGCAACTCAGGAGCCAGAAGAGCAGAATCACGCGCCACCACCGCTGGTCCAGTTGTGTGGTGTCGCACAATGGCCGCCGTGTCGCCGCTGCGAGCAGAATGTGGGGTAGATGGATGGAAATCCATCCATGGACCGAGATGTATCCGTATCTATGGTGTGCGAGAATTTAAATCCAGCAGCGTTAGCCTAACTGTAGATGAAGGAAAGTGTCGCACCAGGTGCCGAGGCGTCGATCCAAAACACGGCGGTCTCGGCGGGCTATAAGTCAGCCGAGTTCCGGCGAAGCCCCGGTGAAAGTCCGGCCGCCGTGCCTCCGATGGACCGACCAACCAACCAACCGAACCGTAGAGGCCCTCGTTGATAAGGAGAAGGCCCCTTGCCTCGGCGTGCGCCCGGAGCAACTGCAGGTCCTCCTCCTGCGGTAATAATTCGTAGGTCCTGGATTTGGTTACACAACTTGGCCAAAGGCATCGCTAGCGTAAAATAAGTGAGCAACCGGTATTGGATCGATCTTACCTTTGAAATTATTTTCCTCTGTCGCCGTCGCCGGCCACCGCATCCGATGGATTTGATCCGGATGTAGCAGATCTGAGCGTGGTGCGGCCTGGAACGTCACTGACGGGCCGGGCAGCGACCGCCGGCCACCGGACATCCTTGGGAACTGACATGGAATATGGCACAGGTCTCCCCCTCCGCCTAGCTCCCTGGGACTGCCTTCCCTTCCCCTCCCCTCCCTGTGGTCTGTGGATGAATCACATGTCCACATGGAATGGCCTGCAAGCGTAGATCTAAAGCTTGCCCCACCTCATGTCATGGAGCTTGAGGATTTGACTTGCATGCAGTAAGGGAAGAGCTCCCACTTCCATCCCCACCATGGTGCTCCGGCCAGCCGGAGGAGGTGGAGGTGGAAAGGAAGCAAGGAACCATGGTGCTCCGGCCAGGCGGACGGAGGAGGAGGGAGGTGGAAAGGAAGGAAGGGGAACCGAATCAGGAGGATTGAAGGAGGAAGACGATAGGTATGGCAAGCCAACCGACAACAGAGGTATTATCTATTAATTTTGTATTAATTAACAGCTACAGTGCACGACAATCTAGTATGAAGAGAAATCGTCCACGGAACGGAAGGAAATTACAAATCCCCGTCATCGCATCGCCCGCCTAAGGCTGTCCCCAATGGTCAGCTATTTCGCTATCTAGATGTGACGTGGCATGGAAAAAGTAGGAGAGAGAATAGTCACTACTACGTGCAATAAATTGGACTATTTCACGTAGCCCAATAACATGTGAGATGAGTATGTGGGTCCATTAATATAAAATAGTCTTTGTTGTTATCTCTCACCTCCACGTCAGCCGACGCCCTAATAATAGGGTTTAACTCCTAACCATGCATGCGACTCTTTCGGCGGAGATCCGGCCAAAGCGGGAAACGTCCGTTTCCTTCCACCCACAAAAATCTGCTGCCAGCTGACCAACAGCCAAGTAATAATGACTTTGCGTTTGCCGGGGGTTTTATTTATTTATTTATTTATTTATTTATTTGTATCTATCAACCCACGCTGAAGCTAAAAAGCTTGGTGGCCACGATGATCTAACTTTCCTTCAACCTTGTTTACTTGTTATTATCAAAAAAACAAGCATGTGTAGGTCGATGTGGTTTCTACTTCTCTATGCTTGTTTGGACTTTTTCTAGATATAGATAGAGGTAGACCTAGATATACACTGTGAAAACCAGATTACAACGGCTGTATATATTCCACTAGTTCACAATTCGATCAATAAACCAATTTCAGTAATTAATTAACCAACAAATAAAATAAATTTAAAACCAACACTTTAAAAGAACAAGTGGTCTTCTTTTTTTGCGACTAGAACAAGTGGTCGATGTTTTGAAACAACAAGTAGTAGTAAATTTACCTGATGATCGATGCTGTCGAGCTCATCTCTTGATGCAGTGCGCCTGGCGTGGCACCTTGATCGCCTGATCCCTGGTCGCCGTCGCATGCGTAGATTGCATTGCCTTCTGACTGTCGTTCGTGACGATCATCGCGCCGCCGAAACCTAGGGCATTGATAGTCGTAGATGGGACGGCCAAACGAATTTTTTTTCTTCATCCAGACGAATACACAGACGCTCACGACGACATGGACGACCATACGAGACGAAGCCCATGCGCGGACGGTTGTGCCGGCCCAAACAGAAAAGGGGCCCCACAATCATGAGTAGGCATTTTCAGATGGTGTCTGCTAAATTCTAAAAAAAAAAAAAAAAAAAAAAAAAAAGTTGGTGTCAACCGCCATCCTAGAACGAGGCGTAAAGTTGAGATCGCCATTCCTTTACGGGTGAATGCAAAGCTGAACCATTACTTGGCACCGTCATATCATCATCATGCAATGGATGACGCAGCTAAAAGAAGAACTGATGCAACGTCAACAGTGGGAAAGCACTTCTTATGCACAAACGGGTTCAGCTGATGGCTTGGTTTGGAAGAGAATTTGATATATTGTCCTCCAAAACTGAGGCAATTTGCATATTTTTAGGATTGCATAGTCTTCAGCTGAAATTAAATGACGCAACATTGAACCTTTTCTTTTATCTAGAATACCGCTAGGTGCCCGGTTTGTCTGAGGTTTGATGAAGACGGAGACCGCTGTTTTTTCAAGTGTAAATGCATGCGTGCAGCAATGCTGGAGGGATCTGAATTCAGAGCATATACGGCTTATGCTGCCAGTAAAGGAAAACTTAAGGGAGTTCATCAAAACTGTCCTGAACGTCCAACATATTTGTATATATGGAGATGGTGGGGTACGAGGAACGAAGTGAATTCCGGGAGAAACAACTGTCGTCCTCAGTGGTGATCAGAGACGTACGACGTCCTTGCCATGAAAGTTGATCTTCAGCCAGTCCCCCTCGGGATCTTTCTTTCCAGGCACTTGCATTGTTTCTGCTGATCGTCGTTCTAATTTCCTTGTCTTTTCTCTGATCATCGCCTTTTGTCCAAGACTAGCTAGCCTGGAAACTGATTCGAGGGACCTCTGTCCAATCTAGTGTGATGATGTTGAAAGCAATTACCAATTAGGGAGTTGTTCGTCAATGTACAAGGTTGCGCATGCATGGATGCTTGAAACTGGAACCCGGGACTTTGTAAATGTTGCAGTAGCTCAGCAATTCAGCTGAGCTAACTGTTCTTAATATGAGGCCATAAGTTTAAGTTCAAAAAATGTAGGCATGACACTCTGTGAAGAACAGGGCCATCTGGTTCATCTCTGGCTACTCCCTCTGTGGCTTAAAGCAGTCACTCGTCAGCCAGCCAGGCCAAACATTTGTTTTAAGTAGTAGCAAAATTTTACCCTGTAATTTTTAAGATGGCACCTGTAATTTGAAGAAGAAATATTATTCATGCACCGAATCATTCAAAATGCATGAAAAGACAATTGTTGAGCTTGTAAATTTTACGGCATCAATTAGTAGTGAGAATGGTTATTGTTCAATATTAGAAGAATATATATATATATTCTTTTAAAGTTAATAAAGAAAACCTTATTATTTTAGATTATTACATACATCGAATCAAGATAATAATATAATCTCGAATAATCTAATATTCTAGCCTTGGCAGAAGCTCCGTCCGAATTAAAGAAATAAATGAAACCATAAGCACCAAGGGCAAAAAGACGCAACAGACTACAGTAGCATATCTTTGGTGGAACGGAAAAACGATTCAAAGAGGAAGGTGAAGGAAAGCATGCATGGTCAAACTAAGGTCACGCAAAAGCCAATGTTGTGGGTGTGGTGTTCCCAGCAGCTTGCAGCAGCAGCTGACTGACGCAGGGGCAGGGCCTCTGCACCTCTATGCCACGTGGGCCAGGCACACTTGTTCGGCTGGACCCCCGAGTTGACCCACTCAACAGGCGCCGAACAAGTTGACCTGAGCTCAGCTGGAGAGGAGCTCCCGCCAGGTGGAGCCCGAGTCGCAGCCTCAGAGCCGTCCTACTAGTACCAGCAGCCAGCGCCAGCAAGAGAGGGCGAAGAGAACAGCGAAGAAGAGGTGAAGCGCCCGGCCCGCTGACCAGCACGCCTCCGCCCCCGGCCCGCCGCGACATTTCGTCGACCACCTCCCCGGCGCCGCCGTCCTCAGCGGTGGACGCGCGCGCTCCGCCGGCTCGGCCACCGCCGCCATGGGCTCCAGGTCAGCACCCGCCCGATCGACCTCCCTCCCTCCTTCCCCTCACCACCACGCGGCCCGTCCCTTCTCCCTTCCCCACCAGGCGCCAGATTGTATTTGGCTTGATCCTTGTGTTCAAATTTTGGTTTGACTATGTCCAGATTTTAGTTTCAATATCATGGCGAAAATATGGTTCAATGTTAAACAACTCTGTGTGATGATGCATGCTTCCTGCAAACAAATTTGATTACTATTCGTTACAACTTACAGCCATTCTCTTTTCTTCTGTAGAGTCCTTCAGTTAGACGTTCCTACAGATTCTGAGGCCTCTCCTAGGTATACTACTAGTGTTATTTTCCAATTCTCATTCAACACAGCTGTGTTCCTTCCTTGAAGCATCTTTTCGATGTTCTGTTATTGCAGAACATTGTGTCAGTGACCATAGTTTCTACACTATCCCTGTCTGGTGCTGTTCCAACTGAACCATTGACATGGCATCTAATGAAAGTTTGGTTGCCTGTGAATATCATCTTTGTTGGAATGCTGATCACAAGCATGTTTAGGTATGTAGCAAAAATCTTCAGTCGTCAGTTTGGTCTGAATACTGAGTACTGTTTGCTGTGCTTTTTTAGACCCGTACACCTGATTTTGTTATTTGTCAACGGAGGATGAAATTTTTTTCTTGGCTTCAAGTAGTCATTTTTTTTTTTCCTATGAACTTAAGTTTACCTTCGGTAGATATATTCTCGCTAAAATGCTTAGGCTATTTCTTTTTAAAAAAATACCAAGGAATTTCATTTGGCTGACAGTTGGTTGATTTTAAGTTTTGAAAAATGTGTTGCCTGTCTCATGAATCTTCTCTACTCAGGGTCTTAGTTGCTTGTACAGTGATCAACCTGATCCTTTTTGGTAGTTCTGTTGAACATGTTGTATTGATGTTTTCCATATTAGCTGTGAATGATTCTCAGTTTCTCACTCAACCTTGTACTTGTAGCAAGGAAGTTTGGACTGAAATTGGAAGCCTTTTATAAACTTATTTACTTCATTTCTTAATATTTTCTTTACATTTCAGTTTGAAGTACATTAATGTTGCAATGCTGACTATATTGAAGAATGTCGCCAATGTCCTGACTGCTTCTGGGGAAACTTATTTTTTCAAGAAGCAGCATGGTACTCAAGTCTGGATTGCTGTTATGTTGATGGTATGTCATATTCATATCTTAGAAAAGCATGAGGAAGGGAGTTGATTTCCTTCACAAGCATTTCCACCAAATAACTTTTAGTACACATACTACTAGTTGATTACCTGATTCACCTTCTCACTGCCAAATATCTAATCATCTGTGAAATTTTGACTTACAATAATTATGTGTTGACCCTTCAACACCTGAAACATTGATATGTTTGTGCAGATAATCTCTGCAGTTGCCGGAGGAATGACAGATCTGTCATTCCATGCTGCCGGAAATATCTGGCAGACCTTAAACTGTTTTCTGACGGCGTCATATTCGGTACTGCTTTCCTAAATACAAATGACAAGTTGATTTAGTTTAGTACATGCAGTCATCTATTGAATTTTCAGTCCAACCAAATGATTTTAGTTATATATTTCCAACCCCATAGATTGGCACTTCAGTTTACAATATTACATTTAGTTTCAAAGGTATTAAACATTGATTTCAACTAATTAGTTTTTCCTTTCAGCGTACATTGCACTTTAGTTAGACGTTCCTGCAGATTCTGAGGCCTCTCCTAGGAGAAATGTACCAGGGAGTGTAAGTAGCCACCTCATGAATGGGGGAAAAGAGTCTCTTTCGGAATCAGAATGCAGGGTTCACTGCACTTGCAAGTCCTGTGAGGAGAGAAATTGGAAACAGGCATGTGTGCGGCCCTTGATTGGTGTGATTTGTTCTCTTTTCTCCTCTTTCTTTCACATAGAACTTCACTGTTTACTTCACCATAGATAATTGGTTAAAACTTAGAAACTCGCAATAACTCCATAAACACTGGTCTTCTCTATCTGAATGAAAATGTTTCCAAAGATAGTTATAACTGGGTTCACAAACATGATCTCGTCTATCTAATGAAATGTTTCCACAGCAACTGCTCTGCATGTTAACACAATCTACTATGTTTCTGGATAATAATGAAGTATCATGTTCTCCATATCGTTGACAAGGTCCTTCTGTGTTGATGACAATGATTTGGAGAGCTCAAAAGAAAGGGAGAGCTCTCCAGTCGCTCAAGCTTTCCTATCTGGTCTGGCTTACTGTATATCATCATGTAGCATGCATGATCTTAGTCAACAAATTTGTTCTATCTGGCTATGGTTTCAATGCTCCAGTATTTTTTATGCTATATCAGGTATACTACTAGTGCTTACTTTCAGATTACCATGCAACACAGTTGTGTTCCTGCCTTGAAGCATTTTTTCCATATTCTGTTACTGCTGAACATTGTGTCAGTGACCGTAGTTTCTACACTATCCCTGCCCGGTGCTGTTCGAACTGAACCATTGACATGGAATCTAATCAAAGTTTGGTTTCCTGTAATATCATCTTTGTTGGAATGCTGATCACAAGCATGTTTAGGTATGTAGCGGATCGTCAGCATCAGTTTGGTCTGAGTACTGTTTGCTGTGCTATGTATTAGGTCTGCACACCTGATTTATTATTTGTTAATGGAGTTTGAAGTTCAATATATTCTGGGTTAAAATGCTTAGGTTATTTCTCTTTTAAAATATACCAAGCAATTTCATTTGGTTGACACTTGAAACTTGATTGATTTTGAATTTTTAAAATGCATTACTTGTCTCTTCAATCTGAACGCCCCAAAATAAGTTTATAACCAATTTCATTTGGTTATTAACTTATTTATTTCATTCCTTGATACTTTCTTTACCTTTTCAGTTTGAAGTACATAATGTCGCAATGCTGACTATATTGAAGAATGTCGCCAATGTCCTGACTGCTTCTGGGGAAACTTATTTTCTCAAAAAGCAGCTTGGTACTCAAGTCTGGATTGCTCTTATGTTGATGCTATGTCATATTCATATGTTAGAAAAGCTTGAGGAATGAGGAGGTGATATCCTCAAGTGTTTTTGACCAAATAACTTTCAGTACACATGCTACTAGTTGATTGCCTGATTCACCTGTTCCCTGCCAAATATCTAATCATCTATGAAATTTTGACTTACAATAATTATGTGTTGACCTTTCAACACCTGAGTCATCGATATGTTTGTGCAGATAATCTCTGCAGTTGTGGGAGGAATAATAGATCTGTCATTCCATGCTGTCGGATATATCTGGCAGACCTTAAACTGCTTTCTGGCGGCGTCATATTCGGTATTGCTTTCCTAAATACAAATGACAAAATCATTAATATTTTAGTACATGCAATCAACTATTCAATTTTCAGTTCAGCCAAATGATTTTAGTTATTATTTCCAGCCTCTTAGACTGGCATTTCACTTTACAAGAGTACAAGATAGTTGCAAATGTATTAAACCTTTACTTCGACTAATTAGCTTTTCCTTTCAGCTTTCATTGCGGCATGTAATGGACAGTGCTAAGCAAGCCACCAAGTCTGGGAATTTGAATGAGCTCTCAATGGTGTTGCTGAATACTGTTCCTTCACTGCCACTGGGAATTATCCTTGTCCTTGGTTTTAATGAAGTGGAGTACCTTTTGGAGACGTAAGCTATTGATTCAACCTTCACTATTTTTTAATTTTTTCTATCATAAACCTATGAGACTACATGCAAACTGCTGAGATCAACGACTTATCATGTAGTTTTCTCTCCCTTCATGGTTTTGCAAACCACTCTTAGACATGTAAATTTGTTTGTTCTAATCTTTCTGAAAATTCATCAAATGTTGCTTAATCAGTTATGGCTTTCTGACAAACCATCAACTAGTCGAATTTTCATCTCACTAGCGTGCATTTATTTGTTTTACAGTTCAGAAAATTGAAACCAGAGATTGTCATTGTAACATGAATGCTAATAAATTTGTTTTACAATTTCGAACCCTCAGTAATATGCATTCCATTGAAGATGAAGTAGAGAGACTCTCTGTTATATATGAATTGGTTCTAAAACTGCCACTTCGGAAGATGCACAGTGCCTTTATTTTCAATTCTAATGAAAATATAATTCATCTGTTCTAAAAAATATGACTGAAAATTGTCTTGCTAGCATGCATGTTATTTGTTCTTTTTGTTTTGATAAAACATGTTATTTGTTCTGACTGTATTTAGTCACCAAAATGTATTTGTTCAGAAAGTGCCTTTGTTTCAACTATTTGAACTGAAAATTTTCAAAATCTTTCTCTGTTCTCAAAAGAGCCTTTCTCTATTATGAAAATCTCTTTGAATGAGATTGACTTCCCGTGGTTGGTTACCACTGTTTTCGTCAATTGCATTTTACGTTAACGTACTAACAATGTGCTCTCAAAGTTCTGAAGATGATGGGATAATTAGCTCAAACTTTCTAAAAAATTTATTCTGCAACTTTCTGAAAATTCATAAAAAAATTCTCACGATTTTTCTTTTCTAAAAATTGTTCGACCAAAAAGTTCTGAAGATGATGGGAAAATCAGTTCTGAAACGTTCTAAAAAATTGTTCTGAAACTTTTTGAAAATTCACCCCAAAACAATTTCTGAAATAATTTGTTCTAAATCTTTATGAAAATTCATCAAATGTTGCTTAATCAGTTATGGCTTTCGACAAACCATCAACTAGTTGAATTTTCATCTGACTAGCGTGCATTTATTTGCTTTACAGTTCAGAAAGTTGAAACCACAGATTGTCATTGTAACATGCATGCTTAATCAGTTATTTGTTTTACAGCTGCCATGGTTTCAACTTTCTGACAAAATCTGTTATTTATTGAGAAAATAACATGCATGCATCTATTCAGAAAGCCAGAAACTGATTTGTTCAGTCCTGCTAGCATAGAAACTTTCTGAAAATTCATCAAAAAGTTATGAAAATGAATCAGTTCTAGCTTTCTGTCAAACCTTGAAAAGAGCCTATCTCTCTTCTCAAAGTGTCTTCGAATGAGATTGATTGCCCGTGGTTGGTTACTACTGTTTCTGTCAATTGCATTTTCGTTAACGTACTAACAATGTGTTTGCTGTGTTGCATTGCAGCTTGCTAGCCAGACTTGGCTGCATAGTGTGTTCGCTTGCCCTTTGGAAAAGGACGTGTGTGTTGTCCAAGTCGATGCGCACCTCGCCGGGTTTCGCCGCCAGCACGTCATCGATACTTAACTTCGGCGAGGGACCACACGACGGTGCGGTTGGTCAATGACGCGCCCACCCAACCGCTGCTTCTTCCGGTCCATGTCGAAGCACCCCACGCACCGGTCATAGCCGCGGCGTTGGCGGACAGGCACTTGTAGTCATGACGGTGGTAGCGGCTCCGCTAGACGTTGCCGTCGTCCACCGCGGCGTCGAGCGACTCGTTGAGGGGCAGCGGGGCGGTGGAAAAGCTTGGAGGCCGGGCGAGGCAGCCGCGACGCACAACAACGGGTCGCAGCCGTCGAGCATGAGGCGCCGGGCCGAGGTCCCGGTCGTTGGGGCATTGCGCGCCAACGTCGTAGCTCATGCACTCGTCGATCTCCCCCACCACATGACGCACGCTGCGTGGCCGACGGTGTTGTACGCGTTCGGTTGGTCCCGCCACGCTGTCCAAGCCGTCGCGGTTGCCCTTGGCTCTCACGTACTTGTGTGTCTTCTCGGCGGTGAACAAGTTGACGAGAGGGTCCACAACCGGCGTGGTGGAGGAGGCGTCGCCACTACCGTCGCCATCCTTGGGGCGCGGGATGCGGATGAGTCGGAGGGTGATGTGCGCTGTAGAGGGGGGTGGATCAACTCGTCTTTTCTCGAACCGCCCGGAACTCCGGTATGGTCATGTTCTCTTAGGGCTTGCGCCAGACCTTGCTCTTCTTGTATTCTTGGTCCCCTTCGATAACTGGCAGGTCACACGGACTCGCTTCACCACTCAAGGAATGTTGACGGTGATAAGACACTGTTTATAGAATGCCACCAGAATGCATGAACATTTGATGTTTTTGATTATAGACGAGAACTTCTGCTAATTCGCAGCCTAATTCAATCGAGTTATGTACAATATGAATTATTTTGCATACACATTAGTTATGTATGAAATACCTTAATCTATTTGTCTTAATACTTTATAATTTTTCACTATAATACAATTATGTGATATAACTTATTTTATTATTGTAATGATCATTATTTTATACTTTTGATGATTAACATGAGTAACTAAAAAACGAACAGAAAAGATAACAAGAATGAGAATATGAAGCATCAAATTGAGTGGCATGAGTCCTCCCCACATTGTCTTTCCCCACTTATATAAGAGGAGATGAGAGGAGGAGGTTTTCATTTCTTATCCCTGTAGAGCTTTGCAATTACCAATAAGTTCAGACAAATTACGGTTGGTCTGTAGCTACACACTTGAATTCACTAGGCTCTCAACAGGGGTTTGCAATTACCTTAGGTCTAGTAATTGGGCACAAAAGGGGTTCCCTACATATGCCATACTCCCAACAGTAGGCTCTCAACCATTCAATTTTAGTAGGAACATGACCTAGTAGTAAAAAAATTACTAAATGTAGACCAAATACAACTCAAATTTGTCTACGAGGATCGCCCTTTTTAATGTACTAGCAAAGATGCTCTTGCGTTGCAACGAGAAGCACGTCTTATTGTTATTTGGTAATTTTGTAGACCTCTTTGAAAACGATGGCTACAACTTAAACAGATATTTTGCCACCTATTATTAAATTAAATAATTATGTATTTAGTGAGCAGTGAATTAATTAGTTTAGCAAAGTTCACCATGTGTGGCAAAAAAATGTACATCGTGCAATCTGACCGATAATTTATTTATTACTTAGAAATTGAACTACTACATCATGCATTTCAATTAGTCGTGTAATTTTACTCTATACTAGGTGAATTTCCCGCATTGCTTTGCGGTATGCAAAAAGCAAATTTAATCTAGCTAAGAGGAATTTAAAAATAATTTCAATAATAAACTAAATAAAAGACTTCATCTTAGTCTTGGATTTTCAACTTCAAAGAAAACATAGGTCACTAATTTGTGGAGGATAATTTTTGTAACTTAGTGTACAAAAAAATTATCATTTTGACAAGAATAGATTTGAGAAAGTACTAACCTTTTGCTAATGATCCAACATCCCTTCGGTGTTTGTCTTCTAATAATACATGTAACTTCAAGAAAGTCCAGACGCTGCGTTGCCGTGGAATTTAAGGTTATTTTTTTAATGATCATTTGATGATGGAAAGAAAGATATAAATATGTGAGTTTATCATTTGATGATGGAAAGAAAGATATAAACATGTGAGCTATTTAATGAGAATTTCCAAAGATAAAAACCTTAAAATCTCAAGGATCAAGAAAGCAATACCCCATGCATTGCCCCAAAAATTATTGATGGTTTGGAATAAGATTATTTATATAAAGGGATAAAAAATGATAAGTTAATGTTAGTGGATGGCGTGGCATAATGCTAGTGGATGATGTGTCTTGCTTGCATGTAGATTATAATTGCAAATGCTAGTTGACAATAAATGTCACTGTTAGTGGAATGATGTGGTGGATAGTTTGTATGTCAAAGAATTAGCTAGTAGAATTGTTAGTGGAATGATGAGGTGGCTAGCTTGCATGTTGAGAGAATTAGCTAGTGAGATTTGTCTATATAGGTGTAGTAGATCACACACGGTACTCTGTTTTTTTATTTTCTATTTTATATATAGCGACCTTTTGGCCTTGCACGCTACATAGCTAGTGATATTGGTTTATAATTTAGTTTTAAAATAAATTTCTTTAAATGAAGTTTAATAATATACTTTTTATTTTTTAATAAATGGTTAATAGTTCATACCTTAGTTCTGCCATATGTTGTAACTGTCATGTGAACACTGTCGGTGTGGGATGGCACACCGAACGAGAGTTATAGGCTTTGGTGTCCGTGACATCGTTGTGACCTTGGTTTAATGGAATTTCATATTTAATTTCAAAAAAAAAAAAGAAATCTTTCAATCTCAAGCCAAATAGTCTTGCTTAGGTACACGTTTTTACTTCAATAGGAGGTAAGATCTTGTAACACCCTAAACTTTGCATCTTTTGAAATAGAGCTAACATGATTTAATTCTGTATTTTATGCTCAAGAAAACATAGGGAAATAAAAAAAATTCATAGAATTAAATTTTATCATAAGGTAGCAACATGTTTGTGTATACATGCTAGTGTATTTAAATTTTTGTAAAGAGTGCCAAATGGATTGAAAAACATTTTGAAAATGTATTTGGAAAGTCAATTAGAAAAAAGAAAAGGTTTTCTTTTCCTTTCACTCTCTATTCTCTCTTTCGGCCTGCTGGCCCATTTTCCAGCAGCCCACCCGCCTTCCTCCTCTCCCTTCTTTTCCTTGCGGGCCGCATTGCTCCTCCTCCTTTCTCCTAGGCCGGCCCAACCGCTGTTGGCAACTGTGGTCCGCACTCCCCCTCTTCTTGTCTCTGGCGAAGCGGACCCGTTTGTCAGTCCGAGGTCATCCGCATCCTCCCTCTCCAATACTTGGCGCCCAGCGTACGTCCCTTCCCTCCGCGTCTCGCCTTCCGCTCCGCACTCGCACATGAACATTGTTAAGGTGTCGTTTGGTCCCTAAGGACTAAACTTTTTTTTAGTCACAAGGACTAATAAAAAAATTCCTCCAAAATAGTATTTTAAGGATTAATAATAGAGAAAAAGTCTTAAAAAGTCCATCCCTATTTGGTTTGGTAGAGAACTAAAAATATCCTAAGACTAAAAAGTTCCTAATCCAAACAACCCCTAAGTCTGCTCGCAGCAGCGAGGAACGGGATCGAATCGAGAATTTACCGAGGCTAGACAAGGACGAAGGAAGAGACGGGTAAGAGAGTTGAATAGTAGATAGTATGTTTTTCGATTCAGATTCGCAGGGACATTCCCCTGCTTATCCGCAATGACAGGCTCGACCAAAGCATGACAAGACCATTCCGGCCCATGACTCGTGTGCTCGCACGCCTGGCCCGAGATCCTTTCCTTGGCCTTGCTGATGCCTGACTGATACCTGGATGTGGTATGCTGACAAGCAAGCGCAGCCCGATCGAAGAGGCTACGGTGCCATTCCTTTGCATGACGGTTTTCTCCGTCAAATCAGCATATTACACAATTGATTTTGCACGGTGTTTAGAAATCATTTTTCGTGACGATTATTTAAAAAACCACCACGGTTAATATCTTAATAAACCGTGACAATTATTTTTTGATTAACCGTGGCGGTTATAATAACCACCACGGTAAATAGATTAAACGTCGATTAATGAGGCCCAAAGTTCCAGCTCACTTAACAATCAGCAACCCATTCAGCCCAATAAAAATGCTCGACCTATATAATCGGAGGGAGTGAACCCTAGCACATCACCCGCCCACCCCTACAGCCGCACACACCATCTCCAAAATATCCCCCTCTCTCACTCCCCCGCTCTTCTTCTCCAAAATAGCCGCCTCCACCCCTCCCTCCCTCCCCCGTGGGCGGCATGAGTCCCGGCGTGCGGCGGCGCTTCGGGGAGGCTGTCCCACTCGAAGCGGGATCCAGCCATCCTCTCCGGCCCGGCGGGATCCGGCCGTCCCTCCTCCGGCGCGGGCGAGGCGAGCGAGCCGGCGTGGTGGAGCAAGCGGCGGCGGGTGGGCGGCGGCGGCGCTTGGCGGGCGGCTCTTGGGCGTGGTGGAGCAGGCGGCCGGCGGCGGCTGGGCTGGTGGTGGCCCCGGCGGCGTGGTGGAGCAGCTGATGGGCCGGAGCTTGAAACCCTAACCCCAACGGGCCCAGATCTGGCCCGTTGTGGATTTTTTTTTCTTCTTTTTTAAATTTTTTGAACTTCCGTGGCGGTTATTTGGGTGCGAGAAAACCGCCACCGAAAATGGATCGATTTTCGGTGACCCTAGCTCGGTGGCGGAACGCCACGGAAGTTCAATCATGTAGTAGTGATATTATCATGCAATGGATCGATGACGCAGCTAAAAGAAGAATGCAGCGTCAACAGGGGGGAAGCCGTTTTCGCGTCAAAAAACAGGGGGGGAGCCGTTCTCATGCACAAACGGGTTCAGCTGATGGCTTGGTTTGGAAGAGAACTTGATATATTGTCCTCCAAAAGTGGAGCAATTTGTTTTTAGGTTTGCACACACTAGTACTGAAATGATTTTGCGAGCAGGGACTCTTTCTTTTCCGTGGTGGGCGCATTTTTTGCCCGCCATGGTTAATGTGTATGATTTACCGTGGCGGGCGCTTTTTATTTTGCGTGACGGGCACTCTTACCCGCCACGTAAAATCGAATTTTCGTGGCGGGCGTCTTTAAAGGTCCGTCACGCAAAATAGAAGCCCATCTGTAGGTCCAACAGGAAGCCCACTATCTCATCCCTATCGGGTTCGTATATATACAAACTATTCCCAGCCCACCAAACCCTAATTCATTTTCTCTCCACCCTCTCTTTCTCTCTTCTGCGCGCTCCTCCTTCCTCTCTCTCTCTCATCTCAACGCTCCTCTCTCTCACACACCGGTCGGCACTCCAACACCCCCCCACGACGTCCCCCGTTCCTTCGTTCCCCGCGACGCCTGGCGTCCCCCTTCCATCCCCGACCGCCGGCCCCCTCCCTCCACGACAGGCGCGCGCGCTCAGGATCCGGAGGTGAGCGAGGCGGATCCAGCGGCGTCCGGTCCTCCGTCGGCGGCGTGGCGGATCCTGTAGCGGCAGCGCGGCGGATCGAGACATAGCGGGTCCTCCGGCGGCGGCGCTTGGCGGATCAGCGTCGCCCGCGGCGGGATCCAGCGCGGCGGCGTGGCGCGGGCGGATCGGCGGCATCTACGGGCGGCGCGGCGGATCGGGGTCGCCAAGGCGGATTCAGCGGCGTCTGGCGGGCGCGCGGGCGGATCCAGCGTCGTCTGGCGGCGCACCGGGCGGCGCGCGGGCGTAACCGGGGCGGCGTGGCGGATCCGGGCGGCGGCGCGGGCGGGATTCGGGCGGCGGCGCGCGCACCGGGCGGATCGGGGCCCATTTAGGCCCGGATCGGGGCCCGTCTAGGCTTTTTTTATTTTATTTTTATTTTTTTTAGATTAACCGTGACGGGCACGCGTGCCCGCCACGGATGTTCCTCCATTTGCCGTGACATCATGGGGGAGACGAGCGCCGATGCCCGCCACCCAAAATCGAATTCGCCCGTCACAAAAAAGATTTGGGTACTAGTGACATAGACATAATAGTCCTCCGCTGAAATATTAAATGGATATCAGACGACGCAACATTGATCTATTTACGAGGTGCCCGGTTTGTTTACGAGGTGCCCGGTTTGTCTGAGGTTTGATGGAGACGGAGGCCGCTGTTTTTCCAAGTGCAAATGCGTGCAGCAATGCTGGAGGGATCTGAATTCAGAACATATACGGTTTATGGTATCAGTAAATTAGGAAAACTTAAAGGGATTTCGTCAAAGATGTCCTAAACGTCGAATAGGATCTGAGTTCCAAACTATTTCTACGAATTGACTTGTTGCTAATAGTTTGAATGAAGGGATCTAGCCTGTCTGCTAGTTGCTAAGTTTATTGAGTGCAATATGTGGGATTCTATGCTTTTGGTGCTAAGATTTCTGGGCTTCCCCGCAGAGCTGGACATGTTATTGTGCCGTATATAGGTTTCATTTTTTTTTATGCCAACAACGTAATAGATTGTATGCTTCCTGTGATTGTTATTCATTTCATCAAATTATTTATGCTACCTGTATGATGTTCCATGCAATTCAATCAAACCAAAATGACCACCCGGCCTATGTGCTGCTGATGCATAAATAATTTAGCTTCCTATTTTTTGTTCATGAGTTTTTTTGTCCCAAAAGGTATACTTTTTTCCAGATCTTTTATCGTGATTTTGCATTAATGTAGCTGACATTAATATTACAAATTAATAAGTTTCTACTAAAACATTTCTCTATGCCTATGTTGTGGTGTAGGATGGCTGAAATGAATTCCTCCTTTTAGTGTGAGAGGTCAACGGTGTCTCAGATATAGGACATGGCTTGCGACGTCCACAACTTCCTTGACATGCCTATATATATATATATAAGCACTGTCTAGTTCACACAAGTAGAGTCAGCCTCCCCCTTACATAGATTAATCTTCTATAAATATAAAGAAGATCTTACTATTTTAGATTATTACATAGAATCAAGATAATTTTCACTAATCTAATTAATATTCTAGCCTTCGCAAAAGCTCCCATCCTAATTAAAGAAGTAAATGTAAACCATAAGCGCTAATAATATGTCTATTTGTCTTGTTGGAGTTGCTCTTAAACCACTACCTCCGGAGGAAAAAGCCATGTTACTTCGTTCAATTTGCATTGCCATGGCCACCTAAGTGTGTTGTTACGAATAGTGCAAGATGTCCTGTCGAACACGTCACCCAAATGTTTGCCATAGTACACAAAGCCCTCGTGGATGTCTCCGTGAGCACGAGTACACTTGCTATAGGATCGACTGAGGAAAATCGCCTCGCCCTTGGCAGAGGCAGCAACCCACTTTCCGGCACTAAAATCTGCCTTAAAGACCTCGACCTTGCGAGTGAAGTTACTGGTAACCTGACATGATTGCCATTGGTGCCTCACAAGCAGCAGCTCCCCGCTCCACGACGACTGCACTAGGTATCGACCCATATATATCTCGTCATCGCCTTCATATGGTACCTCTGGATCAAACCGATCAAACACCGCGCCATTGGCAAACCCATCAAACACCTCGTTGTCCGATATCGTCCCATCGTCATTGAAGCTGTCCTCTAATGCTTGTTCATCGTCGTCGTCTGAGCCTTCACTTATATATACGTACTCCTCCTCCTCCTCCTCCTCCGGGTTTCCCTCCTCGGTGTTGTTATCGTTAATATGGTCATCTTGGCCAAATCCCTGCTTGTATTTTGTTGTGTCCACAACTTGTTGCGGCCAGAACCATGCATCTTCGTAATACTTTGCCAAGGGATTCTTGATCACCAGTTCAATCCGAGTCACAATGGGCCTGCCATCCTCATCCTCGCCGAGGTGGAAGGCTAGGAGTTCTTCGCCCGAGGTGATCCCGTAAAGCGTGTCTCCAATGAAAGCAGCATCAACAATCCTGAATTTATCTAGCACGAAATAACCCTTCCCAGGGCGGCATAAGATGACGTTGTAGTTCCTGTTGTTGGTCGTGACGGCGATGACACCGTCCGGAGCTGCCGAACGCATAAGCACCTTACGGACCTCGAACGTCTCAGCAACACGGCCAATAACGGCGTCCAGCTCCGGGAGCGCCACGGTGGCGTTGATGAAGGGGTTATGCAGCATGTAGCTGTGCTTATGCTTCACCTCAGGGCGGGGGTGCACGAATCTCAACCCGGCTGGTCTTCGCCGGAAAACGTTATCCGTTCGGTCGAGCGCGAGCCAGCAGTCGTGGGCGGCGCCGAGGCAGGTCGTGTCCTCAGGGAACCCAGGGCACACGAAGGAGGAGCACGCTACGCCGCTGCGGCCGGCGGTGTACAAGGTGCCGTACGGGAGGACGATCCAAGGAAAGTAGCTCACCCGCTCGTGCTCGCGCGAGGCGGAGCGCCATGCGCGGCAGACGGCGGCGAAGCGGGCGCGGTCACCGGGGAACGGGAGGCGCACGATGACGCTGTCCAGGAGGTCCAGCGGGAGGTCGGCCCAACCTGCTTTGTGCGTGTACTCCATCATCGGCGACATACTGTACGTACAGGTGTTGTGTTGATTTGGCCGGTGTACATCATGAATAATTAATATATATAGTGTTTGGGCTTTTGATTTCTCGATCTAGTCCGTATCGAACCGGCTTTGATTTCTCGATCCTAGTCCGTAACAGACTTGTCATGATACGCCCGGATAGGATAACATAATATTATATATAGTGTATATAGTACTAATAGTAATATATATAAGCTGTGGGAAGTATTAAACCTACCCAAGCCAAAAAAAAAAAAAAAAAAAAAAAAAACTTGTTCGTGATGAACAAAGATTGGCTACTTCGTGATGCTGCTGTCTTTGATGCCCCTCAATGGGTCCCACAGTCATCTCTAGAAAATTATATAAACGAGATGAGAAATCAATACTTCTGATTCTATTATTCTGATGAGGAGAGGAAAGTACTACTCTTTCCATCCTAAAAAATTTTGGAGGCAAACCATTGCAAGTTTGACCAAATTTATATGATAGGATGTGTCGACTGGGCACCCATCACCTTTGGGGGTTGCTGAGGAGTTCGACGCCCAGACAGGGCTGACGGACGGGGCGGCGGAGTACGCGTCCTATGGCCCGTCGCCGACTTTCGAGAAAGCCCCGTCGATGCAGGATGTGCCTGTTGCTCCCTCGGAACCGCCTTCGGTGTCCTCAGAAGACGATGCTCCCACTGCCTCGCTGACCTTGGCGTCCCGGCAGCAAGAGATCGAGGATTTGGTGTGCGTGCCACTTGCATCGCCCCTTATCAAGACGGGCCCGCGTCTTCGTCGGTCGCGCACTCCAGCCTCCACGCATACGCTGCGCCGTAGTGACCGTATCAAGTCGCGGCCAAGGGCTGCCAATGTGACCTTGCAGGCTCAGAAGCTCTTGCTTCGGAAGTTGGGCGAGGAAGTGTCCGAAGGGGAGGCCCCGATTGCCGTAGAGGAGATGGTCAAGGCGGCCTTCAGGGGTGGTATGCCGCCGGCTAAGCGGCGCCGTTTCGAGATGCTTCTTGCGGAGCAGCTTGACCTCTCCGCCTTGGACCTCAACACCGATGGCCTCGCCAAGGAAGTCGCCTAGCCATGCCTTCGGCGGGTCGTCTTGTCGCAAATTAGTCCTAATGTAATCCCTGCTTTTGTATCCAATAGTTGTTAGGTTTTGCCTCGGTAACTTTGGTTACTGTGCCATCATTGTTGTTTGAACTTTATTCTCAAGCATGAAAAACACGCGAAACGGCGTGTTCTCGAAAAAAAAGGATAATAACAATTAGGATGTCAATTAATTATTATTGGATTCTTCATTAATTATATTTTTTTAGTATACTTATTTGATGTCATAAATCTTTACAATTTTCTCTATAATTTTGGTCAAATTTGAAAAACTTTGACTCACCAAGATCTATAGAATGACTTATAATTTGGAATGTAGGTAGTAGTTTCTAGGCTCTACTTGATTCGGTTCTATCCGAGAACCAAAGACAAAGCTGATACCCAAAGATCAAGATACAAAAACTAAAGGAGAAAACTAAAATAAAATATAAAACAAAAACAGCACTACAAGATTATTTTTACATGGCAGGTGAAAAATATTTTTCATGGTGGGCGAATGAGTGTGTTGCGGTGGTATATATGGTCACGGTTAATTATGGCCATAACCAAGGGTTGTCTCTCATGGTAAATCGATTAACCATGCCCAGTTGGACATGCTGAGGGTTTGCTTCTGTGACGCGGAGTATCACTCTTCAGTTTCACACTTTCTCACGTCAACTTTCTCCAAAACAATCCATGCATTTGAACTGATTCATTCTGTACTCTTTCTAGCTCCCTTTTTTCCAGCGTTGAGTAGGCTGGTAAACAAATAATAAATAAAAATAATGCATGAGCATGGAGATCTGAGCCTCACAGTGGAGTGCATCCTAAGAATTGAACACACTTTGGACTTGCCACGCTAATTGTTCTCCAAAGCAACTAATTTGGGACACCAACAGTTCAAGACCGCCATAGGTCACACAGCACCATTCGACACTGAGGAACAATGGAGGGCTTCTGCTTCGCGCGGTGCCGGTTCACGCGGCTCATGGCGATGATGCAGCTGGCAATGGGCGTGTTCGTCATGATCATCAGCATGGCCAGCCTCCACCGCTTCTACACCACCCACGACCTCCTCCCCAGGCCTCGACATCGACCCCGCCCACTGCGCCAAGTTCCACACCGACACGGCGGGCTACGCCAGCTTCGACATCCGCGCGCTCGCCGACCGCGTCGACGACGTGCTCGTCCAGCTCGCCGAGCTCCAGGACAAACTGGAGGCGACGGCGCTCAAGGTCGCCAAGAAGACCAAGAAGAGCAAGGTCCGTCGCAAGCCCCAGGAGAACATGACGATGCCGGAGTTCCGGCGGTTCCTGGAGGACGAGGTGATCCACCCACTCTACAGCGCGCACATCGCCCTCCGCCTCATACGCATCCCCCGCCCCGACGATGGCGACGGCGGCGACGCCTCGGCCACGCCAAGCGTGGACCCTCTCGTCAACTTCTTCACCGCCGAGGAGACGCGCAAGTACGTGACGGCCAAGGGCAACCGCGACGGCCTGCCCAGCGTGTACGGTACCAACCGGACGTACAGCACCGTCGGCCACGCGTGCGTGCTAATGCGGCGGGAGCTCGACGAGTACATGAGCTACGACGTCGGGCGCACTGCCCCGACGACTGGGACCTCGGTCAGCGCCTCATGCTGGGCGGCTGCGACCCGCTGCCGCGCCGCCGCTGCCTCGCTCCGGCCTCCAAGCTCTTCCACCGCCCGCTTCCCATCAACGAGTCTCTTTGGACGCTGCCCGACGACGGCAACGTCCGGTGGAGCCGCTACCACTGCCGTGACTACAAGTGCTTGTCCGCCAGGAACCAGCGCCGCGGCTACGACTGGTGCGTGGGGTGCTTCGACATAGACCGGGAGAAGCAGCGGTGGGTGGGCGCAGCGTCGTCATCGACCAACCGCACCGCCGCGGCGGCGTCCCTCGCCGACTTCAGTATCGACGACGTGCTGGCGGCGAAGCCCGGCGAGGTGCGCATCGGCCTGGACATGAGCGTGGGCACGGGCAGCTTTGCGGCGCGGATGAGGGAGCGCAACGTGACCATCGTGTCGGCGGCGATGAACCTTGGCGCGCCGTTCGCGGAGACGATCGCGCTGCGGGGGCTGGTGCCGTTGTACATGACGATGAGCCAGCGGTTGCCGCTGTTCGATAACACCATGGATTTGGTGCACACGGCGGGGTTCTTCGAGGGGTGGGTGGACCTGCAGCTGCTGGACTTCGTGCTCTTTGACTGGGACCGTGTGCTCCGGCCTGGTGGACTGCTATGGGTGGACAAGTTCGCCTGTGCGCGCAAGGACCTCGATGACTACATGTACATGTTCCTGCAGTTCAGGTACAAGAAGCACCGGTGGGTTGTCTCCTTCAAGTCCAAGGACGAGGTTTACCTCTCTGCACTGCTCGAGAAACCACCAAGATCGTGATGATATGATTATGATCATGATGATATGATTATCATGCTGACTTGGTTATTTGCATGGAGCATGCACTACTAGATGATCTTTGTAAATTAGGTCTGATTCAATCTAACTTGTATTGAACAATAAATGCAAAGGATTTCAATATGTTTTACCAGTCCAATTCAATATGAAACTGCCCTCTCTCAGGCCTCTGATCGTTTCCTCAGGCCAGTTTAACTGTCCTCTTCATAGAAAGCTTGCATGAGGTGTACAGAGAAAAGCTCTCTGTTGATTCCAAACAGGGTCGGCATCAAACTGGAAAATCATGCATTAACCTCCCTTCTTATAATAGAATCAGATTGCCAAAACTGTTTGTGCAATGAACACGAGTTCCAGTGAGATTTGACTAGTTTAATTAGTTAGCAACAACACTACTAACACGGTGAATCAAACGCTGTGGACAGACAAAGCAATCGCATTTACTTCAACACGGCCAGGTTAAGATACTCTAACTTGCTCGTCTGGATTAGCTTAATGAAGCTTTATGTGCAGATGTCGTAGAAAACAATTTTCGTGTGCTCTCATTCCAAGACACATGCATGGGGCTGGCTTGTAGTGGCATTGGCATCAAAAGAAGACACATTTTTTTAGGACAACAACTTAGACTTTAGACTATTCAGCTGAAACGATCTATCAAAACCCCTAGTTTCCCTACTAGTCCTAGTCCTTAGCCCTTAAATAACTCTTTTGTGTAAGTAGAGAAATACGTCCTCGCTAAAAAGGGGAAAGGTAGAACTAACTTTGAAGATGTGAAGTCCTATGCCTAGCTAAATTGCGAAAAGAGTCCTCTGTTCTGGGGCTGTTTGGTTTCCACAAATCATGGGACTTATTAAATTAAAAGTAAAACAAATGACTTATTTTACCAAACAGTAGGGACTTATTAAGTCATGAAACTTATGAGTCACTTAGAACTATTTTCTCTTTTTTTCACCCCGACTTATAAGTCACCCATTTTCTCTTTTTTTTTCATCGTAACTTATAAGTCACTTGCAACCAAACAGACATGACTTATAAGTCGCTGATTTTTAGTCATCGGACTTAATAAGTCACCCGACTTATGGAACCAAATAAGACCTAAAATCAAGAGGACTAGAACATGTTACCATAGGCATCTTCCAACGCAATATACATTTCAGAAGTAGGATCATTAAAACTTTAATAATCTTTTCTCCTACAAATGAGAAAGAACACTTAGATCAAGTAACACAACTTCCCAAAGAACTAAAAAGATTCGTCTATCCATGAGATCAGGACAAGTCACACCACAGAATAAGAACTTGGGGACTTAGAGCTAGGCAACCAAATCTAAGCGTGTTCTTCTTCTACATTCGAGTGCAAAAGGTCTGAAGTGATCCCGATGGCTGCTAGGTACTGTGAAGGAGCATGTGGACCTTTGATTTGTGGTTTGGAGCTCTCCCAACTTTTGATCATAACTGAGACTCAAGTGAAACACACATCCATCAGCATCATTATCTTCTACTTTCTTAGATTCTATGCACTCGATGAGCCAAAATCTACATGAGCCCATAGAAGTGAGAGTGAATTCCATGTACCTCTCGAGATCCTTCCCAACAGCTTCTCCTTGGTGGTCTTGCAATCCAAATACATGTTTGGATCTACGGTTGTACGTAAAAGCGTCCTCTCGAGAGGCCTTATGCCGCCGACAAAGTCGGTGGAGACAGCTTGGCACCGAGCACACGTAGCCATCCCGTGAAGGCCGACCCACGCCAAGACCGAGCTCGGCGTCAAAATGACTTGTCTGATGAACGGCAAGGCACCATGCCACCTCCATGCAGCCTCCTCGGTGTTGAACGAGTAGGTGCCCAGCGGACTGCCAAGCGTGTCCTTAATTCCCGTGGTCATGAAGATGGTATGGGAGACGACGCGCTGGTGGGTGTTGAACGTAAACATATAATGTTATGTTTTCTTTCTTCTTACGTGGGTTCTTAGTTTGTTCTTACTTCTTATGTGGGTTCTTGGTTTTAAAATTGTTCAAACAAAGAGTTATAAAGATGATGGACTAATCAGCTCAAACATTCTCAAAGTACATTATGTTATGTTTGCTTTCTTCTTACGCGGGTCCTTGGGTTGTTCTTGCTTCTTACATGGGCTCGTTGGCCTAAAAATTGTTCAACCAAAAGTTTTGAAGATGATGGGCTAATCAGCTCTAATACATAATGCTACTTGATTTTATTCTTTTGATGATTAACATTTAGTAACTATGAAAACGAACAGGAGAGATAGCAAAAAATGAGAGTGAGAATGAAACATCAAACTGAGTGGGCATGAGAGGCCTCCCCACCTTGTATTTCCCCACTTTTATAAGAGGAGATGAGAGGAGGAGGTTTTCATATCTTGCCCCCCTGTAGGCCTTTTTGCAATTACAATTAAGTTCGCATAATTACAACTGATCTCTAGTTAAACACTTGGATTAAGCCCTTAGGTCTAGTAATTGGGCACAAAAGGGATTCTCTACATATGCCATATTCCCAACAATAGGCTCTCAACTATTTAGTTTTGGTAGGAACAAGAGCTAGTAGCAAAAAAAATGACTAAATGTAGACCAAAATTTCCCCTTTTTAATTTATATATGTGTGCCTCACTAAAAACGCCATCTCAAAAACCTTGTGGGAAAAATAGTATGGACAAAAAAAGCATGCACATGACTCTAGTCTAGTACCTTAAAACGTCATGGGACACTTTCTTCTTTAATTTATCTTCTATACTGAACTATTCTTTAACCTTTGTGATTCCACCTTTGATATCCTCCTCTATGTGGCCATGAATTCTCAATAGCTCCACCTAATAATTGAGCCTTTGCAACCAACCAAACATAAAAATTTGGCCCGGTATGTTTGGGCCAAAAAACCAAACACACCCAGCCATGAGCTAGCATATAGCATGCTCATGCTCATCTTTCATGGAGTCTCCAAACCCATGACCAACTCCAAGAGATAGAGGGCCTTCTTGATGAAGTAATGAAGAATATGGTGATTTTTGCATGCAGCTTTAATACACACGATTAAAGAGATCACCGAGAGTAAAGGTTCAAAACAGAAATTTAGAGAGAGATCTTGTGTTCACACTAAAGAAGAGGTGATGGTGATGAATATGAATTGTGGTGGAAATTTTCTAAATCATGATAACTTTAATAATGACATAGTTACAAAGAGCAACCTCCTCGCTCACTCATATTGTGCCACAAGATACTCAAAGAAATATATACAATGCTGAAGTGGTCAAAAGATTACCCAATAATAAGTCCCCTGGGTCATATGGTTTCAATAATGAATTCATCAAGAAATGTTGGCCACATATCAAGCAAGATTTCTTTAGCTCGTTGGGATTTTCGGGGAGTCCGGGGTTTGTCTACAAAGTATTATTGCCTCCTTCATCACCTTAATCCCCAAAAATCTTACCCCCTCCTCCATCAATGATTATAGACCCATCTCCTTGCTCAACTGCTCTATGAAAATTATCACCAAGCTCTTGGCCAACAAACTTTAAAATGCTATTATTCCTCTGGTGCATAAGAATCAATATGGGTTCATTAAGAGAAGAACCTTCCATGATTGTCTTGCTTGGTCTTTTGAATACCTCCACTCAAAAAAAAAAAAAAATCAAATCATCATCCTAAAGTTAGATTTCGAAAAAGCTTTTGATAAAATTGAGCACACTATAATCTTAAAAATCCTATAGGCCGTAGAGATTTTGGAACTCTTTCGCTTTCCTAGATAAAGAACATCCTTGGATCCGGTACCTCTAAAATTATCCTCAATGGCTCCCCTAGGAAAACAATTCACTTTGGGAGAGGGTTTATTAGGCAGGGTTACCCTCTCTCATCCCATCTTTTGTTCTCTTGCGTCGATTTCCTCCAAAGCATCATCAACAACGCCATAGACAGAGGGTTTCTTAACCTCCCCATCCCCCTCCATACCTCCTCTGATTTCCCAATCATCCAGTATGCAGATGATAGCCTCATTATCATGGAGGGAGATGCTAGACAACTTTTCCTTCTGAAGGCTCTTCTTCAATCTTTCTCTAACTCCACTGGGCTTATGGTAAATTACAAAGAAGTCCTTCATGGTTCCAATAACATCTCTGCTGAAAGAATCAACCACCCGGCTAGAACTTTTGGGTGCTCAATTGACTCCCTCCCTTTCACTTACCTTGGCCTTCCCTTGGGCATCACCAGGCCCAAAGTTCATGACTATCTACCCTTGATAAATAAGTGTGAGAGAAGATTAATTAACACCTCTTCTTTCCTCTCACAAGTTGGCAAGTTAGACTTAACCAATGTAGTGCTATCTACCCTCCCTACTTTTCATCCGTGGTGCTCTAACTCTTCCCAAGGGGGTTATCAAAACAGTTGACAAGTTCGAAAAACATTGTTTGTGGAGAGGATCAGACATTAATTCAAGGAAAAGTCCCAAGGCAAAGAAGAGAAATGGTATGTGTTTCCAAGGAAGAGGGAGGACTTGGAGTGATCGATCTAAGAAGACATAAAGAAGCCCTATTACTAGAAAAAAATCTAGACAAGTTCTTCAACATGAAAGGTATCCCATGGGTCTCTCTTATCTCGAGAAAAGCATTACCCAAATGGAAAGCTTCCTAATCACACCAAAAAGGATATTTCGGGTGGATGGATATCCTAAAGCTTTTGAGCTCATACAAAGAGTTTGTTGTCCAAATTCAAAATGGAAAGTTTTGCCTTCTCTAGTCATATAATTGGAATTCCCCAATCCTCTTGTCAGAACTCCCAAATCCAAGAACAAAGGCCTCACTGTTAACCAATGGCTTATTCACCAAGAACCTCTAGATTTTTTTCAATTTGCCCCTATCATCGCTCGCCAGCTTCTTGCAACTTGAGTTCATCAAAACCGACATGGGTCCTGTCTAATGAGAATGATATTTGGGCAACCAAGTTTGGGGCTTTCTCTCGCATTCAAAGTCTATAAGCATCTAATGGGACATGCACACATCCCACAAGCATTTAAATGGCTATAGAAAAATCCTGTTACCAAATTTAAACACAAGGTTTTCTTTTGGCTTCTCATGAAAGATAGGTTGAGCACAAGAAATCTTCTCGTAAGAAAGAATATGCATCTCCCTTCTTATGATTGCATTCTTTTGCAACCTTAGTGAAGAAGAAATAGTGCATCACCTCTTCTTGAACTGCCCGGTTGCGATAGATTGTTGGCGGTCGTCAGATTAATTTGCAAGGACGGATGGACATTCTCCACCATTGAAGTTATAAAAGCTCAAGCAAGCCCAAATTTCTTCATGATCCTAGCAATCCTCATGTGCTGGGCAATTTGGATAGTCAGAAATGATTATATTTTCAAAGGTATTCCTACAAGTGTGACTAGAGCTAAGCAAATCTTTGACAAAGAAGTCACAATCCTCATGTGTTGGGCTCGATGTCTGGCCTAGATGGGCTTCGGGCGCGGGCAGTGGTGCAACGCAGCTCCAGAGTAGATCCGGCGGTGGCACCGGCGCGACTAGGCCCAGTAGGCCCAGATCCAAGACCTACTGGGCTCAAGTTAGGGGCTTTTTATTGTTTTTATTTCGTTAACTGTGGCGGGCACAAAGGCATGCCTCCGTTAATCCTGGTTTTTCGTGACCATACCTCGGTAACAGGCGAGTTGGCCAGCTGCAGGAAACAAAGAGCACCCGCCGTGGAAAAGTAATCTGGTAGTAGTGTTTAGGGCAGATCTACTACTCCTATAAGAACAAAGAGCACCCGCCATGGAAAAGTAATCTGGTAGTAGTGTTTAGGGCAGATCTACTACTCCTATAAGAACAAAGAGCACCCGCCATGGAAAAGTAATCTGGTAGTAGTGTTTAGGGCAGATCTACTACTCCTATAAGAACAAACACCACTAGCTAATTCTCTGCAATTTCGTGAAGCTACGTCATCAGGTAGGTCCCGCGGCTCACTAACTAATACACACTCAACTTGGAATGAAAGGAGCAGGTTCCACCATGAATTATTTATTCATTCACTACGTGGCCACTATCGAAAATGGAGTATTTGGATCGTTGTTTTAATATCCACCAAGGAAGCATTATATTAATAATTCGATGCAATGTGTGCCTATGGCCATATGAAGGATCATGGTGCTGCTGCTCGTGCTCCTCTTCTACATATGTATATGGATGACCCTGGTGGCCTGATGCAAAAAAAGCTCCACGTCCGAGGACTGGTAGTGACAGAGGCATGATCCACATGCCACTCCTGCCTCCCGCCATGCACAACCATGGAATAAGAAAAGCCTCCTTTGATTCCTTCAAGATGGGCTGGAGGCTTCTTCGATGTCAATTTACACTGCCAAAAAAAATTTGCGACCATTCCTTTTTTTGGAAGTTATGGACTGATCATGGATGTTCTTCATGGTGCGATTTCCATTCAGATTGAGAAACATGTATGTAGATGTCGCCCTTGATACAAAGGAACCACACTTTCTTTTAATTATCATCACAGGGTCTATCTCTAAGAAGACAAGGGTAACAAATCCTCTAACCCGAATTTCTCCACTTGATGTTGGTTGCAAAGGTCCAACAACGTGGCAATTCCTCTTCCTCTTAAAAGTTAAGTACATACTCCTCTATATTTTCTTGAAGTTACATATATTATTAGAAGACAAGCACCGAAGGTATGTTAGATCATTAGCAGGTCAAGACTTTCTCAAATCTATTCATACCGCAAAAGTGATAATGTGTTGTACGTTAAGTTCCAAATATTATCCTCCACAAATTAGTGACCTATGTTTTCTTTGATAAAGTTGAAGATCCAAGATTAACATGATGACTTTTCTTTAGTTTATTATTGAAATTGCTTTTAAATTCCTCTTAGTTAGTAACGAAGATAAAACTCCATCCTAGCCCTCATTAAACTTAATAGCTCTTCAACTACCAAGAAGCCTAACTAAGTAGTATTGTTTGGAGTCTCTAGTAGCAGCGCATGAGAGAGAGGTTGTGTTAAATGTAACTGACTACGAGAGAGATTAACGTGGATTAGTCACTCACCTCTAGAAATTGATTTTTCATAGACCAATTTTTTGTTTAGATATTGATTTTTTCAGAGACAGATGGAGTTTTTGACTTGGGATTGAATTAATTTTTTTTTTCCTTTTCTGGTTTGAAATGGAATATGAAATTCCATTAAACCAAGGTCACAGAGTTGTTACTGGGCACCAAAGGCACCTGGAACTCTCCGGTGTGCCATCCCACGCCAGGCTAGTGTTTACAACCTTTTGCCACTAAGGTATGAGCTTCTTTATTACATTCACGAGAAGAGAATTTAACTGAGAAACTAGGAAAATGTGCATATCAAAGTCTTCAGTTCCCTCCGCAACTCTGCGAACAAAACGAGCGCCACACATTTGGCAAGAGTTGTGCAGAATCAGGCCGCGCGCCGCACCTTTGGGCACGCCTAACATGCGACAGCAACCAACAGAAGCAACTAATGTTGGACTGATTAAGTCCTCCACAATGTGACAACCTGAAACCATATCCTTCGATGGCTTTAACCATATGAATTCCCAGCTGGTTACGTGAAATTTGTTTACGTGAAAACCTTATGAATTCCCAGCTGGTTTGCTGCTTTCATGCATGTGGATTGAAATAATTTTGTCCGTACAAGGGATTGAGATCTAAAACCCTTTTTTTTTTAAAAAAAAAAAGTAAGAGTATATTATTGAACTATTTTTAAGAATCTATTCAAGGCGTAACCCAGATGGCTAGCCAATGGTGGTAGGTTGTTGAAGACTACATCATTGTGATGCTTCCATATAGCATCCAGCAGATGAGATGCACAAAGGTGTCGGAGTGAATAGGGTTGACGCCGCTGGGCTTGGCAGTGGTCAAGATCCTGCTTGTTTGCACAAGTGAGGCATCCATCCCTGGCTTGTTCCACAGCTGCATCGCAAATGGGCAAGTGAGGATCAGGTGAGTTGCAACTAGCTCCTCTAAGACATGCCAGTGGCGAGACGTGGTACATCTATAAAAGGGCAGGAGTCTCCGAAACGCATCCCAGTGCGCGCCATTTGTAATTTCCCTTTGTTATCAAACATCCCTAGTTTGGATTATATGTATTAAATATGTTTTAAATTGTAGTTTGTTTGACTTTTTTTTGCTTCAACTTTGACCACTGCCTTATTCAAAATTTAGTGCGAAATATCACTTCTTTCGTTGTGGCTTGCTTTATTAACCAATGGTATTTAAAAATGATTTAAATTTGACTGTTTTTTGTGTAAATTTTTGAATAAGACGAGTGGTCAAACTCTAGGGTCAAAAAAGTCAAATGAACTATAATTTGAAGCGGAGTACCTTTTTATTTGTGCTACTACTGTGAAACAGAGTATCTTTTTGACTGAGTGCTTTTATCCCACTACGCCTACATTGCGTACCTTGCCTACTTTGACCACAATGACTTCCTCACAGCAAAGGCTCAGTTATGAAGCTATCGAGGGCTCATGGCCCTGTTGAGGAGGCTACCAAAGGTGTAATCACAAAGGTTCAAGAAAAGTGAAATGCTCAGGATAAATTGAAGAAGAAAGTGCATTGTGACATTTCTATGTACTAGAGTCGTGTGTGTGCTCTTTTTTTCCCAACTCTTTTTTTTTTTTGTAGGGTTTTGGTATTGAGTTTTTAGTTAGACGCACAGATATGAGTTACAAAGCATGATCTTCACAGCCAAGTTTCAGTTATAGGGCTGCATTTAGTCGTTGTTAGCTATTATAGGTCTTGTTCCTGCCAAAACCAAATAACTGGAAGTGTGGCATATGTAGATCACACCTTTTGTGTGTAAAAGGCACCATTACTAGGCATGTAGACTTAATTGCGAGTGTTTAGAGATCGACCGTATTTTTGTGGCAACTTATTGGTAATTGCAAGCCCCGCAAGGGCAAGAAATGAAAAACCTCCTCAGTCCTCACCACATCATCTTATAAAAGTGGAGAAAGGCATGGTAGCGAGGCCTCATGGCCACTCATTCTATGCTCGATCTGTCGTCACTCTCATTCCTTTCATCTCTCCTATTCTCTCCCTAGACTACTAATTCACAAAAAGATAGAAGAAAGTAGTATCTCATGGTTGTATTATCACCAAAAAAAAAAAATTAGGATATATTGATAGTAATAGATTAAGTTATTTGATACATGTTGAATGTGTATGCAAAATAGTTTCACTATGAGTCTTAATAATATTCTACCTCTACAAATGGTTCTCGTCTGGCTAAAAGTGATACTCGTATAAATTTTCAATTTTAACTCGGCCTGACGAAACCTTCATAGCACGGCATACCAATTATGAAGGAGTAGAAGTAGATTGATTGCACCTTAGACATCCTCGCCCTCCGCTGAGTATCACGTAACGTGGATGCCGTCACCACATCGAGCATCTCGAGGTAGATAAGGAAGTTGTCCACCGAGAACTGGCCCACAAGCTAAAGCCAGCGCGTTGGAGCCTCTAGGATCAGGTTGAGTAGGATCAGGTTGGGCCGCACCCTAGTTTGGTAGCGCTTGGGATGAGAATCGGACCGGTCCTCCACGAGGGACATCGCTCCAATGTAACAGTAATAACTTATATAATTATTTCGCTTGAATAAAGAATACTATATTATATATATACTTTGTAGATTTAATCATGTGGAGTCTAGCAAAACTGAATTTTCTATTTTTTATTTTTTTGTTATTTACTATGATGTTTTAAAGATTCATCCAAACAAATAAAAAAGAAAAAAGACAAAATCTTCATAGCAAAAACTTCGTACTAAAAGCATATCATATTATATATGTACAAAGATGTAGATCCGGTCACGTGAAATCTAACCTGTCATGTGCCAGAAATAGTAGGGCCCAGGATGTCGTGCCCACAGGGGCCCGGGGCAGGCACGGCACCACTTGCCCCGGCACGCGCCAAGGCCACCGCCACCTCCTCCCTTCCACGGATTCTACGAGAATTAATTAAGGAACAAAGAAGGAATTGGGATTATCTTAAGACTTTTGGTGTGCAAGGGGATCTTTCAATCTATAAGGAAAACACTTATTAGAAAATAAATAGGATTGCTTGTAAAAAGGTATTTCAATCATATAAGGAAACCTTTTAGAGAGATTGCTTGGTTTACAAGTCCCACTAGTCGGCTATAAAAAAGTAAGGGGCATTTAATCTTTCAGGTCAACAAGCAATAAAGAAATCAATTTTTCCTTTCCCTACCCCCTCGCTGTCGGCCCTACCCGCCGTCAAGGCCAGACGCTCCGCCGAAGCGCCGACACGCCATCACGGCCGCGCCAAGCCATGTGTCACCTCGAATTGATTCGGTTTGTGACACCAACCAAATTGGATTTTCTATTTTATGTTTTTTTGTGATTTACTATGATTTTTATAGATCTAGCTGAAATAAATAAAATAAAGGGGACATACAAAACAACTATTACTGTACTAAACCCACCGTTATTGTAGCGAAATCACCGTCCAAAACCACCGAGGAACGTAATATGAACAGTTTCAAAAGTTGAGGGACTTGCTTTATCCAATTTCATAGTTGAGAGCTAAAGTAAACTTTTGTGGGGTTTTTTTTTGCAAGGAGTGACTTTATTAAGCTTAAGTAGTAACATTACAGGAAAGAGTGACAGTCCACTCTAGAAAACAAGAAAAACAAACACTTAACTCTCCTTGGACCCAATTCCAAATTGTGCCAAACTATGCGCCAAATTATTCTGAGCTAACATTCGTTTTTTTTTTTTTGAGAATTATCTGAGCTAACATTCGTGAAAGTTAAGGGACTAAAAAGTAGGCTTCTTCTTATTTATTTTCCATAGCACGGTCATCTATACACATACATATTTTTTATTAAAAAATAAAAAGAAATTGAAAGAATTACAGGCATTAGTAATCACTGTAATTATAGGTCGGTTTGATATTTTGGGCACATTAAATTTAGAGTTAAATGCAATCGTAGCACCTTAAACTTGTCATGATGTGTCATATGGGTCCATCATCTTGCAAAATACACATATCCGACACCTTAAACTTTGTCATGATGTGCCATCTGGTCCATCATCTTGCAAAACGCATCCGCACCTTAAACTTGTCATGGTGTGCCATCTGGCGCATCATCCCGCAAAACGCACATCCGAGCAACCCTCCTCACCGACGCCGATTAAAGCGCCGTTGGATTCGTCCTCAAGAAAGCATCTCCATCGCTATATTACAAGGCATAAGACTCCTCATCTCGCCAAGCCGCCGCTGCGAGCAAGCGGATCGCCGCCGCAGCCACCACCAGCAGTACCGGCGCTAAACGCGAAGAGATCCTTTTTGTAATGCGGCGCATGGGGTTCATCAAAGGCACGCCGACGGAGGAGGGCAAACAAGCACACGTGAATCTGTTCGGCGACAACCTTCACACAAGGAGCGTGCAAGATGGTCGTTCCCGACATCGAGCGGCCGCTCCGCCCCCGAAGAAGCGCCGCGGAGGACGCGCTTGACTGCGTGTGTATTTCACGAGTAATCCGCTTAGTTGTTTAAGGTGCCGATGTGTGTTTTGCAAGATGATGAACCCGTATGGCACACCATGATAAGTTTAAGGTGCCGATGTGCATTTTGCAAGATGATGGACCCGCATGACACACCATGACAAGTTTAAGGTGCCGATGTGCATTTTTTGCAAGATGATGGACCCGCACGGCACACCATGACAAGTTTAGGTGCTACAATGCATTTAACTCTTAAATTTACTATGTACCAAAAAGTCAAAAGAACTTATAATTTGAAACACATGGAGTATCAAGTTGTAGAAATCTTCGAGTTTGAGTGGCCGCACCTCGAGCCACGTGCTGAACGACACAAATTTCTCTTCCCCCGCAGTTAGCAAGCATCGAGAATCGGCCAAGAAGCCTATCATCAAGCCCGCGGGCCCCACCCGAAAACTCACCAAGACCGCCTTTGTCTCCATCTCCAGTAGCTCCCACCCTCCCTCATCTCTAACTCCAATGAGCTTAGAAGGAAGGTGGGCAGGGAGGCAAGGAAAGCAGCAGCCGATGGTGGCCGCAACGCAGTAAGGTCAGGTTGGGGCGTGGACATCGCGGTGGCTCCTAACCGTTTTATAAGGTGTGGATTATAATGATAAGGTTTCATAAATTATACTTTGACCATTCATTTTATTTTATATTATACTCCTCCCTCCATAAAAAAAGAGTGTGATTCGTGCTTGTCAAACTTTCTTAAATTTGACTAGATTACTTTGTAAAAAAAGTATTAGCAACATTTGTATCACTAAATGGGTTTATTATGAAAAATATCAATGTTCATCAAATAATAATAATAACTATGCATTGTAAATATTAATTAATATTTTTATATCTAGTCAAAGTTGAAAATGTTTGACTTCTTAAAAAGTGAGAATATGAAGGGAGTATTGTTTATGCTTATAAATGTATGATAATTGGGCATTATAGTTCCTTACAATCAACCATATAAAGTTTGTATTGTATAATAGTTAAAAGTTACTCCATCCATCCTAAATTGAAGTCATTCCAAAAATTTTTTGGAGAGTCAATGTATTTCAAGTTCAACTAAATTTATAAGGACATGGGACTCTTGAGGCTGTCAATCCCTCTTGAATGTTCAACTGACTTCCCTGTGGTCCAGTATGCTGATGATACCCTCATCATTGTTGAAGGTGAAGCAAGACAATTGTTCTTTTTGAAATCTTTGCTTAACAGCTTCTCCATGGCCACCGGACTGAAAGTAAACTTTAACAAATCAATAATGATCCCTATTAATGTCTCGTAGGAAAAGCTAAATTTGCTTGCTAATACATTTGGTTGTTCTAAAGGTAGTCTCCCCTTCACCTACCTCGGCCTCCCTCTCTCCATTGATAGGCCCAGTGAGCCTGGACTTTAAGCCTCTGGTCTCCAAATGTGAAAAGAGATTAGGTGGAATCTCTTCCCTCCTGAACCAAGCTGGCAGATTAGAAATGACCAATGTTGTCTTCACAGTCCTCCCCACTTTTTTTTATGTGCTCCATTGCTTTACCCAAAGGTATTATCAAGGGGTGGATAAGCGAGAGAAAATATTGTTTATGGAGGGGTGTTGAAGCCAATGCAAATGCCCCCCTAAGGCTGCTTGGAAGATGACTAATTTACCTAAAACACATGGTGGACTGAATCAATGATATTGAGAAACAAAATAAAAGCACTTCTTAAAAAATTTGCACAAATTCTTCAACAAAGAGGACATTCCCGGGTCAATTTGATATGGGAGAAGCATTATAGCAATGGCAAGTTGCCCAATCATGTTAGAAAGGGTTCCTTTTGGTGGAGGGACATCTTAAAAACTGCTGCCGAGTTCAAGACCCCTTGCCAAGCCATTGGTAATTGTGGAGACACCATTCTCGTTTCGGCAAGATAGTTGGAGTGATCATATTCTTTTGCAACCGCAAATCCTGAGTTATATTCATTTGCTATGAATAAAAATCAGCCACTCGAAAAAAACTTTGGCCTCTCAAGCCTTTGAAGACCTCTTCCAGCTCCCCCTCTCTCAAGTGGCTTTTAATCAGTTTTAGAATGTCGAGAATTTGCTGCACTCTCGGGGACTCTCGTGAGAATAAGGATGTTTGGACCTATAGTTGGGGTTCTAGTATTTATTCAGCCTCCAAAGCCTACAAAAACTGATTGGTGAATCAACAAAACACCCCCTTATACTCTTGGATTTGGAAATCCAACCGTCAACCAAAGCATAGAGTCTTCTTTGGCTCCCGGTAAAAGACAGGGCTCAGTACCAAGAACATTATGAGGAGGAAGAATATGCAGCTAGATGATTTTTTTTATTGTCTTCTGCAACCGCCTCCATGAAGAGACAAGATCATCATCTGCTCATTGAATGTCCTTTTTGCAGCAATGTGTTGGGACTGGCTTGGTATTCAGCCTCCCCTGATGGAGTCCCCTTCCCTGGTCTTGGTTCTCAGCTTTAAGGTGCAGTTCAGATCCTAGTTTTTCATGGACACCATCATCCTTATGTGTTGGTCAATTTGGATGGCAAGAAATGGATTGATTTTTCATGGAGTTCAACCTACTCGATGATTTGTCAAAGGACCTTTGAGAAAGAATTGCTTTTATTGAAGTACAGAGTCAAAGCGAGCAGATTACATCAGTTTCATCAATGGAGCCAGAGCATTATTTAACTTGTATTGTTTTCTTTGTTTTTTTTTTTGTCTCTTTCTTTGTCTCTTGAACGATTTGTTGTTTCCTTGTAACTTTCTATTTGCTTTATTATTAAATAAAATTCCTGTAGGGGCCTTGGCCCCCTCCAGTTTCTTCAAAAAAGAAAAAAGATAATAATATTTAGGATGCCAACCATCTATTATTAGATTCTTAGTTAATTATATTTTCATAGTACATCTATTTTTAATGTCATGAATTTTGTAATTCTCACTATAATTTTATCAAATTTGAGATGATGGACCCTTCAAGATTTTTGGAATGACTTACAATTTGAAATGGAGGGAGTATTAGTCTAATTATTCGCCAAGTTTTTAAAGTTTAGATCTTGATACATGCGTGCTCCTTATAAAAGAGAACATACTCCCCTATCCCAATACATCTATCACTTACACTTCCCGAGAAAACAACTTTTGACAAAATATATTTTTACATAATTAGTATCATTGAAAAGATTTTAAAATCTAGTGTTAATAAATTTATTTAGACATACAAAATATCACACGTATTTAGTATAAAATTTGAGTCAAAACTTGTGGCACGTAAACAAAAAAAAAAAAAAAATCGACAGATATATATTGAGACAGAGAGAGTATTACACAAAGCAAATTTGCGATGACACAACCAAAGAAGACTAGGGGCGAAACACGATAAAACAAATAAGAGAACCAGCAGCAAGATGTTCGAAACCAGCAATTAACCAAACATTCACTCATGGCCTCATCAACGATCAGCGAGACTCTTGAGCCGCCGAGCGTCGTCGTTCTGCAGGTCATCCACCTCAGACCTCATCAACTGCTCGCCATGAACGCATTTGAACCGCCCAACCCCCCCCACACACACACACACACACACACACACACAGTAACAGGTCCCGTCCTTCCCCAAAACTTTCAACTTGGTCCAGTGGAATCATATGGAACCGACCACAACAATA
>JADLZK010012185.1:0-183345 GCA_015847255.1 Hyparrhenia diplandra | reverse complement strand
CAGGCACCAAACAAAAGTAAATCTCCTGATCGAGTACGTCAAAGGCAACAAAGAGAATAGGCTGCATAAACATAGAGCCGATTCTTCTGAACATTTACATACATCCACGTCCAGACACATCGCTTCTCTGAAGCCTCGCTCGTAGGAAGAAACAAGATAGTTAAGAGCAGGAAAACCCAAAAGGTTGGTCGGTTCTTTGATGATCCCTTCCAGGACAGTAGGCAAAAAAAACCAGAAAGAAAGACGATACAATGCAAGCTCAGAAGACATTTCTTCTTCACAGCACATCAACATCACTGGAAGTGTCTAAGAGGTCAACACTCAGTTACCGTACTCTTCCGGCCTGATGCTGTCAGCTGCAAGGGAAATGTGAGGTCATGCATCAGCAATCTGAAGGCAGTCCAGGTAATGGAAGATATGGTCGGTGGGTTAGAAAGAGATACTGACAGATGAAGAGAGGTCAGATGTCTTCAGAACTCGCAGCCTCTTCACTGAAGAGACAAACATCCTACAGGTATTGGTAATCAAACTAGTAAGTCTGTTTTGCAGTAAACAAGACCTATAAACTGAAGCTGACAACATTCAACTTTAGGCAGCATTGTATGTAGGCAGAAGGTTGACAAAATAGGTAGAATTTAGGCTGATCAAATCAACAGTATAAACCTCGTTAGAATCATGTTGTACTAGTCTGAAATTGTAAATGGTAAATTATTGGCACTTCCATAAGATTTTAGAGCAACTATCTATATTTTTATTATCCATATACATTTGATGCATCGTTCAAATGCTGAGAAGGAGGAACACTTACCCCCAGGGGACATCACCGACCAGCACCCTATCACCTTCATAATCCTCATAAACCAGAGTGTATTCTCCAGTTCCATCTAGTAAACCCGATATCGCCACCTCTTCCTGTGAACACCCCTTTGTGCCCGCATCCAGAGGGTCTTGTTGTGCTACACATAGAAATATAAGAGTCAAGCAAATTGCATTAGGCGCTAACCAAACAATTTGACCATTCAATCAAATTACTAAAAAGTTACTTAGCACAGAAACAACTTTATGATCTTGTGTTATAACATAATATAGAAATAAGAATTGAGCAAATTGCATCAGACACTGACCAAACGATTTGACCATTCAATCAAACTACTAAAAGTTACTTAGCACAGAAACATCTTCTTTCTTGGTCAAGTACAAGGGGAAAGTCTGAACATACTTAGCATAAATAAAGGTCAAGAAAATAAAGGTAACAGATGCATGAAAATATCAAGGGCAAAGGTTCATAGTACCTGCAAGAAGCACCCGGAATAGCTTGTCAACAGACAGAGACAGCTCATTGTAACTGCCAAGGGCATTCAGATCAATTTTTCTACCAATAGGGATGCCATCCATGTTAATCTTTACAAATGGAGCTCTTTTTTGTGGTCTGTTCAGGTTTGGCTGCCTTCTTCCCATTCTGATGCTCAAGGGATGTTTTGCTAGAGGTAGCCAGATTTCTTCTGAATGCACGAACTGGAGGCCAGCCAACAACCGGGGTATTTGGAGATCTGAAGTTGGACCATGAAACAGTAAGACATGAGAATGAAGCAGAGTAGTTAATTGCTGGACAAAGAACTACAATTTGCAAGTTCAAGCTAGTGAATATGTACAGACATACTATGCTGATAAAATGGGGAAACAAATGTAGACTGTTTGTTTCTTGGAAATGATTCATGTTCAGAGAAGATACTAAGCTCGAAATCTGAAGGTTTGTGGCATTCTGTAACAGAAAAAACATAGATCTATTTATCAGTACTATTTTCTTCTTCCAAAATGAATTAGCTAGAAACAGAGCTCCTGTTGGCATTCTGTAAGAAATGATTCATTGTCTTAGGTTTTTCAGGCTAATACCTTCTAATGTACACAACGTAAACAAAGTTATGCTTTTGGGAACACAATATGGTTAACTTTCGGCCGTGAACTAGATACTAGACAGAGAGAGGCAACGTGCCACTGGGGACTAGGGACAAAGGAAAGAACAGAGCACAGGGTCACAACCACTGCATCCCTCATAAATGGGAGGAGCTCCATCTCCATTTCCATCTCCATGCATATGAAACAAGCCCTTGAATCCTGGATTGTTTTGCCATGAATTGAATGAGCAGCTGCAGTGTAGTGCAGGAGATGGAGCCACCTCCCTCTTCTAAACTCACTCATGCCGGGGGAAAGAATAAAGAAATCGTAGGGGGGCATAAAGATTTCGAACAGGACTACTCCTACTCCTTGCCAACTGTTGCTGCTAAAAAGGCTGGTAAGAAAAAGAATTCGTTGCGGAATTTTTGCATGTGAGGCGTCATGATTGATCCCCACCTTGTCTGGGAGGCATTGGTGGTGGATGCAAGGGCATTCCCTGTAGCCGCTGCCGCTGCTGGGGACCCTTTGGTTGCCTTGCCTGCACAAGAACAAGGAGAAACGAACAAGGGCTGAGAACTTTTCACTTTGATTGCTTTGCTTGCTACTGAAACAAAGGAAGAAACAAACATACACCAGGAAGAAATGGAAGGACTTTGTGCAGAAGAAGATGATGAGATCAAACAGAATGAATAATGGAGGTGCATTCATGGGGTTGTCAGTTCAATTTACAAAGTCTCAACTGCTTAGCTACTCTATATGTACTCTACTTTGAAATAAAAAAAAAAAGTTGATCAGAAACGTATGCTTGCAAATGTATAGGCTTCTCTACAGTTGTTGATTGTATGAAACATAAAGAAAACTCTGAAACCGGACTCTGCATACTTTTTTTTATAATTTGATCAGCTCCTCTGCAAGCTTAGTTTGTGAACAAGAAAAAAAAATCGACGTACTCATATATGTTAAGTGACGATTTTTCAAAGAATTTTTCTAAATTCGCTGACGGAGCAAAGATATTTTCCCATCGTATATTTCAAGAGTTGTTCATAAATACTAGGCTCGTAAGCACTCTGCTGCTATGAAAACGTTCAGAATGAGACTAGATGAACAACATCTTACTTAAAATGCAAGCAGTGCGTGATCCAGAGATGGTAACATGGGTACCTGATGAGTGGGGCGAGAAAGCTGGGGCGGAGTAGCCAAGAGAGAGCATGGAAGAGGTGTCTACAGCAACAGCAGAAGCAGAGCGCATCATCTGCTTGTCTCTGGCCGTCGGCATCATTCTCCAGGCGGCGGCGGCGGCGGGTGGCAGCCCGCCCCAGTTCCTCCCCCTCCTCCTCCGGGGAGGCCGAGGCTGAGCTGAAGCGTCTCCTCCTCGTCGCCCTGGCCGCTGCACCTCGGCTCGCCCATCCAGTGGTGAAGAGTCTTGCTGGTCTCTGCTGCGTCCCCATCTCAGCAATCCTCCTCGCTCCTTCCGGCGACCTCTCTCTTCTCTTCTCAAGTTTGCAAGCAGTGCAGGAGCGAGACGGGCGTGAAGATGGTGGGCAAGCAGGGCTAAGGCTACTCTTATAGTACGTATCCTGCGAGAGAGACCAGGCGACGAAGGCAGAGTTACTACATATACAGCAAGAAGAAACAAAACAAGAGCAAGAAAAAAAGAAATGCGAGTGTGAAATCACTAGTGACCTCCTCTGCTGGTAGGCGCCTCCACAGTCGTCGTGTTGTATGTTGGGACGACGGAATGAGCAGAAGAGGTAGCCAGGCCAAAGAGAAGCCGCCAAGAAATGGTCGAGGAGGCCGGAGCTGGGGAGGCGGCGTCAAGCAAGCAGAGCGGCTGCTGCTGCCGTGCGCAACTGGACTTGTCACTTGTGGAGCTCGCTCGTGCTCGTGAACGAGCAGCAGCAGCAGCAGCAGGGAGGCAGCTGTTGGTCGCTGGCGTGTGGAGACGACGGACAAGCAGCTAGTAGGAAGAAGACGATGCAATGCAAAGCAAAGCAAAGCAGGGGTGAGAGGAGAGATTCCGGCCGGTCGGCGTGGGCTAGAAACGGGAATGGAGCACAATTCATTCATGAGGGCATCTACTATCATGCTGCTGCTGTCCACGCTACTATCATGATGCAGGCCCAGCCAGCATTAGTTTTAACCCTACTACTTTCTGTTATTAGCAGGAGAGTGAAAAGAACTGATGAGGGGGTATTTAGCAGCAGCCAGCATTAAAGTTTTATTTTAACCCTTACTACTTAAATCTCTGTTATTAGCAGGAGTTAAGTCTAGTGATTAGACAACAATTACTACTAGAACTAAGTAAGATGATTGATTGATCGGTCACTGACGGCGGTGAGAAACGGTAGTGGTCGCTTGTTGGTAGTGAAGCGACAGGAGACGACAAGGGATGATTAGGCGTGCAGGCGGCCAAGATTTGCTAGATCCCAGCTTTTGGCCGGTGGCCTCGATCAGCTCCCGTGCTAGGAGTATGCTACTCTACCAGAGACACGCACATCCTTGGCAAGTTCGCATCTTTTCGTGCTCGCTCGGCCCCTGACCTCTCCCATCTCTTGTCTCTGTCGACTGCCTCTCTTCTCGCACAGCAGGCGTTGGGGTGCGAGCGCAGGCATTGCTGTCGCTGTTCCCCTGGGAGCTCAGCTCAGCAGGAGCAGATGCAGATGCCGGACTGAAAAGGTTTACAGTGGGCAGGCAAAGGTGACAAAATATGCGTTGCTTTGGCTCTTCTTTCCTTCCGTGGCGACGGCCATGGAAACGGTTGGGTGCTTGGCTCAAGAAAGCTGCTCCTTTTCTCGCAGTTTCATCATCTACCCCGGCGCCGTTGCAGCCTTACTTGCAGATTGTGTGCCGTTGCAGCCTAGTACAACGGCTGTTTAGTTCACGAGATCGATTAGATTAAGAAATGCACCACATTGATTGGGAAGCAAGCGTCATTATCCTTTTTTTTTTCGTGATGCCGCCAGTGGTGCATATTTCATTAAGCAGAAGGAAGTTGTGTTACAATAAGAGGGGGGAAAACGGTAGCCAAACGATTACCGAACACCCAGTCCAACCATACACGTAGCTGATTACATGAAAAAGGTTTTACGACAGCAACAGAGGTACAGCTCACGCCATGCCATCACCTAGCTCGGCTATGTTGAGGTTGAGCGCCGCCGGGTCAAATTCGCCATTGAACAGCACCTGAAGCATGTTCTGCTTCCCGAAGGACATGTCACCTCGGAATTCCTGTATGAGATTGGCCTCGATGTCCTTTCAACAGCGTCCTCGCTCACCTGAATTCACATCTTCTTTACCAGCACGATATGGGCCTGCCGCGTAGCATTGTGCACCCTTGGCTTGGCCGCAATGCGACCACTCCTCCTGAGGGTGTGAATGGAGACAGCTGTACGCGCACGCCTCGGCTTTGGCCGGCTACGCAAGATCGGGGTCTGGAAAGGAAGGCATACCTCCTCCTCGATCTGCCTCTGAACTGAGCCCCCACCATCGACCCCTCTGTCTGCATCAACATCAAGGATAGGTCCCTGGGAGACGACATCAACCACGTCCTGGGTGCCCGCGTCCACAGCGACCGCGGGCACCGAGGGTGCCGCATCAGAGGCGGATACTAGCATTGACGGCGTCGCAACAGGGGCAGCCAGATGCCCAAACTCTGCCGAGGAGGTCACAGTTAGGGGGCGGCCGGGAGCGCAGTATCCGAGAGCTCCACCCTGCCCGGTACGTCAGCTGGCCCAGCCAGCTCTACCTGCACACAAAACTCAGATCACCAACTTGACTTTGAGTGCTGACTAACTTTAACTTTTTTTAGGGTAAGTTAATCTTTGACTTTGGCGATGACAATGAACTCATATATAAAAAATCAAATAGAGAAGTATGGTTGAGGAGAAAATCTAGCTCGGGCTATGGGGTCGACTATATGATTCGAGTGGACCAGAGGCGATCCAAGAAATCTTTGCTGAGATATCATACTAGTTGTACGTAGCACTATACTACATGGCAGGGCATGCAAGTATATGCCAATGCCAGCACACAAGAAAATGTGCGGCTCTGAAGATGCTCTGCCATCCACGAATATCGACTGTGTTTGCTACTGCTACTGTAGCTGTAGGGCAGCAAAAAGAGCAGCAGCATATATATGCTAGTACGAGCTACAGTCACATAGACACGTACGTACACGTACCCTCACTTTTTAGGGGCATCTACTTGGCATTCTTTTGGAAGTATGGTAAGGTTTTTTTTTTTTTTTTTTTTTTTTTTTTTTGAAGCTGCACTGGCCTGGCCTCCTGATGCTGGAATGGATAGTAGTCTAATAATGTCAAAGGATAATGAAATGAAAGGCATCTCGGTACAGAGTGGAAATACTATATAACGGCCATTACGTACGTACTTGATGAAAGGGCTTAATTTGCAAGTTAAGGCACACTAACTAAGCTAGTTTTTGGTCTTAGTAACTAGCTAATGAAGCTTCTTCTCTACACACACAAGGAATGGTTGGTGTTTCATTGTTTGGTTGGTTGTTGGGTTCGGAGGAATCATTGCATCTGCATGCGCTTACTTGGTTGCAACCACCTCGCATCGCGTCGCGTCGCATCACAGAAATCTTGGCCGGTTGTTGTTGCCTCGTGGAATCGCCGCCCTCTCTTTCTTTCCCTGCAACTGCAACCTGTGCTGTGCATGCATGCTTCGTGGTGGTCTCTGCTGGTATGGTATGTCATGGTCCCCCACATCTTTGGGCCGGCTGGCCGCTGGCTGCATGCCCACCACCTCAAAGGAAAGGAGCACGTACAGCCGCCTGAAAACTTTGACACGGAGGGCAGGAGACGATGGTGGATGTATCATGAATCCGGCCGCGCGATATTCACACCTCGTCAGCCATGGATCCATATCGATTCGGTGGATGATCATCACACAGTGCAGATCGTCGTCGTCCCTACCATCTTGCAATACATGCTGTACACACGTCTGGCAATACAGTGGCAAGAAAACACATGCAAGCCACTGTACCAAAACATTAAGCCAGAGCCATTCTTTTCTTTTACCGCGCTGCATATGCTGCAGTAACAATCATAGATTTCATAGTATTGTGCAGTGTGTATGCGTGTGTGTGTGTGTGTTGGAATTTTTGGGGTGATGGATGGAGTGAGTTGGTGTGCATGCATGGCTATAACTTTTGGATGTGGTCCAATATTCGCAGGGCAGCTTCAACTTTTGGCCGTCCATCCATCCCTGCCTTCACATGATTGCAACTTCAATACTGTACTAGTACTATGCCTCTGTACTTGCGCTCGATCATCACACTGTTGCAGTGCAGTGAAGCTGCCGCTTCGCTTCTCTCTCTTTGCTGTTCCTCCTAGCAACAAGCCATTGTGTTTTCTATTTATTAGTAGTTTGCTTTCGGCGAATAGAACAAAGCTAGTGGAGGTGATGACATCCCCAGTTCCTCACTTTGTCAAAAAAAAAAAAAAAAAAAAATTAAACGATCCAAGGACATCCAGAAAATGCATTATATATCCATGTATGTATATAAGAAGGAAAGTCTTTTATGTGTGAGCTATTAAAAAAAGATTGCAATCTCGTCAAAGACACTATCACAAATATACCTTGTCTAAGAACTTTTTTACTTCAAGTCATTCTAAACGTTGTCTGTTAGTTTTTCGTTGTTTCGAGACCTGATAGCCAGGGTCGGCTATGATAAAATGACCAGGTTGCCCATCCTCTTCTTTCTCCTCCCCTCCTCTTTCACCACGGGCCCCACCCATCAGCCCCATCTCGCTCCTCTCCCCATGCTGGATAGCACTCGTATCAAGTCGATGAATTAATCTAAATGGTCACCACCAAAAACCTAACCACCTATGCTTAGTTTTTACAAACAAATAATTCGTAGCTGGTGCGTCTGCAGTTAGTTCATCGATCCGTTTAACTAATGATATATGTTGAGCTGGCTGGATTTTTCTCGCCATACATACATATGCTCCTGCATGGAGCAAATCGATCGCAATGAATATAAGCATTGCATGTCTGTCTGTCGTCGTTATTGCCAACGAATGAATTTGTGCGTTACGTTGGTACGGTCGGTCGTGCGATGCACGCTAGGCATGCAGCTGTGGAATGCGTACGTGCGTCGATGCGTCACGAGCTCGCTCTAATATATTACCTGCAGACAGACGTACTTACCTACGTGTGCATGCATTGCAGTTGCGGGCGGCCCGAATTAAACTCAAATTAAGCGAGCCGATTGCTTGTGTCTGTGTGTTAATATAATCAGTGTCACATGCATTATTAAGCTTTGCTTGGGAGTTATCGACAGTGTGTAGGCATGCGTGTCTAGGCCCGTGACTCAAGGACTGTACGTGTATGTACATCTTTTGATATAATCGTGCGTACGTGTACCGTTCGTACCAGGGTTTAAGTGATCGATGACCCATGCATGCATGCACAATAAGATCGAGGCCTACTTACTTTCACGGAGTATATATGGCCGTGCGTGTGCACGGTGCACGTACGGTAGTACTAATCGACCTTGATCATGTTCATGTGGACGGACGACGACATGAAAAGCAGCATGCATGAAGTACGGCCTATATATGCTCTCTGCTCCTACTCGATCCTGGTCCTAGCTAAGACCCGTGAGCGTACGTCTGCTCTTGACCGTTGCGACTTCTTTTCCTTTCTACTACGACACTGGCAAACGATTCGTGTGTACTACACTTATTATCTGCTATATTATACTCCCTCTACAAATGTAAAACAATTTGTTTATTAGGATAGCGACACGCGATCTTCAAAATCTAACTTTAATTATTTTATTCTTCTAAAAATATTTATTACAAAGTAATATATGTATACTTTTGTGAAAATATTTTTCAAAAGTAAATCTATTTATACAGTTTTTACATTCCCAAACTCAATGATTTAAAAATTACTATTATTCATCATTTATATTCTTAATATTTGACCTAAGTCTTATCCAAAACAACCTGAATTGTGGGTATGCAGGGAGTATTTATCTAGCTAGGACCACTCCCTCTGTCAAAACATAAATGTGTTTTCTAGCTTTGAATCTGAGCCATCACTTGTCTGGATACAAAACTAGAATTGTGCATTCGGTTTGGATGAAGGGAATACACACCGTGCCTCCGTAAATAACAAGCAGAGATCAGATGACCGTCTTATTACTACATCCGTCTCTTTAAATGATTTTAGAGACAGATATTTACTGGTCTTTTTTCTACTTGTCTCACCGTCTCAGTTAATCAGAAAGGGTATCTCCTAAAATGCTTCTCCTGGTAGTGCGCCCTATACAGTGACGGTATTCACAGGGCATGCATGCAAATTAAAAAGAGGCCGATCAGTCGATGTGCTATGTCAGCCACACATGTGAAACTTGGCAACAAAAGTCAACATGCATATGCATGTGCCGAACGGAACACACCGGCCGGCCGGGGTCCGTCCACGTGAGCAGAACAGCCGGCAGGCCGCATGCATGCCGATACCCACCCAGCTGCCCTGTCCTGTCCTGTCTTGTCATATGATGTGATGTGACAAGTTTTGCTCCTGATCGATTGGAGAAAAAAACACGGGGTCTGGTGGAAAAAAAACCGTATACTCCTCTGAAGTCGTACGGAGCGACTTCACTCTAAAGTCGCTGATCACGGCCATCCGATTCTGATCCAACCGTGAGCACAGAAAACATGTTTTTTTTTTTTGTCAGCACAGCACAGAAAACATGTAACAGACCTTTTTAACCAGGCCCATATCAGCCCACCGCACCACATGGCTCGACTGTGCCGCAACACATCGCTCGACCGAGCGCCACCGCGACATCGAGGTCCTCGCCGGCGCTCCCCTCCCCTCCCAGATCCTTCGGCGTGTCACGGCAGCATAGCTCGATGCCTCCGCCATCCCCACATCGCCCGTCATACCTGCTGCCGACTGCTCCACGACTTTCAACTTTTATTCCAGGATCCGTCCGGCGCTGGAGTGCTGCAAGCCATCAGCGGCCGCCCGTCCTTCTCGGACTCGAATGGCACCGCCATGGGTTACTGCGCCGCGAACGTACTGGCGGCGACGAGCAGGCCGTGGAACCGAAGCAGGAGCATGGCAACGATGGAACCACGATCTCGCCGATACTGTCACGGGACAGCCTGTCGTACTGCGGGAGGCCGGAGCCGCCGGCGACGCGGCGACGCGCTGCGAAACGAACGGCACCCTGCAACTGCAACCGATACCCCACCCGCGCCTCCATCCACGAGCTCGCCGTCTTGGCCGAAGACTCACGCTGCCTCGGCCCTGCTCCGTCGAGCGGCAATGGTTGCGCGACCATCCAGCTCAGCACGCGCAGGCCGCCGCGGGTCTCCGTCGAGCAAAAAAGCGAAGGTCGCGTGGCCCTCCAGCTCAACGCGTGCAAAAAGCCGCGGCCCTGCACCCTACTAGCCACAACGACATCGTCGAGCACCGGTTTATCTTGCTTAATGTTGACACGCCTAGCCACAGAGCGGCATCATCCGCGGCGACGGCGCCGAAATTTAATGGCGGCGGCTTTGATGGATTCCATTTGCAGCAGCCTCAGCTGATGGGCCGACTGTTAAAAGAATGGGCAACATTCAGAGTCACGGTTAGATCCAAAATAGACGGTTCAGATGACGACTGTAGAGTAAAGTCGACTACGCCGACGGTAGAGGATCTCGTTCCCGTCCCACAAATACTTCCTCCGTTAAAAAAATGCAACTACTACTTACAACAAAAGCAGTCTACGTTTGATCAAATTTCTAGCAAATACTATTTATATTTATGATTTTAAATTAATTTATTTAGTAATATATATATATATATTTTAATGAATCTAATGATATTTATTTTATATCATAAATATTTTTTTTAATCTATAATTAATTAAACTTGAGATACTAAACTATGTTACTATGCTAAAATTGTATGTTTTTCGGAACGGAGAGAGGATTTGCACATCTTGCTTCTCGAGAAGTTAAACTCTTTTAACTTTGATTAAGTATATAAAAAAATAACATCAATAATTGTATCTTGAAATATTGTTATTTCAAAAGTATGTACCAATGTCAATCTAATAATACTTATTACACATCATAAACAACATTCTTACTTTTTTTAATGTAAACTAAGTTAAAGTTAGAAAGGTTTGACTTACAAATATTTATGGTACGGAGTGAGTATGTTCATAGCTAGTTTATGACATCATATGAAGACAGGTCAAATTAAACCACAGCTACCGCAGCTGAAAACCTAAAACCTGGGTGGATTCATGTTGAGTTGATCCTGCAACCGGTTTTTGTTAGTTCAAAGACCCAAAATATAATGCCTGGTTTTCCTGTTCGAGGTGGAAATCTAGACTACAACAATACTTTGAGGTAAAAAAGAAATAATCCCCAAAGAATATATTTGCTGGCAGGGCACTTTTCAGCAAGTGCACAAGGTGGCAGCCCAGCCGTGCAAGGAGTGCAAGGAGCCAGGGACTTCTTGTGGTCGCCACCGTTTTCTGGGCCGTACAGTATCAGGTTGGGTGGTGGCCTCACATGAAAAGCCCAGATAACTTTTTAAATTACTCCGGCCGTACAGTATTATATATTAAAATAGGTTAATATTTATATTACATAATTAGTATCATTGGAAAGATCTTTTGATCTAGTTTTTTAACAAATTTATTTGGACATTTAAATCTTCACATTTTCTATAAATCGCCTTGTGATAAAACCCAAAACGTTTTATTTTGGGAATTATTATTAGGAACCATGTTGCCGGATGTAGTTGATTAGGTTCTCTTGTAGCCGATCGCCAAATGTGTTAGGAAATTATCATACGACTCATTTGAAGTGCCTGTATTTCTGAGGATCCCTACTATAGAGTGAGATTCATCTATTAATATATTTGTTCGATAGACATTTTTTTTGTTCAATAGACTTGTGCCTGTTGAAATTTAGTGCAACTATAGATAAAAAAAAAAAAAAAAATAAAACGAGTCTCTTATTATCCTTTCCTATTTCATAGGGTATAATTTCAGATTTTGTTTTAGAAAATCCCTCCAGTAGCCTCATCAGTTAAACTTCAAAAAAATCATATGTTCATAGTTCCTCATGACAATGGCTAGATTAGCTCTCTAAATTACACATAAGATATAGCAAAAAGCTCATGCTTAAACTGATTGGGAGTCCTCCATCTCTCTTCAAGTTTGATGTAATCATTTCTTTTTCATTCCAATTCATGTCAAGCTTTGCAAGGAAATACCCCGTTAGCCGGCTTTTGTAGCAAACTCTATTTGTTCTTCGCCGCTTTGGGTTGTGGGGCTTACTTCCAAGCCCCAGTGGGAGTAGTGACTAGCGAGTAGGATCACCGCTGTTGGCGAGGAAGCTGTCTCATCCCGTTCGGGGAATGTGCCGTCAACACAAATGGTAAGTTTGGCCCGCAATGGCATAGTTACTCCTCTTCCTCTTCCTCGGGGAAAAACTACTAGAGGGTGAAAAGATATATAGGAAAAAAATATTTAAATATCACTCTTGATAAGGACTTATCACTCGTAATAAGGATTTAGGTACTGAAGTAGTATGATTTTTTTTTTAAAAAAATCCATTAGGAAATGCAGTGGGACGCCAAAAATTCTGTCGCCGGTCTCGTTGCCAGGAACAGCGGCTGCAATTTTGCCGTATTGGGCCAAGCCCATGTTACCGCAATGAAGTAAGCCCTGCTCGCGTTATACTATGCGCTACAACTCCGATCTCCTAAAATATATAGCATGTCCGTACTTCGTACTCCGAAAATCGAGTTGAAGATAAAGGTCACTGAACAAAATCTTGTCAGTGTGACTGTTTATTATATTATACCGAAAGACATTCCAAATAATTTGGGTGTGCGCGTGAACGAGCGTGATGACTGAAGAGAGCTTACATCTTCACAGGATGTCCCGGCAAGTTCTCAGACAAGCACGGCATCAGTATCACCAACCAGGGATATGCAATGTCATACTACATAGTAGAGAGCGCACAACTGAGGTCAACAACCAGGGATATGCAATGTCATACTAGAGAGCGCACAACTGAGGTCAACAACCAGGGATATGCCTTCTCAAATCAATCAAATGTACCAGTAGAGTGGATGATGTAAACAGCTCAAAAATTCTCCTTTTCTAGTTGAATAAAAGCACTGAGACACGGAGTACAAAAATTTCGATGGTGAACAGGTGGTACTCAAACTCCATACGGCTAAAGTAAAACAAATTCCTTGCTCATTTCTTCTTCTTCGCGTCACCAGCCTTTGTCTGTAAAACCAAACCAACAAATAAAATAAGTTTAGCAATTACCACACCAACAAAAGTTACGATGGAGGTCTTGTTTGCGATGCCAAGATTTTTTAATCAGACACTGGTTTTCCGACAGGAACGCAATGTAATCACCACATTCCAAATGTGCACTAATATTAGGGGCAGCAGTCTGATGATTGCAAATGTGCATACCTTCTTCACACCGCGGATCTTCTTGGCCCTGTTCTTCCTCTCCTTCATCTGCTTGCGTGACTTCTCCACCTTGGTAGCAAGACCGTTCTGCAGAAAGCCAAACACATTCTTGTAAGAAATAAGCAGAGCAGACAGTGTTGAACTCTTGTAAGAAATAAGCAGAGCAGACAGACTGTTGTTTCAATCACAGAATCTGCATTGCAATGGCAGAATGATGCTTCAGTAACTTAGATTTGTAAGCTAATTTATGCTAATGGAACATACAAATGGACCTGCTAATCATTTAACACTTTATTTATGCTAGGTTTCACAAAAAAATGGTCATGGACAATTTTAAACAAATGTCATGGACAATTTTTAAACAAATGGCATGTTTTCTTGCTGTAGTACCTATGATTCACAGTTAAAATGAGCCCACAACATAATTGTGAGTTGGCAAAGGGTTGGATGTAAACATGTAGTAATTATAATATATATTCCATGAACCAAGAAAAAAGCACACCAAAATACTTTTATCTTAATCCGATTTAGCTGAAGAATGTCATGGTTTGCAACATACAGAACAGTGAATTTGAACAAATATCTTAATCCATTCTGCAGAACTGTGCAACAGGGGCCAACAAACCATGTTGCAACAACAACACCATCACTAAGTTAAAAATAAAAGACATTGTAACGGGTTCAGTCATGCCTCGTACAAGAGTTAAAATAGTAACAGATGCATCGTTTCTCATCTAAAATAATAACCAGAACAATGTTCACAACAGATGCGACCTAATCCGAAGGGGCAACCAGCATAAATATACAGTAATTGATACAATAAGAGTGAAATACACTGCCGGTCCCCTGAATTATTCTCGCCGTGTCATCCGGGGGTCCCCAAACTATGAAAGTGCACCTCTAAGTCTCCAAACTATTCCAGTTGTGTCATCTAGGTCCCCAAACTATGAAAGTGCACCTCTAGGCCCCCCAAACTATTATAGTTGTGTCATCTAGGTCCCCAAACTATTTGTTAAGTGTACTGCAAATTATCATTAATTCGTAAAAATCAAACAAAATCTCTATCTTATATAATTATAGATAATTCATTAATTATATAATTGCAAACTGAAATCACTAACATGGACTGAATCACTAACTTCTATAATTATAGATAATTCATTAATTCTTGAATCAATCGAAATCTCTAACTGAAATCACTAGCTAGGCCGGGCTGATCAATCGGTAATTTTATCAATAACGTATGGATAGCGCTATTTTTTTCTGAGAAAATTCATAAAACAAAAAATAAAAAAGGTAATGAATGCAAAAACTAAAAGGAAAAATTAAAAGGTAAATCGAATGCAAAAAAATGATAAATCACCGGTCTAGTTAGTGATTTCAGTTATTGGTAATCCATACGCTATAGCGCCATAGCGCTATCCATACGCTGTTGGCAAAATTGCCCATTTGATCAGCCCGGTCTAGTTAGGGATTTCACTTAGAGATTTTGATTGATTCAAGAATTAATGAATTATTATCTATAATTATATAAGTTAGTGATTCTGTCCACTGTTAGTGATTTCAGTTAGTAATTATATCATCATTGAATTATCTATAATTATATAACATAGAGATTTCGATTGATTTAAGAATTAATGATAATTTACAGTCCACTTAACAAATAGTTTGGGGACCTATATGACACGCGTTTGGGGACCTAGATGACACAAATGAACAGTTTGGGGACCTAGAGGTGCACTTTCATAGTTTGGGGACCTAGATGCCACAAAATGAATAGTTTGGGGGGACCCTGATGATACAAATTTGGAATAGTTTGGGGGGCCTAGAGGTGCACTTTCATAGTTTGGGGGCCTGTATGACACAGCGGGGAATAGTTCGCGGGACCGCCAATTTCACTCATACAATAAACTATAGGCGAGCTAATTGCATCTTGTACACAACTAATGCGTGGAACGATTTGAGCTTTCAGCGTGTACCAGGTAGTATTCAACATGGATAGACCTATGAATCCTGCGCTACCGACAGAGTGATAAAAGGAGAGGAGCAAGAGACGCGTACCCTGATAAGCCTGTACTTGGGCTCGAACTTCTTGGCCGAGTCGACGTTGTCGTAGATGAGGCCGAATCCGGTGGACTTGCCGCCTCCGAAGTGGGTGCGGAACTTGAAGACGAAGATGCAGTTGGAGTCCTTGACCTCGTACATCTTAGCCAGCTTCTCCTTGAGCTCGGCCTGCAATATCAATCCAATCGATCACACGCGTCAGAATCGCCCAACGAACGCGAACGAGAGGGTCTCGGAGCAAAAGGCTCCGACGCTCAGGCACCGCACTGACCGACCTTAGAGACGTTGGCGCGGCCGGGGTGCAGAACCTCCAGCACGAACTGCTTGCGGGCGAGGAGGCGGTTGGTCATGAACTTGCGCGTGCGGAGCGTCACCGCCGGCAACACCTTTGAGTCCGCCATGCTTGATGCTGCCTGCCTGCGGCGCGCGGGATCGGCTTCGCCGGGAGATAGCGGCTTGCGGGGGCGCGTAGAGGCGGCGGCGGCTGGGAAGTGGGCGCGGAGGGGAGGGATGGTATATATGTCTTCCACCGATGAAACCCTAGATCATGTCACCTGACGAGGGGAAACGGACCGGGTTCTGGTGGGCCTTGATTGGATGTCACAGAATGGTGGGCTTGAAAGTATTAATGGGCTTATTTTGGACGGCACGGCAAAAGTCAAGCTGCTCTAAATTCCCTCCACTTTTTTTTTTTTTTTTTTGACAACAAAATTACCTCCACTTTGGTACCTCAAGAAACATGGAAAAAGTAAAGTCCCTTAACTTCCGTGAAATTCCCTTTTGTTCCATAACTCCAAAACCGCAGAAAAACAGTTCCCCTAACATTTGAAACCATTTTAGATTACGTCCCTCGGTGGTTTTGTCCGACGGTTTTTCTAAAGTAAATGTGGTTTTGTTTTTTCTCTCTTTTTATTTATTGCTACGAGAATATTTGAAAAATCATAGTGAAACTCCATTTTTTCGACTTCACATGATCATATCTACAGTAGTTTTAGATTCTATAATTAAAGTATATTGTATTATGTATTCAGTATGTAGATCTACTCATGTGGAGTCCAATAAATTTATATTTTCCATTTTATGAATTTTTTTATAATTTACTATGATTTTTCAAAGATTCCAATAGAATAAATTAAAAAAGACAAAAAAAAAAAAAAACAAGTTTAATTGTAGCAATCAAACCACCGGACAAAACCGTGGAGGGCCATAATCTAAAGCGTTTCAAAAGTTATGGGACGTGTTTTGTCCGGTTTTTGAAGTTGAGGGACTAAAAAGCGGACTTTCACGAAAAAGTTGAGGGACCAAATGTGGACTTTTCCAAAACAACATTGATAATAGTTATTTCTACAATGTATCATTCTGACAAATATGTCACATAACAACAAATAAATAACTGTGGCAAATTGTTCCAAATCTAAACTTTGATGTTTGATGCCTAAAATTCACAACCATCTCTTCTTTTTAAAGATAATCTGCTAAGATATATTATTTCATTCTCAAATCCTAGTGTTTGAGCATAAATAAAAACCCCTCATTATATGAGAAAATGACAAGATCCCGGTCTGAGACTCAGAGTGAGTCCTGCTATTATCAGCTCAGCTCATAGCTCGATCTACTTTTACACGTGACATTTTCTTTTGTCACCGCAAAGTTTAGTCGTTTTCAGTCCTTGCTGTGCTGTGTGGTTTAGTAAAATCAGACATTTTCGTAGCCAATAAATAAATAAACAGACAACGAGCAGCATTATTACCTCTCGCGAAAGCAACTGCAGATTGATGACTTCTCTATACAATCAATCATCCAGCAAGCCGTTGATTTCAGATGCAATCGTGAGCTCTAGAAGCTAACTAATCTCCTGAGGGCAATAATGCATGCAAGTCGATAGGTACGTGTACGTCATTTTTAGCTGGCCATTACGCATTTACGTTGGTCAGCATCACCGTTATCGCGTGCATTTGATTATGATTCTCCATCCGTCAGTCCAGGAGCAACAATGCAAATCGATCCGACAGTCAACAACTAAACGCAGCTTAATCGGATCGATCGCCTACAAATACGCAATACCAAACCATATCGTCCATATATAGATGATGTAGGAATACTACCTCGCAGCGCAGCTCGGGAAAGATTAGTTGGAGAGACAACACACACAAATTACATGTGGCCTTCGGCGGCGCTGTTTGGGGTAGGCCTCCTCCTCTTCCCCTTCACCGCCCTTGGGCCGTCCTGCCGGAACCTCACCGTGCTGCTACCGGAGCTGTGCGGTCTGCTCGGCTCCATCTACTGCCACTTTCGGGACGAAGTCCTCCTGGCGGCCACGGTCACCGGCCTTCGCCGCCGCCGCCGCCGGGACGTCCACTCTAGCTACTAGCTAGGATCGGAGCGGTTTCATTTCATCAATTGGGATGGATGGATGGATGGATCAGCTACGTACTGAATATTTATATATGTACGCGTATATAAACCGAGGTCGCGGTTAGGTCATGATCATGTTAGTCGTTTATTTGTAGCCTATGGATCAAATTGAACTCTTTAAAGCCGATATGTTTGAAGGAAGTTCAGGATATTTGCTTGATTTTCCTATAGATGCACTGAATTCTGGACACGTATGTACAGTTGACATCTTGCTGATGATTCAGTAGCTTATCCCTGAACTTACAGGTTCTTCATATTGGCGTCTTTAGTATATAGTTTAAATCGATGCTTATGGCAATTTCAATCTCTTTTTGTTTCTTATCGATCTTTTAGTTTCTATCATTGCGTGGCCAGTGCATCTAAATGAAGACTGTAGGCCCAAATTATGCACGATGATAGACGATGGACCACACGCTCGCTAACCTTTCGAGTTCTCAACAGCATAATCTTTGTTTTGGTAATTAGTTCTTTGGTAGACCTACATGTAAATCGATGCTTATGACAATTTCAATATCTTTTTTTGTTTCTTATCGATCTTTCAGTTTCTATCATTGCGTTGAAAAATTGGCCAGTGCATCTACATTATGAAGACTGTAGGACCAAATTATGCATCATGATAGATGGACCCACACGTTCACTCACCTTTCAAGTTCTCAACAGCATCATCTTTGTTTTGGTAATCAGTTCCTTGGTAGACCTACAGGACAATAATTGTAAAGAATGTTAGCACTGGTGGTTAATGGTTTCACCATTAAAAACTATATTAGAAATTTAGATTTTTTTTTTTTTTGAAGAAACTAGAGGAGCAAAAGCCCCTACAAGATTTATTGAATAGAGAAAAGTCTTATAAGCTCAAGCAAGAAAAATAAGGAAAAAATCCAACTGCAAAGGCTACTTCAGGAAACAAAAAAAAAAAAAAAATGAGAAAGAGCAGACAAATTACAACAGATTTTGAATCCATAAATCAAAAGAAGCTTTGTATTTTGCTTTGACCCTTAGGGATAGGATTCTGATTTCTTTCTCGAAGGTGTCTCTGACTCTCCTTGTTGTGGCTGGAATACCTTTAAAGATTAGGTCATTTCTATTAGACCAAATTGCCCAGCACAAGAGAATTACCAAGTTCATGAAAAAATTGTATTTACTTGCCCCCCCGATGATGTCAATAGCTTGAAACATGTCTGACTGGTTATGAATGTTAATGCCAGCTTGATTCCAGCATTGGTCTGCAAAGCTGCAAGTTAGAAAGAGATGTTGTACAATTTCTTCTTCATTACTTTGGCAAAGGACACAGTTGTAGGACTGAAGTTGCATTGTTTTTCTTTTTAGAACATTTCTGGTACTTAACCTATCCTTGAGCAACAACTAGAAAAAAAAAAAACTTGTGTTTTGGTTGGCAGCTATTCTTCCATAGCCATTTGAATGCCTGTGGTGGATTTTTGTTTCCCATTTTAAACCTGTAAGCTTTGGAGGCTGAGAATTGAACACACACACACCCCCCCCACCCCCGCGAGTGCTCCACACATCCTTGTCCTCTATCAATAACAAGCTTGATTTTGTTTGCTCAAGAATTAAGAACTGCTGGTAGGCCTCCCAGGAGAGGGGAAGATTGAACAGATCGACTGAATTCTGATGGGAGCTCCATTGGCTGACTGTCATAGACTTGTTTTTTGTAAACGAAAAAAGCTCTGGGAATTCACTTGATTTGGGCTGAGCCTCCCAGATATTAGACCAGAGCAAACAAGAGGTGCCATCCTGAACTAGGACAATTGCAAATTCTTTGAAGGTGCTGAGAGCAGCTTTAGGAGGTCTCTCCACCGAAAGGACCCTTTTTTTGATGTGGCTTGGAAGTTTTCCAAGAAATTCAGATTGACAAACGTTATAGAATATGATGAAGTTTGTTACGGCTTTAGCCTTTCTTTTTCATGTCAGAGTTGGTAGGGAAGTCATTAGTGCAATTTACCATTGGCAAAATAGTTGCTGCCATTAATTAATCCTGCTCCCGTGTCATTTGCTATCTTTTAGTTTCCTGTAGCAAAAGTCATAGTTAAACATAATTTGTAGATGGTAAGAATGTTGAACAAGGCATTTAGTTGAGTTGATTAGGTGGACCAAGTAAAACTCTTCAGATGGTGGTTCTGGGTTTGACTCCCCGTAGGACCGAATTTTTATGCTCATGTTTCCCATGCCAACGCATAGGTCTAAGACTCAGTACCAGTCATAGTTGTTCTCATGTGGGCAAAGGTGCCGCTAGATTTGTGACACCCCAAATTTTGCATCTTTTGAGAATAGAATAAAATGATTTATTTATGTATTTTGTGCCCATGAAATATAGGAAAATAAATATTTTTGACAAATTAAAATTTATCATAAGGCTAGATACATGCTTGATGACATCGTTCTTAGCTTCCATGACATCACGATGACATCATTTGATTTCCTTGCCGTTTTCCTTTACAAAAGTAAATCTAGAAATACAAAGAAAATACACACATGCGCATCCAATTTTCTGAGCCCGCCATTGTTTTAATCAACGGTCCAGATTAGAACATATTTCTTCATGGGTTATTTTCCTAAGGAGACCCTAGATTTTTCTTATACTTCTTCTCATCGTCCTCCAGCATAATGAAATCTGATTTTCCTTTTTTATTTATTTTATTTCGAAATCCAGTATTAAGTATTTACAGATTTGCCATCCCGATTCAAATCTTCATATCTCTCTCGTTTTAAATCCGATTTGATCCGTTCAACTTTCGTTAGATTCGTAATTTCGTAATCTACAGGTTAGTATCACTGTTGTTCAGTTTTCAAACTTTTAAATTTCGAATTTGAATCATTTTATTACTAATAAACTTGTAAAATTCATATCTACCCGTTTTAGCTCCATTTTCGGTGATCTTTACGTCTGTGTGATCGTAGAGACGTGTAGAATAGTTTTATGTACTTTTTAAACTGTTTTCCCACTGTTGGTGTACTGTTCTAATGATAGTATTGTTTGCCATGCATGATTGGATCCATGTGTTTGTGTGTTGCTTGATTGGAATCGAGTAGATCGGTGAGCTTTATGTTGTTGATCTCGAAGAAGACCGTGATCTATAAGAAGTTGATGAAGAAGGTGTTTTTGGGAAAGCATTGGACTTGAAGAAAGGATCTATATTTAAGGCAAGTATAGTTACGGGATATGCAATCTTTAAACCATGATCTTATGGTTTGCTTAATGTTTATGCACTTTGAACGTTAAATATGAATTGTTGATAACATGGTTCATAGGGCGAAAGAGCTATGTTTTGTTTATGATGCTCTTAGCTCTCCATAAGGACTTATTCATTTGTGATCATCCGGGATATACAAATGCAGACTATGGAGGTCACATGGCTCGACTTTAGTTGTTCAAGGGTTTTACCTAACTTTGTTGGTGGTTTGCCGTAATTGGGAGAAACGGGGTTAGCTTTGTTGGCCATTAATATTTTTAGGGGGACCTTTGAACGGCTTTATGTGGTTTTCATTTGGTTAGGGAGTCGCGAACCTACTCTTGTGGAAACCATGACCCGTAGTGAAAGTGTACACCTCTCTCGCTTGAGTTAAAAAAAACTGTTATAACAAACGTTCGCGGTCATGAACGGCCTTGGAGACATCTATGAATAGAATCACATGCTTATTATGTTGATAATTAACTTGATGTTTATAACTGTTGGCTTACATGCTTATTAAATTGTTCATGATTTCTCGTTTCATGCTATTCATTATTTATGTTATAATGATCATGGGTTTTGGGGTAGATATTGCCTAGCTATATTTGCGGAGTTCGACATGGACTCACTCTTGCTATTCCCCCACACCTCAGGAAGAAGTTAGGCTTGTGATCAACCAGTCAGTCGTTCCCTGTGGTGCCTACATCAGAAGAACAGAGAGTCTTTCCGCTGCTCCGCTAGCTAAGGTTATGTCTTTCTTGTTAGGTTTGTTTTATTTTAAGCATTGTGAATTGATTACCATTTATTTGTAAACTATATGTGAGATTTGACTTCCGGGGCTCACATATAGCATCATCTGGTTTTGTTCTTAAAACCGGGTGATGCAATGCTTTCGGGGTTGTCTTGCCCCATAGGTCAAGTATTGTTGCGAGAACTCATGCTTACGCCATAAGTAGCCCAAGAAGAATTTGCTTAAAGTTGCTTTGTAAAATAAATGTATTTTGCAGATCATAAGAGTATTGATAGAACTTCGCACGTCGTTGATAAGTAGCCCAATTAAGAAGCATTTTCATGAATAATTATATTATTGAAGCAATGATCACACCATAACGAACCAGAATTGTTAAGATAGAAATCCCAACCTTTTCCCCTCGATAGTTCCACGATATCTCAACTATCATGCACATATGATTTTCAAATGATTACATTGCCATATAACATCATAATGCATAAATAAATTTATTACAATACAAGCCCTATTGGTTGAAGTCAAATCAAAAGCAATATATTCTGAACATAGCAATGAAGCTTGGTGATCTCCATTCTAGAGGCATCCTTGAGTATAGGATGAAAATCCACTAATAACAGTACAAGTTAATTAATAAATCTGCATGCCAATAGTTGGGTACAAGCCCTATTGGCTGAAATCAAATCAAAAGCACTGATATTCTAAACATAGCAGTGAAGCTTAGCGATCATCCAATCTAGAGGCATCCTTATAATTATAGGATGAAAACCCACTTTAACAACACCACAAGTCAGCAAATATGCATGCCACGAGATATGTGCAAGCCATGTGGTCAGCACCAATGAGCTTTAGTGAAAAATAGAAAAACAAAAGGATATGGTGATCCTAATAGTTTGACTCTAGTTTGCACCTTAGGCCTTAGCACATGTGCAATAGCAACAAGTATATAATATGTTAAAACCCAATCCAACAATCTCATTATCACATCCACTCCACTTCAATCTCATCTCACCACCCGTATATCTTCCATTAAACCACCATCATTCTCTGCATACCTATCTTCGGGGAGAGAAAACAACACAAAAGAAGAGTAGACAACATCCATTATGCACACAAGTAAGTGACCATGACCGAGACAAACGACTATTCATAATATGTCATCATCTAGGTGAACACCACCACTTTGCAAACTAAATTGATTAATAATGCCGCTTTGTTCACCAAACCGGAGTGGAATTATATAGATGCCACCATATAAGCTAGGGTTGTGCCATTGAGGTATAGACGCCACCAGACTTCCTCGTTTCGGTGGTGCACTCGCATGTGAAGATTATAATTTATATTATGTCACAGTAGTGGATCTTTCTTGCCGTCATGTGCCAGAAATGATAGCTTGAGGTAGTGTGGTTGGAGGACTAGGAAGGATCTTAGCCAGAGTTGTTACAGGTGGGGGAAGCGATAGAGTTAGTGGTGCTATAAGTGGCACCTCCAGGCCGTTTGTGTGGCAATGATAGATTGTTCGTCTCCTGTTCCACAATCTCACATGAATCGCTAGGGCAAGGAAAAGGGGAGGCCCGCAGAGAGAGAGAGAGAGAGAGAGAGAGAGAGAAGAGAGACAAAAAGAGAGCGGTAGAGGGGAGAGCAATGGTCTATTCTCACTCATGATCCAAACGATTAGGCCACTATATTTAGTACCTCAGAGAGTTCGATTTTGGACCGAACTAGTCCTTATAGATTTGGACTCTCCATTTCTAATAACAAGTCAAAACTTTCCCTAAACAAAATACATTTCTTTTTATTCTCACACTTATCTAAATTTATCTCTAATTGTCAGTGGCGGACCCACCTTCTGAGCACAGGGGGTGCACCGAATTTTGTTTATATATACAAACCTCAAATTCTGAACCACTAGCACCAAATAATACCATGTGTGTACCACTAATCCAGGTACGCATCCTTCTCAGTGGCAATCCTCCATGCTGCATTAAGGATAAGACTTTTATTAACAGTGTGAAAGTCTCTTATAGGTAAACCTCCATTATCTTTAGACCGACAAATATCTTGCCAAGACCTGAAATGAATAGGAGAAGTTGCATTGTCTTCTTGAGTTTATATATAACCATCAATAGAGATCTCGCTTCCAACAATGAGACCTGAGATTGCATGATGTTGACAGAAATTTGGAGCAAAGTAAACAGTAAAACAGGGAATTACTGCAGAACGCTGGGTGAAAATGAAAATTAGGCAAAAGATTCCAAGCCGCAAACCTCAACTAAATTGCAAAAGCATGAAAGCAACAGGGTTCCAGCGCATCTATGGGTCTCACCTGCTATTCATCCACTCGAGGCACGTGGAAATTAGCAACCACTTCTACGGCTACAAATAATGCACACTCCACCCGCAAACTCTGCAAGCTAGCTAGCTACCACCTACGCACCGGCAAATCGAGATCACCGGAGGCCAAGATATCATCGGCATGTGGCCGGCGGCAACGATGTTCGCGCTGGGCTTCCTGCTCTGCCCCTTCCCCTTGCTGTCGCCATCTGGCCGGAACCTCACCGCGCTGCTGCCAGAGCTCCGCGACCTCATCGGCTCCCTCTACGGCCACTGCCGGCGGGAATTCTTCCTGCTGTCCACCTCTGCTCGACGGCAGTGGCGGCGTGGTTCGTAGCGCGATCGACCGACGGCGAGTCGGCGACGAATCATTTCGTTACGACTGTTGCTCAAATACCAGTAGGACTATTTGCTCTCTGCTGTAATTCCCGTGTTACTTCTTTGCAAATGAACATTCATCATAACCATAAAGCAAGCTCGTTCATCGCTGCACTTGATTATTCTGACGTAATGGGGCTCTGCCTGTCTAGTTTGTGCTTTGAGAATCCAATTGCAATAATTTATAATTGCGATAATGTAATTTTTTTAAAAATGCGATAATGTCGTTTTGTCTCTGATTGGTTGGCCTTGATCGTATAAGTCATAATCATAAAACCATCCTCGATCCAAATCCTATTCGCTTGCATAAGAATCTAAAGTCCGTATTGTTCCCTCAATTAACTGTCATGAATTCAAAAAACTTCACTAAGCTCAAGTATTACCCCCTCCATAAAAAAAATTATCGCATTCCACGAAATCAAATACTTTCAAATTTGACCATATGTATAAAAAACACTAATTAATTATGATAGAAATAGATATCATTAGATTTGATATTAAATATACGTAATAAATCATTTTTTCAAAAATAAGTAAAATCAATTTGGAAACATAAATGTGAGAAAATAGATACAATACTTGATTTTACCTACCATTGCCTTGTCCCCCTAAATTCCTTTTTTTCATTTGAAAGGGTAACCATGTCATTAAGCACCATTAATCGGTAATTACATCCTCACCCCTCCACTAACTCGCCGCTGCCCCCAACCCCCGACTCGAGCATCGCATCGCGCCGAACCTATCGCCACCCCAACCCCGACTTCAGCCAGGACCCATCGCGACCACCCATCGCCGGCGCGCGGACCCGCCTTCGCCCGCCCTGCGCCACCTCTATGTGTGTCTGCGCCGGACCCGCCTTTGGCACTTTGGCAGGAAATAATCAGGCATAATAACAAAGCAGTAAAGTAGGTGAATCTGAAACCAACAAGTGTTGCAACCAACAAGTGTTGCAAGACTTGATTGGCAGACAGTCATTAATCAAATTCAAATAAGCAACTAAGTGTGTCAGCATGCAGTCAGTACTAGACAGTTAATCAAATTATTAACTAATTGCATTATTCATCTGTACAGCAAAAATGCATGCTTTCGGGTATAGGCCCTACAAGTTGGTTGAAGCTATATCTTTTCTACACTGCGGCGATGACAATACAAGACAATGTCGAGAGGATGCTATCACAAAGATGAATGAGTTAATGGGTGGAAGCATCACTCGACCCCTTTCATACAATATAAATTACTATGCTAATACGTAAGAGATCTCCGGAGAGTTTCTGTGTGTGGTCACAAGACAGGGACATGCTGAAATCTCCACAGCACTTATCTCATTTGTTAAAACATCCAAATCAGAAAAATGTATGTTCTATGGGACTAAATTTCAGGAGCAATTAACAAGTTCAATAATGTAGGTGCTGATTCCTCCCAGCCGATGGCAACAAGGTGCTCTGCACCTCAAACCCCAAATTCGACGAGCAAATTCGACTACCAAAGGAAGCAATGATGTGCTCGCATCAGACTGAATCAAGAACGCGCACCCGACTTTCAGCTTGGTTCGTTGCCCTCAACAACCCTAGGGTGGAATCAAGAACCCGCACCAAAGAAGCCTAGCATTGAGACTACATGAAGGAAAAGGGTGGTGTGTTACCAGCAAGAAGGAGGCCGCCGGAGGAGATCGAGGAGATCCGCATCCGTCAAGCCACGGAGGAGATCCGGAATAGATGATAGATATATTCATATATCGAATCAAAGGGGCTGTTATTAGAGGGTATTTTTTTTCGAGACCAAAAAAAAAAAAAATTCTATTGTATTAGTCAAAAAACAATTTAAAACAATATATAGGTGTGTTCTTTCATAGATAGACGTCATTATATGGAATCCGTACAATATTTTAAGAATCAAATCACCATCACACAGGATGTGAGTTGTTTTTTAAGTCGCACAAGCTTGTCATAAATCAATACATACGGGATATAAGGGATGTTTCCCTTTCGGTCCAGGCTCCCAGTGGGTTTGCCTCGGGCCTCATTTCACCAGAATGAAAATTTGTTTGGACCGGCCTATATCTACGCTCTAGATGTATAATATAAGAAATGCAAAAAGGTCGTAAACTCGTTTGGGCTATGGAATAAGGAAAAAGAACCGGCGGAAGAAACACCTTTCTATACCCATGGGCCTTTCAAGGTGTCTTGCTGTTATCTTTTTTAGTACTGAGATCATTTGGTCCGATATATTCATATATCGAATCAAAGCCGCGCGAGGGTATTTTTTGCCGAGACCCTTATATTCACAAAACAATATAGAGCCTCTTACCGTTAATTATTCTCATATTTTTGAGCAACACGTGATGGGAATTTAGTTATTATTTTTAGCCTTGCATATCAAACAGGTGGGGGCCTTTTCGCTTTCGCGTCCAGGCTCCCAGTGGGCTACCTCGGGCCTCACGACCAGAATGACCCGGCCACGGCCACACCCTCCCGGCCTTCTCCAAAGCCTGCGCCCCTGTTGAGTTAGACCCACACGGCAAGGAGGTCCCTCGTAACTGGTGGGCTGTGGAAAAGGAGGCGGCCCGGTTGTTGGCCCATGGGCCTCAGGTGCTGTGCTATATATTTCTAAAAAATCAATATATTTCTCCCTATATTTCTTGTACTAAAAAAAGAAGCATGGATGCAATCCGGATCACATTACTACTCGGTAACTCCTACTATATATTTCTTGTACTATCAATAACTCCTTCGTATATATTTTGGCAAAAAATACTACTAATGTAAGGGGCTCACGGCGCAATGGCAAATACCATTGGTTGGGGGTCCCACCCGGGTTTAAATTCCGGTGCGATACATTATCTTAGATTTATTCCAAGATTTTTCCGTCGCTATGCATTGAGTGGTAGGCGATGTCCCCGCCGACAGGCAAGCACCAGTGGTGACTTCCTGAACTTCAAGATGCTATGCTTTAAGTGGTAGGTAACATCCCCGTCCGACGGCGCGAGGCGCATGTGACCGTGAACTTCAAGATTTGTTGGCTCGGTCCTTCGGAGGTGCTCATAGGTGTAGGCTTTACGCACGTGTGTTTTATAGGGGTGAGTGTGCGTGCGTGTTGGCGTTTATACAGACTGTATAATTAAAAAAAAAAATACTACTAATACCTAGCCTGGCCATGTTCTCTAAAGGGCCCCTCTGTTTGTTGCTTCCATCGCCGACACTTCACGCTCGAGTGCTCCATGCAATCCGGATCTCCACGCCGCCATGCATGCATACATGCTGGCCGCCGGGTAAGCCATGTGCAGATTCAGATTCATCGCTGGTAAGTACAGTACTAGAGAATATATAATCTGCAACACAGCGCATCTGTAAGCACGTGAGTGCGGCTAATCTGTTTTGTTTCTCTCCCGCGCGAGAACATGCACGAATCACGATTCACTTGAATTATTGCTTCTATTCTATAATCTATAATACTCACGCAAGACATTTGCATCTAGTCCTTTCTTACTTAAAAAAAAAAATCCAAGTCGTCCTTACATACATGTACGTAAAAAAATGTTTCGCTTCATGTACTATTATTATATATAGAGAGTATATATATATAGCTTTTCAAAATATGTGGTGCTGGTGCTTTCTCAATCAAGCTTTTAATATGGATGCTGTCTCATTTATAATTAATTCTCCTTTTTTCAATTTTGGGGCTTGATAACCATTTTCCTTAATTTGTGATACAAACCATTCACCACTATACGCACACACAAAAAACACACATACAAATACAATAGCATGAGAGTATGAGACTTGTTTAGTAGGTCTACTTATTAGGAATATAGTATATATATTGCACCAAGTCAATCAATTGTTATTGTGTTATACTCTCTATCATATCTAGTAGTACTAAAGCTTCTTGCACACGGTTTTATGGTCTCATGGCCTCTTTTTGATCAACTAAGGGTAATCATTGGCCACAAATAAAATTTACAGAACTACTTCTATCTTCATAGAATATAGTACTATATGTATATAGAAGCATTCAAAAATAAACTACAATCTCTTGTTACTTTGTTAGCTAGTTGTTCCTATCTAATTAGGGGCAGAAGTAGGCTAATTTGGTTATGTCACTCGATATCAATTATTTTTAAAACCCAAGGCTAATTAAAGTGTAATTGATCTAAGAGAAACAAACCAATAATCAGTGACATCGTTGGTTTTTGTATTTTATATCTGTCCTTGCGGTTTTTTATGTTTAATTAGTTAATTTTCTATTACAATACACTTTGTGACAACCAAAAAATTAGTAATATCTATATATGTTTTCTTTATCTTTTATGAATTAATTTTCTAATACAACTTTTGTGTATAAATAGTCTGTAATCTGTATTTCGGTTAAAGAGGGGCCTTTCCCGTGAGCGATCGGGACGGAAACCTTTCCCCAACGGGAAAGGCCCCGATTCCGGTAGTGGTTGTGAAAAACTTATAATCACTTTTTCATATGTATCCATAATTTTGTCCCTCTATTTCACAACCCATGGCGTAAGGGATTTCTTTGGGTTGGTCCAGAAAAGTATCTAGTCTCTTGGGATATTTGTAAGCAGCCACTACTTCTTGAAAGACTTGCATACATAATCTAGAAATTTTAGCCGTATCCATTGGCTTTGGCTTGAGAAAACCAACTCCTCCCGCGCATGGGCTGATCTACCTATTCAGGTGCCACAAATTTCAAATCACTCGGGGCTTTTTCTGAGTGGCAGTTGAAACTTTTGTTGGTAATGGGCAAAAATACATTTCTTCTTAATGAAATCATGCATAGCTCTCCTGCATGCTCAAGAAAAAAAATATACAAAGGTACAAATGATCGAAAGGTAAAAGCGAACCAATTGAAACTGAGACCTCCATTTGCATTTAGTGTGTGCAATGACCTCATCATATGCATAATATACTATTCTTATAATGGCAAACTAATTAAAAAACATAATAGATTAGATGGTTATACTATTGTCAATGACGATTATAATATGCTTGAGGATTAGTGTGGGGCTTCCATTTGGGCATGTAATCAGCACAATGGCCATAAAATTTGGATGGCTCATGGAACTGTCTCTCTCTCTCTTTTGGCGAATGCTCATGGAACTAGTCGTGGATGTCTACTTTGAATCATCATTTTCCCTTATAATCATAATATGACATTTAAATTGAGCCCGGCTTTTCGCTAAAGTAAAACTCAAGTACGTGTGTGGACATTATTTGTAGTAATGGTTTCACTTTAGTTTTTTCCTCCAAAAAATGGCTAAGTTTTCTTAGTTGGCAAGCTACAAGGAGGTCCTTTTTTTCAAAAAAAAAAAAAAGAAAGAAAGATCTTCAGAGTCATAATATGCATGGCATTTAAATTGAGCCCAGCTTTTGCTAAAGTAACTCAAGTACATATGCATATGCGCATTTTCGAAGTAATAATGATTTCACTTTTATTTTTCTTCTCCAAAAAATTGGCTAAAAGTTATATATGGTTTCTTAGTCGGCAAGCTACAAGGAGGTCTTAATTTTCTTTGAAAAAGAGCAATTTAAAACTACTGGTCTATATATGTTTGCAATGAGAGAAGGGATATATGGCGGGACATGCAAGTAGCTAGTTGTCCACTTGTCATGTGTGTGCCCGGATCTGACGACATTTTGCTTGTTGCCGCAAGTTTTGCAACGCCGAGGATCAGAGGGGAAATTATTCGTGGGTGCAAGCTAAGTTGGTTCGCCTCCACCATCCTTTCCCTCTCCCGCTTTTTGTGCGGCCACATATTCGTTTTGCTTTCGAGGCCATTACAACTGGTCTCCCCATATATACAATATCTATACCACATGCCGGCCATCTAGACAACGTGCGTGTGATGAGCTCAATTTTAATCAAGTAATTCCTTGCATCAAAAGGAAATCGCGTGGTTAATTAGTACTCCCTCCGCTCTAAATTATGAGTCAATTTGTTTCATAAAAAAATTATAAGTCGATTTGACTCTTTCCGTATATACAAATTTGCTATGTACCAACAAAAGGCAGTAATAGATGTTGGATAAGCTTACTACAACAATAGCAATTATGGATGCATGGGACACACTGACGCCAATGTCATGATCAGCTACCTAGCTAGCCCTGGATCGCAAGAATTATATACGATCGAGTACGTCCAAGAGGCGGATCGGCGGCCGGATCTGTTGGCCATGGCCTGGTGATGGCGATCGGGGACGCCCTAACCCCAAACGCCCTGGACCCTGGTCGATGGAGACCTGCAAGAGCCAAGACCAAGAAATATCGTCGTGGCCAATGATCTGATCTGACCGATGTGTATGTAACCTGGCGCCAGATTCCCCCAATAATTGTTGCCCGATGCCCGCAATAATTCAAGCAGAAGCGGCGGATTCTTGATCAATCATCGTAACAATTCACCCTTCGCCGTCGATACATGCGCTACTGTCATGGCGATATATAATACTATAGCTCCTTCTTCGGTTTCCTGAGATGCCGCCGTCGTGCCAGCCGGCCGTTTAATTGGTCCGGCCAGGGCGACGGCGATCGCGACTCTATCAAAAGAACAGAAGGACTTTTTTTTAAGAGATTATGGATGGAAAGGACGACAGTTCGTCCAAAGTGCTGAAGATGCAGTAACACAATACACAGTCACATGGCGTGCTTCGATCGATCGGCAGATCGACATGCATATGCATGGAGAGATTATTGGCGGTTGTACATACACATGCTGATGCGCTGGCCCATATTATGCGTATATATGCATATGCATGGTTCTGGTTCTGGAGGGGTTACCTATGTGTATGCCGGTATGCAAAACTATAAGATTATTCGGCTCTCTTTCAAGTTACATCTTGTCACAATGCATGTACATGTATAGGAGAACATTTCAGGTTAAGAAATCATTTTCGGAAAAGCTTTTCTGTTTTCAAAAAAAAATCATTTTAGCTTTTTCAAGATATCAATACTACACAATAGTATATACGTATATACTATAAATCATGTAGGTAAATCTGTTACATTTTTTAACAATGGAGAATACAACACATGAATGCATTTGTTGGATGCATGCCCTGACGGCAGCATGACACGTAAGTATATCATTTTGTCCGATGGAGCGTAGTAGATTCTCACCATGGGCCATGATGCATGGTCCCTCGCAATACTATCTACTAGTCGTCGCTAATCACCGTGTTGTTGCTTTCAGTTCACAAATCATTCTGGTCCTTGATCATTTTGGGTTGGGGCATCTTCTGCAATCAATGCAGAAAACGAAACACCTGTCTCATGCTCCCCCCCCTCTCCAGGCTGATTCGGCTGATGGGCTCCCTTGCCTTTTCTTCACCGAATAAATAATGACTAACTTGTACTTGCAGTAAATTCGCCTCGCAATGTTCTCACGAGTGACAGCCCATTGATTGTATGCTGAAGCAAATACGATGTTTTTACCGTGCTTGACTGTTTTCGGTTTCAAGTCTTGAATCTTTGGTCATGTAGTTTTTTTGGCACATAAATGGGGAAGCAAAAAAGTTCAGGTAAAGCGAGAGGCAAAGAATTAATGCTCAAGTGTTTGATTTGGTATTACCTCCGTCCAAGGTTCAACATTTTCCCCAAAATGCATTTTTATTTGAGGTTCTTAGATCAACAAGGTGTGGCAATATATGTATAGGTAAAACAACCATAAGGCCTCGTTTTGATGCATACTCCTTATAATCATCTCAATTCCCATGTGTTGAAGTGGATGGAGATAGAATTAAACTAAGTGACTAATTAAGTGTCTATGCACATGTTAATATGTAATATATGCAGTGACCAATTTTTTTGAAGCATAAAATTGTAAATATTCCGTATTAGATTATCTATGATATAATCTATGATAAAAAAATAATCTATGATATATACTTCAAATTAGATTATTCTTTGAGTTTAATCAAAGATTTTGTTATCAAATAATGATAAAAATAATCCATGATATATATGTTGGTGATCCCACTATTATGTTTTGAGTCATCACAGATCGTCACGTATGCCCTTCACCGCTCCCTGTCCGTCGGCACGGCACGTCCTCCTTGGCCTTCACAACACAGGCCAAGAAACACGTCGCATGACATAACTCGTGTGCCAGGTTAAGGTAACCAAGGTAAAAGGAAAATGGAAAATAGAATGAAAATATTAGAATGTTGACAAACGTTCATCATCAAAATTGAACATCATGTGTACCTATCAACCATGTGTTCGCGGTAGGGTTGGCTATGGGCTAGGCAAATTAAAGGAGGTGGAGTAAATATATCCACCCATCACGAACTAGCTAAAAAGGGGCGTACCCAGTGCCGTAGGCTCCCGCACTGCGCGGGGTCTGGGGAAGGGTATTTTAGCGTCAAGCCTTACCCGCACCATGTGTAATATGCGGAGGCTGAATAAATACAGTAATGCTCTCTTTCTGACGTCCGACGCAGCTAAAAATATCGGACGCTCAGCCCAGCTCATTGATGCTCCTCGCACCCTACCGCCGCTGTTTCAACGTGCTCTGCTTTGTCTTCCACTCACGCGTCGTTTGTGCTGCTCTTCCTTCTTCCCTATCGCTTTTCTGTGCGCCGTCACCAGGGGCGGAGCCACATGGTGGTCTTGCTAGTCCACCAACCACCCTGTGGCCCGCCTGTCATAGGTACATGATAGAATTCTTATGTGTAAAAAAAAGAAGCTGAAAGCGCCGACGCTGACACGGGGCGGGCCGATCACGACGCGTGAACGGCAGCTTCAGTGCACCGCCTAGTCCGGTCGAATCGTCATTCAGTCAATACATGAATATGATTGGGCGAAGTCCATCCCACTCACCAGCGGGGGCGCGACGCGCGATGAACAAAGCGGCTTCAGTGCACCGGCCTAGTCCAGTCGAATTGTCATTCAGTCAATACATGAATATGATCGGGCGGAGTCCATCCCACTCACCGCCAGTTCGCTACTCGCCAGCGTAGGGCGATAGGGGAAGGGAAGGAGCGTGGAGGTGGCGGCGCTGAGTGCAGAGTCGGCGGCGATGAGGCTGGGGAGGGCAGAGGAAATGAGTTATTAGCTTAGAATTTGGGCTCTTAGAAGGCCAGGTTTTTATTTTTGAGCAACTCGTAGTAGCAGGCTTTGATGGATACCGGGCCGTGAACCGGGCCATCTTTAATTTCCATGCCGGCCCGTGCCGGACTGCGTGCTAGGGGGTCAGGCCAGGCATGCCTACAGCAGACACCGGGCTGGCCCGGGCACGAATCAAGCCGTGTCGGGCTGTGTTTGGGCCGGGCCAATTTTTCATGCTTCGGGCCGTGCTACCGGGGTTCGGGCCAAATGCTCAGATATACCGGGAACCTTAGCAAAAACGTACATATTATATAAAAAGAGATGGGACAAAACAGATCGAGCTGCTTGCCTCCAAATTCTTGGAAAACGGCCCTCAAAATATCTGGGCAAGCTAAGCTGTGACTGTCACTGAGATGTGTACGAAACATTGCTTTCCATTTGCGCCAACCAGACAGATGAGGAATAAAAAGATTCAACTTTTCTTTATGCTCTTCGATTTGGACTAGTAATGAAGAAAAGGGGTGTTGCATCAAACGGCCTTATAATCGCAGCGGAGAATCAAGCCGAACAGAGGACTAATCGACATGTGTTGCTGCTTGCTGGTTCGATCGATCGTGTCATTTGCCTCAAAGTGCTTTCGTTGCTTCTGCGGACGGCAACGCAAACCCATCAGCAGCTTCTTTCATAGTAAGACGACGACGACGACAGCACAGCCGGTGACTCAAGACAAAGAGAGGCTGTTGGTCACGCTTCCTGTATATTCCAACGAAATTGGAGGCAAATGATCATCGATGATATCAGGCTCTTGCATTCTCGTTACGTGCACCCTCCTTCTTAAAAAAAAAAAAAACCATTAAGACCTTGTTTATATGTTATCGGATTCATCTCAATCCAATATTTACTGGGGTGGAATTTAATTCACGTTCCACACTCTAATCACCCGAAAAAATATGGACTGATGCGGGTCTAACTACATCTAAACACAATCTAATTTGTTTCTCCTATCAACATTTCATTTTGCTAAATGTTAGCTAATGTTGACCGGAGAGGGAGTAATTTTTGGCAAAGCAGGTTTCTGTCGACTTCAAGTCAACGTGGCACAAACTTATACTACTCTCTGTATTAAACATTTGACCATCAGACCCTGGGTTAACATCACCTCACAACTTTATACTACCGAATAAAATTCAGCAAGTGTGTTGCTCTGCCAACACACATCTATAAGACTATAACTAATACAACACGAAGCACACCTAGATTTTTTCTCGATCTCAAGATATGGACGGTTGAAATTGAATATACTCGGACGTCATACTCCAGGCCTCCAGGCTCCAGCTGTACGATTCTTTTTGACGGTCGGGAAGCACATCGAGCCATTCCATGCCAACATCATACCAAACCAAAATAATTAACCGTAAGTGTTTCTGTCAGGTTCCACACAACGTTTTAAAATCCCACGGCCGTTTTGTTCAAACGCTGAACGGGCAGCATATTCAAATTGTAGGAGATTTACCCAAGCAACAGTTTTTGGATCTAATAATCAACATCTTAAGAAAAAACGTTGTGATACAAATTTGTATCATAGAACAATCATATATGCTCTTTTTGTTCCAAATTGTGGAGTGGTTTTGATACTATACCGGATCTCAAGCGACATGTCCCGTTATCCCTACGAAGAAAACATTCTGATACCATGTAACCATTTTTGTTTGCAAAGGCACGATCAAACCATCACAATCTATTGGCTGCACACCACAACCTGGGTTACTCGCCAGCAGTACCTAGCCATCTAGGAGCAAAGCTCCTCCAAGAGTAACAAATATTTCACATCAAAACTTTATGTTGCCACAAAGTCTTCAAGGGTTGCTTAGCTCTCTATTAGTCACACACAATCTCAAGCAATGCTTAAATCTTGCTCTCAAATTCAATGGATTTGACTAAATACACTTGAGTCCCACAAAAGGGTGAATTGAGAGCTCCATCTAGGTTTTATTGTTGTATATGGATGTGAGCAAGCTTCAACAACCACAAACCAAAGACCATGCTAGGGGTATAAATAGACCTCCTATAAAATTAATTGTTTGCTAAATACCGAGTCCCACAAAGGGTGAATTAGACCATCTAGTTTGCCAAACCGGATTAGCCATTTCTTCAAACCAACTAGCCATTGGGATTGTTAGCTTGAAAACCTCCCCTAGCCCGTTTTTGCTATCCACATATCAACAAAACACTCAAATGTGTTGATCATTAGGATATCACACTTGAGTTGGTTTTGGGATTGTTCTAGGACACATCTAAGCACTTAGTGTTTCATCCCTCTTGATTCCACTTGATCCTATCTTTCATCAAATAATGTTGTTGCTTCCATTCTTCAATAATGTATTTTTTCCTCAGCGGTAGTAAATATTCCTTTTTTCTCTTTTTTTTCCATGTTTGTAAATGTGTTCTTCCTTTACTAATTCTCTTGTTGTTTTTGGGGAATAGACAATTTACATATACTCTATCCGTCTCAAAAAAGAATACAATTCTAGATATACTCCCTTCATCCCTAAATTATTGTCATCGTTGGTGTACATGCTACAAAGTTTGGCTCTTATTTATAGAAAATAAGTCTAATATTTGTATCTCTAAAGAAATTTGTTTAATAAAACTAGATTCAAATATATTTTCAATGATACTAATTATGTATCACACAAGTGTAATAGTTTTTGAAAATATATTTAATCAAAGTTGTTTATCGTGGAAGCATAAAACGACAAATATCTAGAGGCGGAGGGAGTAAGTGTAAACAAAAAAAAAAACCTCCTTTTGTTTCCGATGACCGGGAGAGTAATCAAGTAGGTGTAGGTCTTCAGGAATACGTTACTGTTCACACCAGGGACTCGAGAGGCCTATGCGTATGCGTACTGAATCCGCTCGTATGCGTACTGAATCCGCTCGGAGTCCTGCTTGTAGTCGGCTCGCTATTATCAGGCCTATATAATCATCATAATCAGGTGACTAATCATACTCCAGGCCGACGGACGACGGAAACAAAAGTAAAGCAAAATAACCGAAAATAACCGAGAGAGAGTTTCTGTCAGGTTCGTCGCGCCGTTCTAAAAGCCTTGTCTACTTGTGTTTCCCAGCCACGCAGCGCCCAATCTGGAAGGAAGCGAAGAGGCGTTTACACTGCTCCTTGCGCGCCATCTGCACCTATCGCCAAGCTCCAGTTCCCAACAAGAAAAACGCCAGCCAGCCAGCCCAAATTCCAGGCGATTCCATAGAGATTACTACCTGTACGGAATAAAGATTTACTAGTCCAGGCTCCACCTCCACCAGCAAGCGGCTGACAGATCGGTTCCTCCGGCTGGTTGCTGGCAGATCGCTTCATCGCTTGGCACGACGCTGGCAGCAGAGCCCTTCAAATCCTGTGCGTGCATGTGCTGCTGCTCCAACTGCGCCGTGTGTGTGCTCCTTCGCTGGAAAGGTGAGACGGGATCTTTGGGCATCTCCTCCTTCTCCCCTCTCGGGTGCGTTCCGTTCTCTCTCGAGGGGATCTCGCCGCCGGACGCGGAAAGCCCGTTCTTTCTTTTTTTTGGCTTCCCCTCTTGTGTTTCCTCCCCTTGTTCTTCGCTGGCAGCGGCGGGCGACGACGGCCTAGTTGTTTGTTGTTTCTTTTTTCCTGAGATTTCTTTACTGTTATCTGCTGCGGTGCGGGCGTCGCTCTCCCTCGTGTCATCTCCATCTCCATGTGGCATCTCGGCACTTGCTTCGCCTCCCACTGAGCCTCTTTGTCCTCACTTGCAGGGACCCTGGTTGGTCGCCCCCCGGCTTCTCCTACAACTATTCTATTGCCAGCGTCCAGCGGCAGGCACGGGTAGATTGGGAGAGCGGCTCTTGGCTTGCCGTCGAGACGCCTCTCGTCGTCTCTGATCTGGACTGACCCAGCAGAGCTCTTCTTGGACGGACTGCTTCGTCTTCTTCAGAGGTAACAAGACACTCAAGTTCTGCAATAGCTGCGTTATCTCTCTCTTTTCCTGCTTTGCTTGTGGTGCTTGCTCGATGTGTTCGGTTTCGAACTGAGTCTCGCGGTTGCAGGGAGCCGGTGACCTTTGTTGGAGGGCGAGATGTCGGGGGCTGTTCTTGTCGCCATCGCCGCCTCCATCGGCAATCTGTTGCAGGGGTGGGACAATGCCACCATCGCAGGTAAATCTCGGCAGATCAGTTTTACTGGGATGTTGTGTTTCTCGCTCTCGTTGAGTCAGTCGGGTTTTCTACTTCCATCAGATCAAATCCTTGCACACTCGGATCAGTTGTTTGTTGCTCAGTACTAGTTGCTGCTGCTAGGTGGTTATTTTATTCAGATCGTGTGTAGTGTTCTCAATTTCTCATTCAAGTATGTACCTGACAAGTTCAGTTGGTTGTTTGTTTGATTCTCGATTTATTTAACAGAGTAACTTCCTCGCAAAGAAAATATCAGAGTAACTTAACGCTGTCAATTAAGTAAACGAATATGTTGCTGATTACAGTTATGTGGTGTCCAAATATTGCCTTTTGCTATGTTTTGTCCTGAAAATATTGGTGCACGGGTCATTTTGTTCTACTATATTATTAGGATTCAACATTAACAACAACACAATTGTTTTCTCCAGGTGCTGTTCTGTACATAAAGAAGGAATTCCAATTACAAAATGAGCCCACTGTGGAGGGGCTCATTGTGGCCATGTCACTTATTGGTGCCACCATCATCACTACATTCTCTGGGCCGGTATCAGACTGGATCGGCCGCCGCCCTATGCTCATCCTATCTTCAGTTCTGTACTTCTTGAGCAGCCTCATCATGCTATGGTCCCCTAATGTCTATGTCCTGCTGCTGGCACGCCTCATAGATGGATTTGGTATTGGTTTGGCTGTCACGCTTGTGCCTCTGTACATTTCAGAAACAGCCCCTCCAGAGATTCGAGGTCTGCTGAATACGCTGCCGCAGTTCAGTGGATCAGGGGGGATGTTCTTGTCATACTGCATTGTGTTTGGGATGTCACTGCTACCATCACCTGATTGGAGAGTTATGCTTGGGGTGCTCGCGATACCTTCATTGTTCTTTTTTTGATTGACAATATTTTATCTTCCTGAATCCCCAAGATGGCTTGTTAGCAAAGGGCGGATGGCAGAGGCAAAGAAGGTGTTGCAAAAATTACGCAGCAAAGAAGATGTATCAGGTCTGTTTTACTAAAAATTTGATGCACCTTTTACTTGGACTATTTTGTTCTAGCTGACTAGAGCCTAATTATTGCACTCTCTAGTAATACTGAATTGTAGGCATCAAGGAAGTTATTTTGCTATAGCCCGTTGGTGTTTCATATATATTTGCCACTAATTAAAGCACATATTTTAGTTTCTGATTTGAAATTTATTTATTTAACAATGACATGCAAAAAGGCCATGTGATAATTCCAAGTGTGCAATTTGCAGGTGAATTGTCCCTTCTTGTGGAAGGGTTGGAGGTTGGAGCAGACACTTCCATTGAAGAGTACATCATTGGCCCTGCCACTGAGGCAGCTGATGATCATGTTACTGATGGTGATAAGGAACAAATCACACTTTATGGGCCTGACGAAGGCCAGTCATGGATTGCTCGACCTTCCAAGGGACCCAGCATGCTTGGAAGTGTGCTTTCTCTCGCATCTCGTCATGGCAGCATGGTAAACCCGAGTGTACCCCTTATGGATCCGATTGTGACACTCTTTGGGAGTGTCCATGAGAATATGCCTCAAGCTGGAGGAAGTATGAGGAGCACGTTGTTTCCAAACTTTGGAAGTATGTTCAGTGTCACAGATCAGCATGCCAAAAATGAGCAGTGGGATGAAGATAATCTTCACAGGGATGATGAGGAATATGCATCTGATGGTGCAGGAGGTGATTATGAGGACAATCTCCACAGTCCATTGCTGTCCAGGCAGGCAACAAGTGCGGAAGGGAAGGACATTGTTCACCACCGTGGAAGTGCTTTGAGCATGAGAAGGCAAAGCCTCTTGGGGGAGGCTGGAGAGGGTGTGAGCAGCACTGATATTGGTGGGGGATGGCAGCTTGCATGGAAATGGGCAGAGAAGGAAGGTGAGGATGGTAAGAAGGAAGGCGGTTTCAAAAGAGTCTACTTGCACCAAGAGGCAGTTCCTGGCTCAAGAAGGGGCTCAATTGTTTCACTTCCTGGCGGTGGCGATGTTCCTGAGGGTGGCGAGTTTGTACATGCTGCTGCTTTAGTAAGCCAGTCAGCACTTTTCTCAAAGGATCTTACCGAACCACGCATGTCTGGCGCTGCCATAGTTAACCAATCCGAGATAGCTGCGAAAGGTTCAAGTTGGAAAGATTTGTTTGAACCTGGTGTGAGGCGTGCCCTGTTAGTCGGTGTTGGAATTCAGATCCTTCAACAGGTAGAGCTAATTTAATCAGTTCACCATGTAGAAGTTTGTTTCTTGTGGCTATGCACACAGTAAATGAAGTAATTAAATATCCAAGTAACTAATTCAATTAGAATTATTCTTGAAGAGAGATCATCATATAACTAATTCTAACTTATCAGTTCTGAAGTTTTAGATTAATAAGTATGATTCTAAACTTTATCCTACAAGTACTCCACTAACTTGAGATATTTTCTTTCCCTTGTACAGTTTGCTGGAATAAATGGTGTTCTGTACTATACCCCACAAATTCTCGAGCAAGCTGGCGTGGCAGTTCTTCTTTCCAATCTTGGTCTCAGCTCGGCATCAGCATCCATCTTGATCAGTTCTCTCACTACCTTACTGATGCTTCCTAGCATTGGCTTGGCCATGAGACTTATGGATCTTTCTGGAAGAAGGTAATTATTTCTTTTTGTCTACATCATATTAGTATTACCACTTAACAGAAATTTATAAATGCGCCCAAAAGATCCTTATTATATACTATATTAACACTATTTTCTGCAGGTTTTTGCTGCTAGGCACAATTCCAATCTTGATAGCATCTTTAGTTGTCCTGGTCGTGTCCAATGTTATTGACTTCGGTACAGTGGCTCATGCTGGGCTCTCCACAGTCAGTGTCATCATCTACTTCTGCTGTTTTGTCATGGGATTTGGTCCCATCCCCAACATTCTATGTGCAGAGATCTTTCCAACTAGGGTTCGCGGTCTCTGCATTGCCATCTGTGCCTTGACATTTTGGATCGGAGACATCATTGTCACCTACAGCCTTCCTGTGATGCTGAATGCTATTGGACTAGCAGGTGTTTTTGGCATATATGCAGTCGTATGCTTGATTGCCCTTGTGTTTGTCTACCTTAAGGTTCCTGAGACAAAAGGAATGCCCCTTGAAGTCATCACTGAGTTCTTTGCAGTTGGTGCGAAGCAAGCGGCTGCAAAAGCCTAATTCCTTTGGTACCTTTGCCTGCAACTTTTGCACTGTGAATTATATAAACTTGAAGGGATCTCACCAAGAAGCTCTGGGAACTTTCGATTTGTTTAAATGGTGAGGGAACAGACATCTGCTCATGCTCCGCAAGCGACAGCAAGAGCCCTCAATGGCAAAGAGCAGTTGTTAAGTTGTCAATGTATTTACCATATGCTGTTACCTATTACTATTAGTATTGTATTAGTCAAGCTATTCAGCACTGGTTGTTAGTAGTGATGTTTAGAACAAAGATAATGATCTGATCCGGTGGTATAATATTCAAATCTCAAATAAAGGAAATACCGTTTCTCATATCGCCTTTGCAAGCTTTTTTCACTACTCATCAATATGATATTACCACATTCCTCTGTTCTCATTCAGAGAGAATCAATTGCAGGCTCATTTCTAAACTTTCTTCATATGAAGGAGTTGCCTTGGACACATTTGCTAGAAGTTGAATTCCTGTTTGTCATATAAAATATCAAGCTTAAGTGACTGTATACCGGTTTATTATATCCTTAATAACAAAATGCCACTACAAAAGCACAGAAAAGGCTTGGTCCATTGATTTTGAGTGTCTGGTGAGTAGGCTTTATTGCCTGGCCGGCATTTGTGATTTTGAGTGTCTGGTGGCCAAGATTTATTGCCTGGCAGACATTTGCGAAACCAAAAATATTGGGAAGGATTTTAACTTGTAGGGGATAAAATCCTCAATTTCATCCAATCCCTTGATCCTCCTCAAGTTCCTCCAAAATCCCTTCGGATTGAGGATTAGAAGCCCTACTAGGGGAGCTTGTCACGAAGCTCAACCAGGGGCGGATAGATGCATCTTGAGCGATTCTATCTTTTAAGCACATGAATATCCATTCAATACATTTGAATATATCTATGAAGTTATGATGACCCCTTTCATTGTTTATTTGTGTTGGGGTGTTCCTCCATATGGAGTTTGGTTTTGAGCCCAGCAAAACATCCCAAATGTAGCTCACGAGACCATGTTCTTGTGAGTCATTGATTTCTGTTTGAATGAAAGGAATGTTTCCACGTAAATTATCGCACCTGTTATGCATGTGATTGTTAATTCCAATGCTGATCTAATGGTAGATATTCTCCTCATGGTTCGTCACATGAAGAGGATTAATTGTGCAGTGTATGAGCTCTTTAAATTAATCTAGATTACTAGATGATCATAAAATCCCGTTGTGTGCCTGAAGTCATGCTTTGTCCATGGGAGAGGCACAGGAGCAGCTTAGGCCCGCTGTCATTAGATGGGGAAAACAGTGAAATCATCAAACTGCAACAAACTAATTTTTTTGGATTAAGTTGAGAATCCAATCACTGGTTGAGTACATAGGAAAACTGTTATACCTGTGAAGAACAAAACAGGTATCATCTAGTTTGAATCTTAGAAAATACTAACTGTTTGTTTAGGGTGAACGGCTCTGCATTGTTGCATTGCTATGAAATTAAAGTGACTGCTGAATGGCACAACATGAGTAGATTGTGAAAAACAGTAAGGACTTGAATTTGATCAATCTGAATTCCTTCACTATTTGTACTAACACATTGAACAATGGTATCTCATAACATGCTAACATCACATACTGATGCAGTCAACACCCTCATTGCAAACATGAAAAGAAAAGAACCTATCCACCTGAGATGCACACGGTTACATACATCAGCAATAAGATATATCTTTCTGAAAAAGCTATGCAAAAAGAAAAATGACTAGGAAGTGGCTTCGCCAAATGATTATCTTGATCTATGGTACTCGTTTCGAAGTACTGCTAGCTCTTGCTGGTGGAGTTGCTTGCGTGGTGGTACTTTTTCGCACACCTGTTGTGGCTGCAATTATGAAAAATATGATGTAAAACTAACAAAACGTTATGTGCATATGAGACAGTATGCACTTTGGAAAAATTAAACTGCACAGGACATAAAGGGAATCGAATAGTCCCAGGGAGTAATAGTAAAAAATGCCATGACCATCGTTCTTTGTCAAGGTTTCTGTCAGCTGTTGAAGAGTCACATATATACAGGAAACTTTAAGACTTCCAATATTATCTCTTTATTTTTGAGCTGAAGAGCTTCGATAAAATTGTATCACAGAGAGATGGTAAGTTGCAATGCCTTATGGATATAATTCTTTTATGGCCTGCTTTATTCCATTTCAGTATGGATAGCTTAACTCAATTAGTCAAGATAATTTGTTCTAAAAAAAACATGTCAAGACGATCATAATGTTTGACAATGCAAGCACAGACTAGAGGCAGTACAAACAAATGTTGACATAGACATCTGTTTGGTACATTCTACGAGTGTTCTCCTATTCATATCAACTACTGAGTCAGACTCAGATCCATTTACCACAAACATCAGCTGCTCAAGATTAGTATTCCCATGAAATTAAGTTTTAACAGAAGTGCAAAGCTAGAGGTATCTTACCTGAAGATTTAGGAGCAGAAGGATCTCTTGGTTTAGGCCGCAAGCTTGATGCTTGGCCGGCTTTTGGTACTGTTAGCTTCTGGACTCGACTTACTGCTTTGACTCTGCATGAGAAAGAACGAAGAAGTTACAGACAACAGCCAAGGCCAGAAACCATTCTGCAGAATTTGCAAGAGCTAAATGACAAATGAGCGAAAATATTATTAGGTCTGAGATTATGGAGAACTGGCAATACTCACAACCGCTCTTTTCCAGCAGTGGATGTTTTCTCTTGTTCTTGGTCCACAACGTTGTTAACTGAACTGTCAGTTTCTGCACTCGCAGGTATACCGCCATCTGATACATCACTTAACCTTCCATCTGAATCACCACCAGGATCAGCAAAGTTCTGGCCCAGCTGTCGGGCCTCATCAGTAGAGAGCATGGACCCAGCTTCGGAATGCCTATCACTGTCAGAGAAGTTGTCAAGATCAGAAGCTGCCCTGCTACCAAAGCTTGCCACTTTTCCTAGGGATGTCATTCCTGGAGAAGAGGCCGAATGCTTCAACAGGGAGTCACCATGTTTCATGGACTTCAGTAGGGAGTTGCTATTGTTCGCTAGTTGTAGCCGATCAATTTCATCATCCTTCTGTGCAATGGTATCTTTGAGCAGTGAAAGCTGCAGGTAAAAAGTTAGACGTTAACAACTGTATGTTTCCTTCTGGATCAAATTCAGCCACCTAGATGACATATTTTTGAACATCTGATGTAAAACGTTATTTCTTTGGGCAAGATCACTTAATAGTTAATACAAATTTCTGGTGGGGAAACTCTTCCTCCCTGTTGACATTAAAAAGAAAACATATGATTTCTTTGCATGTCTAAAAGTCAAGTCATGACCTTGACATGTTGCATCTACTGTTCCACATCAATCGCCCTAGCATGGATCTAAGTGAAGGAAAAGAAAAATAAATGATTACCTGATCCATTAATTCTTTGACATCTTTGCCCTCCTTTGTTGTTGGTCCTTGCAGCACCTAGTTCTACACCAGACACACGTTCAGCAAATTTCAGTGTACTTAAAGTCTCCGTGTATGACGAAACATCTGGGTTGACTTGCACAAACATTAGAGTCTTTGCATGCCCACCTACACAGAAAAAAATTTTATGTGTCAAGAAACCATATAAAAAAATATGATGTAATGCAAACTAGATTTCTAGCAAAGAAGATCACCCAAAGAAGTTTGTAAGACTTGTGTAAGCTTGCTATTTCTGTATGGTACATGAGCATTCTTTTGTGACAAAGCAAATATAACATCCCCGAGTGCAGCCAAAGACTTGTTGATGTGCTGTGCTTCTTTGAGCCTGTCTCCTGTAACTGCAGATCGGTCCACCCTTTCACTTCCTGCAAGGTCCACAAGATGCAGAGCACCACGCAAAGCGTTACCAGATTTCAAATCCTGGCCCTGGACATGGATGGTCACAACACTGCACAAAAATAAATAAATAAATAAATAAATTGCCCACAAGCAAGGTCTCTTTATACAAAAGACAAGCAACGCAAGTAACTTACCTGTGAGATCTGCTGCTCCTCTCGTTCAAGGCTGTTGCACTCATGGATCTATTGTTGTGCCCTGTTTGCATTAGTTCAATGACATGAGAAGTCGAATCAACAGGACACATTGTTGCGTCAGGAACTGCAAGTCCATTGGGCTGGGTGGTATTCTGGATCCCTAGTGTGCGCAAGTTAAGGAAAACGAGTGGTTTGTAACATCACTTTAGTCAGCAAAAAACAATGGATTAAATTCCTACAAGCACTATGATGGCAGTAGAATCTGAAAAAGGATAGCAATGTGTAACCAACTGAAATTTGAAAGTTTTAGTTTGGTATCACTTAACTCGTTGACATTTTCGAGAAATTCAATTTTTTGGTATGATATATTGAGTGGTTGACCGGAGTCTTCCTCCACCCAAGTGCTCCTAAATGGGATACTGAGGAAATTCATCTATCTTTTTTTCTCGAACACCGGAAATTCATCTATCGCCTGTGGGGATTACGACAAGGAGATCCTCTCTCTCAAATTCTGTTTCTACTGACCACGGATACTTTATAACATGATGGTGATGAGGGCTCAAGAGGGTGGGCTATTCCAACCCCACTCTTCTCAGCCTACCAGACACCGGCTACCTTTGTATGCTGATGACACAGTCCTGTTCCTTCAACCAGCTGCAACAGATATAAACTTAAGACTTGGTATTCTACAATCTACATCCTTTTGGGGAAGCTTTGGGCCCTTTTCCTGAAACGATCAAGTTTTGGGCCTTAAGATAAATATAGAAGAAAAAAAAAAGCAATGTGCTTCCTATCCGGTATTCTTGTGATGATAATGCAAGAGTACAGGAGTTACTTCCTTGTGGGGTCATGAATTTCCCTTGCAAGTACCTAGGCTTGCCACTCTCCCTGAAGAAGCCAACCTGCCTAACCAAGTCCCAGTTTCAACCCAGCATTGATTGTATAGTTGATCAACCCCCAGGGTGGAGGGCAGACCTCATGACAAGAGCTGGTTGGGCTGTTAAGCTTCAGTACGTTATGACCACTCAGCTTGTTTACTTAGTAATGGAAATTGATATTCTTCCTTGGGTAATTAAGGCTATTGATAAAATCAGAAGTTTCATTTGGTGAAGGGAGAAGTTAGAGAATTGTGATCACTGCCTAATAGTCTAGCCCAAGGTATTTCTGACAAATGTCTTGGATGGGCATTACAGGTGAAATGGTTGTGGCTACAAAAGACTCACCCAAACAAGCCATGGTCGATGTTCTCAATTCAGATAAGTGGCCCCCTAGCAGTGGTTGCAGAGGTTGGTGATGATGGCACCATGTTGTTCTGAAAAGATAGATGGTTGTTTGGGCAGCAATTGAGGATTTAGAGCCTATATGCTCTCATGCCTAAAAAGAAGTGCCACTAAGAGAACAGTATTATAAGCTATCACAAACTAGCCACAGATCCTCGATATCCTGGGTGCGCTATCAATTGGTGTTATTGCCGATAATCTTGCTCTCTGCGATTTACTTGCTGAAGTGCAGCTGCAATTGGGTGTTCCAGATAAGCATATATGGCACCCTCAAGCTCAGGCCGATGCTCAGCTAGGTAGGTTTACAATGTTTTATTTCAAGATGCTGTTAGTTTTGGTCCTTGGGGGTGCATTTGGAAATCTTGGTCACCCAGAAAATGCCGTTCCTTCCTCTGGCTGGTGGCTCATAATTGCTTCTGGACAGCCAAACGCTTGGCACAGAGAGGTCTTCCACATCGACCTGCCAATTTTGTGCAATGGTGTTTTGCCCGGCAATTCCAATATTCTCTCTTGCAAAGTGTCAGGCTTGCTATCCTCTCCTCTCAACCCTTGGAGAACTCTTTTCATCACTAGGTGGTGTAGAGCTTGTTCTGCTGTGGCTGGTCCCATCCAACAGCACCTGAACTCGCTCATCATATCAGGTGCATGGAGTTTGTGGAAACAGAGAAATGACTATGTTTAATGGTGTGAGCCTATCTAAGGTCTTATCTCTCCATGGGAGGAATCACAGCTTTGGGTTATGGCATGAGCTAAGGGGCTCTCCTTCCTTACCATCTCTACCATAGGTAGTTAAGTTTGCAGGTTGGGTTGTTGTCTTCCTCCTTTAACAGATGCAAATGCAATTGTCAAATAAGCTGGGGGGGGGGGCTCGGGGATTGGGGGGGGTGCTTATTCCATTAATGCAATGCAACATACCTTTCCTTCATATTTAAGAAAAAAATATTAGAATGCGTAGCAAAAGTGGGCAGATAGCAGTAACTGACTTGCATAACAAAAACATGTACTGAAATAAGCCTTGAATAAGAAGGATATTTCTTCTGCGAGCCACCGGTGCCAAGTAGATCACGGATTTGCTCATTGTAGATCTCAACCATTTGAACACCAAGTTCATATTTAATGGTGTCTCGTCGATCATGTGAGATATTGAAAAGGTCATTTAGTGCTCGATAGTTGACACCCCATTCTTTCTCAGTTGCGTTTTCAGGTCCCATCTGAGCATTTCATAGAAACAAAGTATTGTGAATATATCCTCCATTGTAGAGGAACCTAAACAAAAAAAAAAAAAGTCCTGGTAGCTTCATACCATTGTATGAGTTTTCCCTGATCCAGTTTGACCATATGCGAAAATGCAAACATTGTAGCCATCAAGAACTGATCTAATTAGTGGCTGAATATCCTTGAAAACCATATCTATATAAAAAAAAAAAAAAAAAGATATCACAACAAATGTATAACTCAATGCTATTTTGTGAGTACTTATATCAATTAAATACATTCAGCAAAAGATATATTTTTGTTTCATTGTCATGAGCACCTTGAGTAGTTGTAGGGCCAAAAACTTTGTTAAAAGTGAAATTCTTGCCAGCTTCCTTTCCCTTCTTTGTAGGGTTTGATAAAACCATATCACCATTCTCACCAATATATTCAACTGAAGTAGACTTCTCATCCTCCCAGGGTCGAAAAGGTCTTATCCGGCAATAAACTCTGATATTTCCTGCTCAACAATACTACGTTAAGCTACTATTTTTGGTCTTGCAGTCATATGTTTGACATAGATAAACCAGACAAAAGGAACTGATGTTTACAGTTCAAATAGGCACCTTTCAGTTCCTGGATCTCATTGAATAATTTTCTATTATCTGCAAGAGTTGCATGATATTTTTCAGCAATACTTGTTACCATCTTAAGATTTTGTCCTGTAGAAAATTAAATTGAAATTTTTAGAACTGACCTATTGGTGAAAATGACATTATGTAAATGTAGGCCATAACTAGTCACAAGGATTCTCACCAAGGCCAGCAAGTTCTTCCAACCAACTTTTTTGACAATTTAGTATTTCAAGCCTAACGGAACCAGAAGAGAGCCTCAATTCCTGAAGAAAGAGCGCTATACACTTGAGTTCATAAATATTCACCATGGGGATAAAAAAGAAGGGTGGGAGAAGGGAGTGCTTTGACCAATACCTGAGCATTCTTTACTTGCAAACCCACAAATTTGTTTACCATTATTTCCTTCTGCTTCCAAAATTGGATTCTAGATTCATTAGATTCCTCAAGTTCTCTTCTCCTCTTGGTAGAATCCTCTAACATGAGTTCTATTTCTTTTATCCTCTGTTCGAACTCCTTATTTACTTTGGCAGCTTTGGTCTCTAATTGTTGAGTCTCTGCCTCATGCACCTTTTTTGTTGCCTCAAGTTCTTGCCTGAGTTGCAAAATTTTATTCTCATTCATTTCTTTGTCTGTGATAAGTTTAACTACATCTTCCTTCTTAGATTCTAACAACTTGCTGCTCTCCTCATATGACGATCTTAATGATTCAAATTCCTGCTTAAGTTTCACAATAGTATCTCTATAATCCTCCTTCTCTTTTGTCTCTGCCTCATGCAACTTTTTGGCTGCCCCAAGTTCTTGCCTGAGTTGCAAAATTATGTTGCCATTCATTTCCTTTGTCGTGACAAGTTTAACTACATCTTCCTTCTTAGATTCTAATAACTTGCAGCTCTCCTCATATGATGATCTTAATGATTCGAATTCTGCTTAAGTTTCATAATAGTATCTCTATAATCCTCCTTCCTTTTTGTCTCTGACTCATGCAACTTTTTGGTTGCCCCAAGTTCTTGCCTGAGTTGCAAAATTATGTTGTCATTCACTTCCTTGTCTGCGTGACAAGTTTAACTACATCTTCCTTCTTAGATTCTAATAACTTGCAGCTCTCCTCATATGATGATCTTAATGATTCAAATCCCTGCTTAAGTTTCATAATAGTATCTCTATAATCCTCCTTCTCTTTTGTCTCTGACTCATGCAACTTTTTGGTTGCCCCAAGTTCTTACCTGAGTTGCAAAATTATGTTGTCATTCATTTCCTTGTCTCGTGACAAGTTTAACTACATCTTCCTTCTTAGATTCTAATAACTTGCAGCTCTCCTCATATGATGATCTTAACGATTTGAATTCCTGCTTAAGTTTCATAATAGTATTTATATAATCCTCCTCTTTGGTGTCCGCCTCATGCAACTTTTTTTGTTTCCTCAAGTTCTTGCCCGAGTTGCAAAATTATATTGTCATTCATCTTCTTGTCCGTGACAAGTTTAACTACATCTTCCTTCTTAGATTCTAACAACTTGCAGCTCTCCTCATATGATGATCTTAATGATTCAAATTCATGCTTAAGTTTCATAATAGTATTTCTATAATCCTCCTTCTCTTTTGTCAACCTAATTATCTCACCCTTTTCCATTATCGAACATGCGCCTCTTCACCGTTGATTGTTTTGTGCCATCAACATTACCTTTCTTCAAATCAGATTTATCTTCCTTCTCCTTCATCAATCTGATTATATTTTCCTTCTCTTGCAGCAACTTAGTAATCTCTGCCTTATCGGATGTTAACTTGGAAATGGCATCATTGTTCTCCTTGATCAACCTATCTCTATCGTCATCTATTGCTTGCTTCCTATCCTCAACCTTGCCACTTGGCTAAGTTGAGCCCATCTTCCTTCTCCTTCATTAGTCTAATTATATCTTCCTTCTCCTTTAGCAACCTAATCATGTCTTCCTTCTCTTTTCTCGGTTGGACAACAATTTCATCCTTCTCTTTTGTCGGTGGACAACAATTTCATCCTTCTCTTTTTGTCGGTCGGACTACAAAGATCATCCTTCTCCTTAAGTAAACTATCTTTATTCTCATCCGTTGTACCGTGTATCTTTGAATGTGACATCTTTCATATCAACCATGTCTTCCTTATCCTTCATTAACCTAATTATATCCTCCTTCTCCTTCAACATCGAATCATATTTTCTTTCTCTTGTGTCAACCTAACTACAATTATCATCCCTCTCTTTAAGTAACCTATCTACTTTATCATTATTCAAGTCACCCATATCTTCCTTCACCTTCAACAATCTAACCATATCTTCCTTCTCCTTCAAAGAACCTGATCATATCTTCCTTCTCTTTAAGCAAAATAACCATGCCTTCCTTTTCTTTCATCAATCTTACCAAGTCTTCCTCATCGCATTAATCTAGTCATATCATCATCTCTGGCTAGTCGGCCCTTGCCTTCAAGTTTGTCTTTCTCCACCACCGCATAATTAAAGTGAACATCCATGAATTGAATCACTCAATTGGCTACACATATTCAAATGAATGGATTGCCATTATTAAGAGAAAATTTAGTCATCTTAGCTACTATTTTTAAGCTACGACAAAGATAAAACAGATGAATTACCCTGGTTATTTAACCATTTGACGGTGATGCCGGGATCATGGGAAAAAAAATACTCAAAGTGCGAGACGGTGCACAAAATTCGTGAAAAGCACCTATAGATAGTTGGAACTTGGTTCACGAAGGTATAAGAATTTACATGTGTTTGTCCACTTGCCCCCACCAGCCCGGTGCTTCTAGCACTCTTATCCTCGATTGATACTTCTCTTCACGAGCTTTAATCAGGTTATTTTGCCGCAGACAAGTAAGAAATCACAAAGGAAAAGAATACAAAGTGGCAAAACAAAGCCAAATAGCAATTTGTCTCACATTTCGTATGTGCCCGGCCGAAAGTAGTAATACGCCTTTCAATCTCTCAAGATGACCTTTCTCAAAGGCAAGCAATGCGCTTCTGATGATGAAATTGAACATTCATTTATACAAGGAAAGGTGTTAACACATCCAGCATTTTATCCCGTTAAACGTGGAAAGAACAAAATGACTACATTGATTTTTTGAGAAGCCTACATAAGGTATTTGTCCATTCTTTCTCTCGATGCTCTCATCGAGGATGCTGTTCACAACACCCAAAAGTGATCGAGTGGGAGCGTTACGCACATAACGCCTTCAATGTTATTAGCATGTGAAGTTGGTGCGGATGATGGAATAAATACCGTCTATTTATTTCGAGTGAAGATTGCAGCACGGCTCTTACCTCCAAGCTGGAGGATTTCATCAATTCAGAAATTTTACAGCCGGGTAGATCAGAATATCCATGTTTTGGCTGAAATATCTGTGACGGAGAATAGGCATCGGCACCAAAGGAAGGAGAGTATGGCTCTGGAAACAAGCATGACAAAAAGAAATGTTTGAACCAGCTATCTGAAGCTACTATGTAAATGAGCAGTTGTCATTGTGTAAACATTAGGTCCCTAAACATTATCGAAACAAGGCACTGCATTGTTTATACCTGACATAATGGGGCTTGTGAGTACCCTTTGCGGCTTGCCTCCCATGTTCCTCCCTTCCTTCGCCGTCACTTCCGGTGAGGAAGGGAAAGCTCGTGTTCTTCGCCGAGGCGTGACGGGAACCGATCCTTTAGAGCAAGAATGCAGGTAACAACAGCTGACATCTCCCCCTGGACGGATGATGGATGAATTGCCGGCAGTCAATGAACACCGTGGGCACGGACGAGGAACGAGAAGGCGACTAACCCTCTCGAGGTCGTGGGGCGCGAAGGTGGGCACACCCATCCGGCCGGATGGCGGCGCTGAACCCGCCGGCATTGTCCGTGGGTCGGGTCGCCCAGCGGCCGGCGCCGGGCAAGACCTCCGCGGAGCGCGCGAAGCAGCCTACCATTGGCGAGCACGGCGCGCGGGTCTTCATCGGTGGCCTCCGGCAGCGGCAGTCCGGGGAACGAGGAGCGCAGCCACCCGACGGCGTCCGCCGCCGCCTCATTCTTGGCGGCAACAATCGCCACCATCATCATCAAGTCGAGATCAAGTAACCCATCGGTCGACAGTTAACTAAACTCCACGAAGCGAGCAATGGTGAATGAACGAACGAACAAGAAATGGTAATCGGGGAGTGTTGATTCGTTACATGGGTCCGGGCGCGGCATTGGGCGAAGCGGGAGAACATGGAGGAGGGTGGAAACGGCGGCGGTGACGGCGCGCCGCGGATATAAGGATCTTTGCCATGGACGGGGGCGAGGAAGGGGCAGGTGGGTCGGGAGGAATGGGCGGCGCGGAGACGCGGGAGACCTCGGCCGCGTGTGCCACAATCTCCCCTTCCGTCAACCTCCGGTCTCCCGGCTCCGCCTATTTTCGGGTGGCCTATTTTTCGGGTGGCGGAGCCGACGGGCGGGAAACGCCGCCCGGCGGCTTGGCCGCCCGCAGAGGTCGCGCAAGACACCACGGTCGGCGGGCCTCGGGCCGAACAGCCGCCATGAGTAGTTTTGGGCCGATCTTGGGCAGTCCAAAGAAGAGCCCATGAACCCCAATCAAGTTTTGTGGGCTGTCCCCGCACGTAGCGGCTCGTCCGTGAAGCCGCAAAGTCGCAATTGATTTGTGGAGAAAGTCGACCCCTGATAGCTTTCTTATTAGTGGTTCAAATATTGTTTTTCTCATCTACAAAACTTGATTTTTCCCCGACTACCTTAGAATTTTTTTGAGTAGTTTTAATGGGTTATGCAATTAAAAATTATAAAATCTGGTTTAATCTTAAAAAATCATAGAAAATTTGATTTAGCTCAAAAGGTATGATATTTTTCTATAAAACCATTATCTATATTAGAGTGCATAAATTAAAATCAATGATATCTTATATAGAAATATTTTGGTGTCAAAGCTTGACTTTGATGACATGGGCTGTCCTGCACGTAGCGGCTCGTCCGTGAAGCTGCAAAGTCTGCAGTTGATTTGTGGAGAAAGTCGACCCGTGCTAGGAGCCGACCTTGTTGGCCACACCGACCAGGCCCAGCTAAAGGCCCGCCTAAGGGCCTGCAACGACGTCGTCTTCCTCACCATCGCCTCCTTCCTCGTGTTGCCGCTGCCGCCGTCGACTCCAGCTCCCCTGCCGCTGCCCCGCCCCCACCGTAGGCGCCCTAGGGTTGGCGGAGCTCCGGCGAGCTAGGGCCATGGCGTTATGCAATTAAAAACCTTGTGCTTTGAAAATAGTTTTATATTTTTCTACAAAACCATTATCTATATAGAGTGCATAAATTAAAATTAATGATATCTTATATAGAAATATTTTGGTGTCAAAGCTAGTAGATGCACCCATTGTCTACTATAATTTGTCTACAAGGGACTATCAAGTGACTTTGATGACAACACAAGCAAGTGCCATTTAAGAGCATCTCCAACAGTTTTGGTATTTTTGATTTGGCATTTGACTTGTTTGCCAACTCCCCATTCCAAATGCCAAGCCAAAAAAAAAGCCTCCTCCAACGGTTTGCTATTTTTGGTTTGGCATATGGGAAAAACCGGGGCAGGGAGCGGTTGTTGGTTCAAGTCGCCATGCGTCGGGCATGCAAGTGACAAGTGCCAAAGCTCCCAAGTTTGGCAAAAAATGCCCTGATTTTTTGCCAAACTCACTAAAATACAAAAAGGGATTTGCAAAACTGTTGGAGCATTGTTTTCTAGACTTTTGGCAAAAATGCAAATGCCAAACCCATATGCAACACTTGTTGGAGATGCTCTAACCATACCTTATTTGCTACAATTTAGTCTGAATACTTGTCACTTGTTTTGAAAAAAAAAAGAGATACCTCTAGTCCGATCACCTCCTGAACTTTCAACTTTAGTACTATTATTTATTTACTCTCTCTCGTGGTTGTTATGCCATGGTGGCCACGTCAGTAAAAATTACCATGAGAACCATTTAGAGTGAACAAAATGGTATTAGGAGTTGAGGGGGATCAGGGGTTTGAAGAACCAGTTTTTAGGTTACTTTTTTTTTTTTTTTTTGAAAGCGTGACCATAGACACGTGTTGCATTAAGAGAAAATAGAGTTTTTACACGTTGCACACTTTTTAGCAGTTTTTTAGGTTACCGAGGAAAAAATTAGTAGTTGAGGATGGTTAATAGACTTTTTATTTGGTCAGTTGATCGATTAACACGAAAACATTATTTTTTTTTTGTTTTTATTCTTTTGGTGACTGGATTGTCAAAAGTCTTTTGTTTTTCTAGTCTGATTACCTTTTTTATTACTCTCTCGTGGTTGACATGACGTCACGTAGGACCGCCGACATGTTGGTGTAACACCCGCCCAATAAGGATGTGGCCCGATGGGGCTTGCGGCGCTTTATTTAGTACCACCTTGCTAGTTTAGCAAGGGTGGAGTCAACTTATGACAAACCATATCACCTTCGGGTTAACCCTTTTACACGGCGAGGGCGAAAGTGTAAAGTGGTGGTATGTGTGCGCGTGCACGCCCCTCGGAAGGGTGTGCGGTGCGGCTTTGGAAAGCGGGTGTCACATGTGGCAATCGGCTCTAGTTTCTTTAACTTGTTAAGTGGTTACCGAAAGGCGTTAGGGGAAAACAGTACTCTCCTGGCGGGATTGTATCACACGGGAACCGCCGGCATCGAGGATTCCTCGCGGGTTGATCACCCGGACCGACGGAAGATACCTAGCGGCCCTAGCATGTTAGATAAACCCTCTGGAAGGCGAAGGCGGGATGTTACAGTGGTGGTATCGGAGCCGACCTTGGTTGTTCGGACATGGGGTTCATTGCGGCGTGTAAAAGTGCACGGCATGGCACATATGCTTATTTGAGTCTTGGTTGTTGTTAACGACGAGGACGCCGAAGTTCTTTGAGGGGGTTTTGTAACACCCGGCCCAATAAGGATGTGGCCCGGATTTAATATTTAGTACCACCTTGCTAGTTTAGCAAGGGTGGAGTCAACTTATAAGCCTTTGTCTACAAACCATATCACCTTCGGTTAACCCTTTTACACGGCGGAGGAGAAAGTGTAGCGGTGGTATGTATGCCGTGCACGCCCTAGAAGGGCTGTGGCGGTGCGGCTTTGGAAAGCGGGTGTCACATGTGGCAATCGCTCTAGTCGGTCGAGGTCTTTAACTTGTTATGGTTACCGAAAAGGCGTTAGGGGAAAAAAACAGTTGGATCTCCTGGCGGGATTGTATCACACGGAACCGCCGCATTCCTGCGGGTTGATCACCCGTAGCGGCCCTAGCATGTTAGATAAACCTCCTCGAAGGCTAAGGCGGGATGTTACGGGCGGGATATTCTTTGGCCACATCGGTAAAAGTTACCGTGAAAACCGTTTAGAGCGAACAAAATGGTTTTAAAAGTTGTGGTGGGTTAGAGGTTTGAAGTACCGGTTTTGAAGGTGGAGGAGGAACGTCCTGAGGCTGAGGATGGTCGGTTAAAAGGACTTGTTATTTGATTGGTTGATTAACACGACAACATTTTCGCTCTTTGTGTGTGTTTTATTTATTCTTTTGGCCACAGGATTGCCGAAGTAGAATGAAGTCGATCCCGAGGACAAAATGCAGTACAATCGTACAAATGTGAGAGTACAATACAGCGCCAAGTTTTTGACCATTTTGTCTTGCATGTGCAGGGAGGGAGAGATGAAGAACCCGCCCATGGTTTAGAATTTGGCAACAAGCAAGAAAACGGATGAGTTTGGTCTTAACTTGTAGTAGTCACGTGGTATGATCCGGCCGGACGACCAGATCGACAGCAGGCAAGCATGGATCATGAAAAAGGCTGTGTCTCGAGAGCAAAGCTGTAGTAGATAGAAATAATAAGTAATCGTAAATATGTTCACGGGTCAGCGACTGTGCGAGGCTGAATCTGCACTGCAACGGCGCCGTGAGCCGTCAGAGAGGCCTAGCAGAGGGCGCTTTGACTGTACCGCAGCCCTGCTATTCTCTGACCTGCTATTCTGCTGCTGGTGCGTGCGTGTCTGTCCCTTTTCAGCAGGTGCAGCCGTGCCTTTTCCTCCGGCCGGCGGCACAAGAGATGCAAAGGATGCAGAGCTATACTACTCCTGGTGGCACCGGCACCTGACCTGATCCTCATGAATCATCTCATCCCAGACATTACGTTCAATAACAAATGGGTTGCCACGACAGTAATGAAACCCAGATCTTGCAAAGAATGGCACTAGAGCGGAAGTAAGCAAATAAAACTCTTGTTTGCATGCTGTCAAGGCTTTCGGTTCTTACCCTTGGTGATAACTTGCGTGATTGCGTACGTCGTTGTCATGAAAAATTACCGGCCTGTTGGTTTGTGCCTATCGGCACGTATCAGCCAGCAGAAAGGATCCCAACGAACAAGGTTCACTCCAGTCCAGAGGTAAAGCACACGATGACATGCACACAGACGGGTGCGAGGGATATCTCAAGATCTTCTTGAACCAGAAACAAAAGGACGCTGTTTTCTCAACTAACCAGGAGCACTAGTATCACACACAAACAACAAGACACAAGCAGGATAGCTAGGCACGCATGATGACGATGGGCCGCCTGCCTGCCTAGAATCCTAGTTGTTGCGGAGCCGGCACCATCCGCAACCGGAAAGCGGCGCTGCCTGCCTGCACACTGCCTGCGTTGTTATTTCCGTCGCTCCCGGGCAGTGGCCCAACAAACAGCCACCGATTGAATTGAATTGAATAAACAAGCAAGCAGAAGCAGAGGAGGCAGACGCGACAGAGCTCATCATCATCTTCATGTCACCTGGTGCTGGTGCTGGTGGTGTGGTGTCCTACTCATCCAGCACTAGGATCATCCAGTAGATAGCCAGCACTAGCAGCAGCGACCAGGCGCGGCGGCGGCGGCGGCGGCGGCAGCCACAGTCCAAGTGCTGCCTGCCATGGTGTGGTGGTACTGCCGTCGCTTTCGTGCCTTGGCCTTTCCCTTCCATCCGTTGCAAAAGGGCAAAAGACCGTGGAGAGAGAGAGAGCCCATGCCCTTTTGCCCCGCCATGGAGATCCAGAGCTATCAAGACTGCCAGTGTTTATCAGGTTTACAGTGCAGGACGTATACCGGCCGCCTTTCTGTTTCTGACCAACACTGTACATGCTGAGACAAAAGTAAGTAAAGCAGCACGACTTTTGCACTACTGTATGGAGTACATCACAGCCGGTACGTGCTGCTGCTGCTGGTGTGGTGTCCTACATCATCAACTTTTTATCACGGATTTGGGCGTTGCAGTTGTGCTTCACAATTACACCACCACTACTACTACTATATACTACTAAGCAGCACGTACTATTTCCCTGTTTGCAATTATCCAGAATTAAACGAAACAGCACGGCTCACTGCGCACTGTTTCTTTACCTGTCGAAAACCAGTGATATGTACTGCTTGTTTTGTTGAAAAAGGGAGAAACTCAAAAAAAGGCAAATGGAACAAAAAGCACCTCATTAGACAAAGGGTACGGTGTAATGATTGCATGCAACTCAATTATGCTTCTCCACAATTCCACTGATTATTGCAGCAATATTTTATACGTGACAAAAAATTGGCACTGGCAAGGGCATTATCTGCAAAATGTATAATAACAAGAATCCTGTTTTCCAGAAGCTACATGACCCAAATCAAGTGCTCGGGCTTTTAGTAAGCACTATTCATTGTCTCGGGCACAAATAAAGGGATTGATTAAAGGGGGATATGATATAAATTTTGCTACTATATATATCTACGTGTAGGCACAAATTAAAGGGACTAGGGAGGATATAGCTAGTACTGTTTTAGATATACTAGTATGATCTTTCGGACGTCTTCTTGTAGCGAATGCATTTGCAGACCTGCCAAGTTTTGTCATATTCGTTCTCGTGCGCTAAACATGTTGTAAGAAGCCGACAGTTTAATTTTAATAAAGACAATCAAATCATGAGTGCCTCTCGTACCTGATAATTAGAAGAAATTAAAAGCACTAGCCAATATATATAATAAAAGTATATAATTAAGCATATCTAAAATAAACAGGATCCAAATATAAGGTTGTTTAAATCGATCACTAGGATTAATTTTAACAGCTAGCCACTAACACACATTAGATCCAAACACGCGGTAAAATTAGGATCCAAATGTAAGTAAAGCCCTTTTTTTGGACATTCATCACCATTCAGAATTCTCTTGGACGAATGTGAAAAAACTCTGCTCTTGGTCTGTCCGATCCGGTCAATCATGCAAACACGTTTCTGTGCAAGACGACAATGCATGGATGGAGGCTTTAACGCCTTTAGAAAGGTCCTTATCCAATAGGAAGTGGCACTGCTTTTTCCAGCATTGTTTTTCCTTCTTTTTTTTTTTCGTCGTTAATTCTGAGCCTCACTCTCTAGTGTTCTATTACACTACGCATCAGCTAGATCGATGGCCCAAAAACTTCGCAGCTTTTGGGGGCTCTGATTGCTGGCCGCACGCGTGGCACACGGGTGTTGCCGCCTGCTGAAGACTGAAGACTACGTAGTTTATTTTATATATATATGCGTCACATTAATTTTGTGAGCACATTTTGCCATGCTTAATCCCTAAGAAACTAGCCATCCCAGGGTTTTGTTTTAAAAATGATTTGCTTTTCACTACTGGACATGTATATACAAGTGCCCGTCGTTTAAGCACACGTTGTGTAGTTTGGTTGTAGTTCTTGTATGGACAGGACAACCGTACCATACAGCGCTATATATATCGATCAAAAGCAATGCAAGTGACCTTTGTGTTCACCCAAAAAAAAAAAAACACACACACCTAGACTCTACATGCTCGTTCTGCACGTACACAATTGGGTGTTTTTTCTCTATTTAGCTACTAGAGGCTTTTTTTTCTTTCAACAAGCCTTGCAAGTACATTTTTATGATTACTGTGAGAATTTCTAAGATTTATTTATTTTTCTAACATGTCTCATGGGAAATTTAGAGTGGCTCCAGTTAGTGATAGTATATATAGTAAGATAAAATAATTAAGACATTTTTTTAATGCAGAGAAACTGATTCCTTCGGGATGTGGATCGTGCAATGGCTCTTTTGGGCGACACCTGTCCTTATCCAAAAGTAAATGAAAAATGATCCATCAACTTTATTTCAATAACGACGGTTGAAGTCCTATTTAGTCTTGTATGATGACTGTTACGGTTATCTTGGACTTTCTTGCCACCACGCACGGGTACAATGGTAGATCGATCATCATGGATCACAAAGCAGGACAGCAAGGGAAGGGAAGAGAAGGGATAGGATAGGGGGGCGCACTTTGTTGCTTTCCTTATGGCTCTGTAGGTCAGAAAAGAACACCTGATCCTGTTATCTCTCCTAAAAAAAAAGAACCTGTTATCTCTATGTGAGACTCTGTCGCTTTGTAATGTCAGAGACAGCCGTAGAGGTAGAACTTGGTGGGTGGCATCGTCTCATTTTCAAACAAAAGAAATTAGCATGTACATACTAGTAGGTTCATCATCCCTGCCTAGCCTTATGATCTTTGCAGACACAAGCATGAGAAGTTCGTGTTTACTATAAAAATGACGTCGCATCTCTACACTCCGTAATCTCAATCTTTGCTTAGTTTTGATATGTTTATCGTATACTCGAAATGTGTAAACTTTTTTACGTGGAGACATTTTGCGTGTGCCGGCGGTCGGAGCCCGGGGACCTTGGTTTTGCCTGCTACGTGGCACATACAAAGCGAGCTTCTTTTGTCGACAAGTGTCCTTATCCAAAAGTAAACTGGGGATATCCAAATAATTGAGTCACTATTTGTAAAACGGGTTCAATTCTGAAGACAGATTCACACTCTCTTATGCATGGTCGTGTTGGACTGATGCCACGCAGCTCTCGGTCACAAAGTTGGGCGCAGCAACGGATGGAAGTGACAGTGGGTGCACTTTGTTGCTTTTTATTTCCTCTCTGATGATCGGCAATTATATGAATGTGGGGAAACATGCAGGTCAAGAAAGCACCCATCATCGCGTTATCTGCCACGACTTGTATGTATGGACATACTTAATTCATGCCAAGGTGGAGAAATTGGGAGCTGGTAGAGCTTGGTGTGGTCAGGTGGTGTCACTAATATCCAATCAAACGAAGATTAACTGGCAAAGTGTTTTTGACCAACAGTGAATGCACCTTTCTCCGCTGTTCTTGTAGCATTATTTAGGGGGAAAATGGTGGGAACATGTGGGACATACCCTGGCAGGGAACTCATAGAACAAGATATGGGCCACACCATTAGAGGTGGCTCAACCCACAAGATGAAAAAGTGCGGCGACGACGTCGTCCTGGTCAGCGTGCACAAGCAAGACTACAAGAAGATATTGTACCAAACATGATACTTTGCTTATAACTCTGTTCCTTCATAGTATATAAGGAGGGGCAGAGGTCCCTAGTCAACACCCAATCTCATATACAATGGATACAAATCAATGTAGCGTAGAACATAGCATTTTACGTCACGCTGACAGCCAGGTCTAGATAGCTATTTAGAATGGTGTTCTTGGAGCCGGTCGTGCCGTTACAGACACAAAGAGTGGTGTAACCACCATACAGCATGCCACTGTGGTCATACCCCTCGGTGGACTACTGACCATATTTCGCAAACAAAAACGTATCTAAGGCCTCGTTCAGAATGTATGCCAGGTCGTCCTAAACCCGTTTTTTGCTGTGAAATTCATGTACGTTTTTCATCAAATTTTAAAGTATGTAACCTGTTGAAGTCTCCAATTCCACCCGTTGAAGTCTCCAATGCACCATAGACAACTCCTGAACTCTGAATGGAGAAAGGTGGAAGATCGTTTCAAAATGAAAACTCTCCCCGCTGGAAAGCAAAGTATCTCGCCATATGGGGGGGACTAAGCCCGCTTAATTCAGTCCTAAGCAGCCTACCTATTTTTATGATGTCTTTCTTTGAGATCCCTAAAGGGGTGATTAAAAACCTCGATCATTATAGATCAAGATTCTTCTGGCAAGGCTCTTCAGAAAAACATAGATATAGACTTGCTAGATGGGACATCCTATGTCGTCCTAAAGACCAAGGGGGACTAGGTATCCTTAATTTAGAACTGCAAAATAAGTGCCTTCTAGCCAAATGGTTGGCTAACCCGTTGAACACGGAGGGCATATGGCAATCTCTTTTAAGGAATAAATACCTGCAATCCAAATTCCTAACTCAAGTGACAGCCAAACCCAATGACTCTTATTTTTGGAGAGGCCTCATGCATATCAAAGATGAGGTGTTGGCAAAAGTTTCCTTCGATATTAGAGATGGAACCACCACTAGATTTTAGGACGATATATGGGTAGGAGATAAGCCTCTGAAAGTTAGTTATCCATCTTTATATAATATAGTGCGAGATCCTCACGCAACCGTGGCAAAAGTGATGGATTCCAGCCCTCTAAACATCTCTTTTAGGAGGGCTCTGGTGGATAACAAACTTACAGAATGGCTCTGGTAAGGGGGCAGTCTAGGAATAAGTGTCTTTTGGGAGCCATTTTGTAAGTTTGTTATCCACAGCCCTCCTAAAAGAGATGTTTAGAGAGTTGAAATCCATCACTTTTGAAACGGTTGTGTGAGGATTTCGAACTATATTATATAAAGATGGATAGCAATCTTTCGAGAGGCTTATCTCCTACCCATTTATCGTCCCAAAATCTAGTGGTAGTTCCATCTCTCGATATTGAAGGAACCTTTAGCCAACACCTCATCTTTGATATGCATGAGGCCCCTCCAAAAATGAGAGTCATTGGGTTTTGGCGTCACTTGATTTAGGGATTTGAAATGTAGGTATTTATTCCTTAAGAGCGACGCCACATGCCCTCTATGTTCAACAAATTAACCAACCATTTAGCTAGAAGGCATTTATTTTGCGCTTCTAAATTAAGGATACCTAGTCCCCTTGATCTTTAGGATCGACACAGGATGTCCCATCCGACAAGTCTAAATCTATGTTTTTCTCAAGAGCCTTGCCGTAAGAACCTTGATCTATAATGATCGAGGTTTTTAATCACCCCTTTAGGGATTTCAAAGAAAGACATCATGAAAATAGGTAGGTCGCTTAGGACTGAATTAAGCAAAATTAGTTTCCCCATAAGACAGTATTTTTGCTTTCCGGCAAAGAGAGTAATGGGAATGAAACTATCCAACACTTATTCCTAGACCGCCCCCTTACCAAAATGATCCAAAGGATTATCTTTTTTGCTCTTGGACTAACTCAACCTAGATCAATTAGCCATATGTTTGGGAATTAGCTAACTAATCAAAATAAAAGGATTAGAAATTTGATTTGGGTGGGAGTGGCTGCCATGAGCTGGGCTCTCTGGAGATGCCGAAAATGATGTTGTTTTTAATTAAAAGAAATCTAATTCTATTTTGTAGGTAATTTTTAGGAGGTGCGTCTTTCGGTGCGCCATCGGGCCCATTTGCGGCGTGACGAGATAGCCAAGAAAGTACTCCGAACGATAAGCAAGAAATTAGAATTTATCGCTTTAGAAATATCCAATAAAGGATGGAAACATTTATATTGTTTGAACTAGCTTCCTGGTCGATATCGCCGAGACTCTTTTTTTTTTTTATTCTCAAAAGTTTGTAATAAATGGCTGTGTACATCCCGAGATGTAGAGGCCGGATATTGTTAACCATTATCTAAAAAAATATGTTACCATTCGGTTCTTGATCCGCACACCTTCACCGATTCATATATCTACCACTGTGGTCATACCCAGCGGTGGACTACCAACCATATTTTGCATACAAAAACGTATCTAAGGCCTCGTTCAAAATGTATGCAAGTCGTCCTAAACCTTTTTTTTTTTTTGTGTGAAATTCATGTACGTTTTTCATCAAATTTTAAAGGGAGCCTTAATAAGTATCTAACCTGTTGAAGTCTCCAATTCCACCCGTTTTTAGTGATTCTTCGGTATGTATTGTGTGCAATTACCAATTTGACAGATGACGTTTAACAGCCAACAGTTACCAAGTTGATAGCAAGCTTGATAGATAGATACTGGTAACCGTAATAGTTACAGGTATTGACACGAAATTAATTACCACTTGAATTTTTATACGGTGTTGGTCATGTTTGGAGACATGTTTTAATTTAAGCTTTGTCCAGAGGCTTGTGCCTCGCTCCTCAGACATATGCTTCATGCCTGGTTGGGTATTTCTCATTTGCACAAAGTTTCAGAAAACATGCATGTATATTTGCACGAAGCTAAATCTTGTAACAGTTCCATACAGTACCCTGCTTCCAAACGTCGAGACGACCATTAAGTCTCCTGTTTTCCCCTTTTCTAAAAAGAATCATTTGAAAGACCATTATGTCTCTCTTTTATTTTCCTTTTATAAAATGATTATATATGTAGTATATATAAAAGAGACTTCGTTCAAAAACATATGTCTTTGATGCGACAAAGTTCCCTGGTTCTTTGCCTACAAGCTGGAGGCCTGTAGCTGAAAATCCAAATGAAAAACATCTCTCTCTTCCAGTTTTCCCAGAGAAACAGGAACTGGAACGGTAACCGTCGCTGAAAGGTAGCCTGAAACTGGGGTGCAAGGTCCAAGCACAAACTTCAGAAACGATCAAACGAAGCAGCTGCAAACGAGGAAGACATCTGGACCTGATCCAAGCCAGCGCCCCACACCACACCTCACACCTGCTCTGCCTGGCATTGTCTGTCCATTGGAGCTGGGGCTGGAGCTGGACCATGTCCAGGCAATAATGCAGAGCTAGCCTACCATTGTCTACCCTACCCAGCACCAGCAGCAGCCATGATCCAAACCAGCATCAAGCAAACATTCTCTTCTTAATTTCAGTATAGCTCCTGTGTGTTAGCAGATCATTAACCCACTTGGCAACCTGGGATTAGCCTCAGACCATCGTTTTCCGAGCCTTTAAATACCTGTCCCGTCTCCTCCACCTTCCTCCAACCGCTTCAATTCGCTTCCATACCAGCAGCTGCAGCCACAAGGAGCAGCTGCCCCGCCAACTACTCCGTCCTCAGTCCCTCCTCATCTCACCTTCTCCCTCCTCTCACAATGGCGGCCGAGAAGCAGCAGCAGCAGGAGCACGGCGCGGTGTCTGCGGCCCCGCCGACGGAGCCGAGCGTGGCGCGTCGTCTGTGGCGTGTGGTGCGCGCCGTGCTGTACATGCTGCGGCGTGGCCTGCCGTCGGCTCGCAAGCTGGCCATGGACCTCCACCTCCTCCTCCACCGCGGCAAGGTCATGGCGGGGAAGGCCCTCGGCGACCGCTTCCTCGCCTCCTCCTCCCCACCACGGGAGCCGTGGTCACGGCGCCTTCTCCTACGCCGGCGGCTCCGGAGCGAGCGCCCGGTGCGTCGACGTTCTCGTGCGGCGCGCTGGACCCGAGCCTGGCGGTGCACGAGCCTTCGCGCAGGCGGCGTGAGGTCGAGTTCAGCTGCAGCAACACGCCGTCGTCCGCTGCCTCGTGGGGAGGCGGTGCTCTTGGACTCCTTGGTGCCGCTGCCAGACGCCGTCGTCGCCACCGACGGAGCAGCCGTCACCAGCACCACCACCAGCACCGGGATGAGCACGACCTCGCGGGCGGCGGCGGCGGAGGAGGAGGCGAGTAACGGGTACCTGATGCCGCAGTACTACTACAGGTACGACGCGGCCGAGGTGGCGCGGGTGTTCGAGATGCTCAGCGACGACGACGACGACGCCGTGCCGGTGCTAGCGCCAACGCCAGGCGCCGCGCGACGCCGTCCCCGCGCTGCTGCGCCTGACTGCAGCAGCGGCGGCGTCCTCGGGCAGCAGCAGGCGTGGACGGCAGCAGCAGCAGCGGCGGCGTCGCCGTCACCGGCGGACGGCGGCGCTGCTGCTGCTCAGGTGGACCGGCGCGCGGACGAGTTCATCCGGCGGTTCTACGAGCAGCTGCGCGCGCAGAGGGAGAGGAGCGCCGCGTCCACTCCCGACTACTACGGCTACGCTGCGGCGGCGGCTAGCCCCTACGTCGGCAGCGCCGCGCGCACGCCGCGGACCATCACCGCCGGCGGCATCGCGTAGCTAGCTAGGCTGGCTGGCCGGACGACGGCCGACGGGCAGCATCTGCATCGATCGATTCGACAAGGACGCCGTACGTACGTCCGTGGTCCGTTTCACTGTGTCAGCCAGGCTGCATGAGACTGTCTCACTGTCCGGGCGGGACCTGCTTATTGTACACCCAACCCAACCCAAGCGCTAAAATCATGTGCTCCTTCACGTGTTGCACTGCACGTATAATCGTCTTTCTTTGCAAGGGACACACGGGTTTCTTATGGAGTTCTAGTATACAATTATATTAGTAGTGTTTGTTACATATCTGATCTTGTTTATACAATCTATCTACTACTAATATATAAGCAAGATGAGATAGCTAAATTAAATTGGAATTATGCTACACTGAATGGAATTGGAACGGGTGAAGATACGTGTCGCACGCAAGGTAAGGACAAGCGGGCACCGATGATTTGGTTGGGATTTTGCTTGGGCGGGTACAGTAGTGGGCACCGGGTGGCTTTTTAGTAGGTTGGTTGTGGCGTGTCGGCTGGTACACCAATATTCGTTAGCGTCCGGAAATATTCATATCCATCCACCGGTCCTTGTTTATAGCACTAGCACTAGCATGCTTAATCGTACATGGTTATGGTTGCAACCTGTGTTGACCGCGCGCGAAAAGAGCACGGACATGGTCGCTGGAAAGCAGCGTCAAACGGTACTAGTTCTCCGGCCACAAGCAATAAAATCTTGCAAAGCATGTTTCATTTCATTTTGTTTCTCAACAAATGCCAACAAATGCATGTTTCTAGGAATCCAGGGCACGGGTTGGTTTGGTTCTATCAACTTGACGGCCAATGAAGGGTACAAAAAGTGTACGTGGAGGCTCGTACACACTAGTAAAAAGGAGTACTAGGGAGGGAGGTGGAGGACCAGGGTTTATTGCTGCATGCGTCGCAAGTATGATTGGTGAGATTGCAAAAGGCAGGCCCGCCTGTATTTGTTGCATTGATCCCACAAATCAACACGGAACAGTGTGCACCACTCTGGCATACCATGCACCATCTGGATCGATCACATCTGAGATGGGCATGGTCGCTTCCCTGGTGGATGGGCCGGCCAGACTTGCGGACAGATCGATGAAAATCTTGCAATGCAACTTGTGCAGGCAGGCTCATCTTTGGAATTTTCAACGCACGAGATTGTGGAGTTGAGCTTTAAGCTCCGATTGGATTTGGCCACAACAGAGGGGTCGTCGGCTCCTGTACATGGGTGGGTGACGGTGGTGCCACCACGTACTGTCCTGATGAGTAGTCCTCTGCTCCTGCCGTTGAACAGGTCGTTGCATGCAGGCCAAGGTAGACGGCCTGCGTCACCCTGTGCTGAGCCTCTGCTCTTCTTTGACCAATACAATACAGCAATACTAGTAACAGCTTGGGAGGGGCAGCTGATGAAACGATATGGCTCAGCATCGCATCGCATCAGGGAACTTGCTGCCGGCCGGTCCGTGACATGCACGGCATTGGCATGACATGCTCGAGCTTGGACTTGGACCCGGAAGCGGAACGGACCCGTGCTAGACTGCTAGTGGCACAACATATGCTCCTCTCCTGCTGTAGTAGTACCTACCGCGCTCAAGTACTACTCCTCCTCCTTACCGCTGTACAGGCTGACTCCACTGTTGCGGCGTACAGTATGAGTACAGAGTACTCGGGCCAGGTACGTACCCGAGTCCAAGCCAAGCTTCACCTTTTCCAACCGGCAGGCCGATGACGCTACGAGACAGCTAGCCTAGCTGCGCGCGGCGGTATCTTTACATGAGCCTACTACCAAGTACTCCAACAGTGATACTACAGCATGTGCTTAGTCGAGGAGTTAAAAAAAAATCCTCCAACAGTGAGTGCTACATGCATGGCTCATGGCTCCATCAATCTATCATAATCATAATCAGTAACATAATAACAGCTTCAAATGTGTGTTGGTTTGGGATCGGATGGGGTTCCGGCCAGGTTCACCTCCTTCATCAATTCATACATGGATGGAATAGGGTGCAAGTACAGACGATGCACCACAGTATCTTGGGAAGGATGTGATTTACCACGATTTTGATTTGATTCAAAATAAATTCAAAAATCAAGGAAAACCTTTGGGAAGAGGAGAAAGGAATAGCAATTATCTTTACTATCTATAAAGGATATAAAGGGGACATTTTTTGGTGCGGTATTTTTTTTGTCCGCTCGACGCCCCGGTGCATGCGACACCGCCTGCCTCCGTCAAAATTTACGCCGCCACGGGGGACCGGGAAGAGCCTACAAGGAAACAACGCCATGCAGTAATCGCGGTGATCGCGTTAGCACCGCTCCGTGCGATCCCATGTCAAGGAAGGAAAGCTCACGAAGGATCCTCCGGCAGATAAGGAAACTCTCGGTAAAAAAAAAAAAAAAAGACGTCCTGCCGCCAATCAGCTCCCCAGCGATCTCTTCCCCAATCGTGCGCCTTCCTTGGTCCCTGATCTTCACCAGCACCTGGCCACCGCCACTGGCGTCCCCGCACTCCAGACCTTCGCCGCGGCATCCTGCCATGCAACCGGAGCCCCACGTCCCGCGATCCAAGCAGCACCCGGCGCCCAAGCAGATCGCGCTCACTGACTCCGCCCAAACCGTCTCACTCTAGGTCTCTTGGGTCATGGCCATGGCCATGTCTTCTCTTCTCCCTTCCTGTATACGGATTTTGATTTCCAAAAAGGTATGCCATCTCTTCTCGATTGACCAAATGCTAGGTGTAGCACACAATATTTGCTGATTTACAATCACGTACGACACCGGTTATTGGAAAATTCATACTCAACGCATGTATGCAATGCAAGCCTTAAATTATGAGTATTTGGATTTCAGAAATCATTGGAATTTCTATCTACAACCTTTAAGTGTCATCAGCGGTTTCTTCTTGGTGTTTGGAATTTATGCAGCCACCTTCTACACTGGTGCAGAGTAGATGAGTTTGTGCTTCCAAAAGCTATATTATATACCATTTATTCATCTCTCTCTACTTTTCTTATATGATTATGAATCTAAATCAGTGCAATATGGAAAATAACTCTGCTTATGGATTCCAAAATGATGTGGCTCGTGCAAATATATATTTTGGCATTTTCGGTGATCAGTCATCGCAATAGGTATGCAACTCAGTTAATTACATGAAAACTGATTTACATGTTTTTTTTTTTTTTACTTTGGTCAGGATCCATTTTTAAATTGTGAGCTTGAAGTAAAATTTTACCACTCAATTGAGCTTTTAGTGTCTGATTATAAATTTTGTTCCCTTCATATATAGAACATAGATATTTTAATCTATGGTTGTGTAAATTTTGTTTGAAACCAAAATAAAAATTATTACTAAATTCTGCTTGTCCAGGAGTATGTATATGGACCATTTAATTTCTTATCATCTTAAAGATTAGTTACATGTAAATTTCTGCTTGTGTAGGAAAGTAGGATATATTTTTTTTTTTGGAATGGTATCCTTTTTTATAGTACATTGTTAAAGGCATGTTTTTTCACATGCTGTTCTTACAGCTTTGCATAGAACTCCTAATGGACAAGGGTGAGGTCGACATCAGATCTCTACACCTCCAGCACGCCGCCTATTGCATTGGTGTTCCTGTAACAGCAACAAGGTTATTTCTGCATACGAAATGTCTATGTGACTGACCTTTGTTTATTCTTTAAACAATACAACGGAGACAGAGAAGGAAAAGAATATTTGATTAAATTTGAAAATGAGGGAATGCAGTGAGGTAAGGATTTTCGTAGCCACGAACCTTCAATTTTAACGAGATCATTCTGTTACTCCACTAATTGTTTTGTCACTCGTATCCCAAAACCATTCCCAAGAATTTGATTTTTGTGTTTTTGAAATTTATTTAGGTGTATTCAGAGACATGAATGTGTTGAATCATTGGATGGCCATGTTGCAACAAGGTAATAAATGGGCAAGAATGAGATGTTGATTGTTGCAACTAGAGAGGGAAGACTCATCGGCATGGTTGAGCGATAAACCAAACACAAACAAAAGGAATGGAAAGTGTCCTTTTATTCCTCCAGAGGTGAGGAACTCCTATTTCTTTTTTGTCTGTATCTGTCTGCTATACTACCATAGTAGATAAGCTCATTGGATTCTAGCTTTTTAGGCTTGGTTTATTTTTTCCCTGCCTTTTATATTCAGTTATAACAAGTCAGATTAGTTGGTTAAGCTTCATGTTATCACTGTGACGTCTTAAATTTGGTTATATTAAGTTGCCTTTTGAAAATTATTTCAATGCGTAAAAGGGATTTAGTGGAGATGTCTCACTGAATGAATTTGTGCATGTTGGCATGATGCTATGGGCTCGGGATTCGACAATACAACCTCCCTCAAAAATATATGGCTGATTAAGACAATCTGTGATTATGTCATCCAGTGCGCATACCAAAAGGTAACACACTCAACATCCTCCTCTTTTTTTTCATAGAATGGAAACACTCATACGAATGAACTCAAGGCGTTGAATAACTGAACGCAGCAGTGCACTATAAAAAATAAAATGGTGTTTGTGATTGAGGGAAATGACAGCAACGACGATGTTTTGTATGGCCAAATTTAGAAACTCCACATGATGATAACCAATTGATTACAAGAAGAGATATCTTTTCTATTACGATTGGTATATTGGCACGCTTGTGCATCACTGTATCTTGATCTGCATGGTCATGTAGACAATGCAAGTGTGCAGGGCGGACATGACACAGGCCAAAGGCAATGCTGTCTCCAAGTAGGACATTTCGGTTCTGAAGGACACCAATGGCAATGTCATCTCTGCTCAACAATGTACTTGAACATCTTGTTAGTTTTTCAATACCATTATCCAAGCTTATGCCACTAAAACTAATATCATGTTCTAGAGCCATATTACAATTTCACATTTTATTTGGTTCAGCCAGTTTTATTTATGCCTTATCAATTCTTCTTTCTATAAATTAGAGAATCAACTGACTGATTGGGATACCGTTGCATTTCCATGCCTATGAAAAAAAGCATAGAGCCGGACAGCATAGAATGCCCTCTTCTGACATGCCACTAATCCACTATATAGAAATCTGAATTAGTTTTTGCACCTCCGGGTGCAGATGTGTTGGTGCCAGGAGGTTTTGGAGATGGAGTCCAAAGGATTCCATATCTTGCATTTGCTTCGGCATGCAAATTGCAATGATTGAGTTTGCACGTTCTATCGTGAAGTTGCTGGTGCTAACAGCACACAGTTATCTTTGCATTCTAAAGTGAGAAAACAACAAACCAATATCACTTTAACATCGATATTTAATTTCATAGTATTATTATTATCTTATCGTGTGATCTGTTTGTTTTTAGTATAAAATTTTGTTATCCCGTGACTACGCATGGGCATGCTACCTATTTAAAATAAAAAAATAAAGTCAAATTCATATGGATTACTTATTCTACGGTACATATTCTAAAGCCAGAAATATTACGAAGAAGCCCATAAAATAGAGTTTAAAAACCCGCAATATTTCATGATTGATTGTGTTACTTTCAGAAAATTTATTTAGATTAAATGTCACTTTAATATCATTGTTTAATTTCATAGTATTGTTATCTTATCATGCGATCCATGTGTTTTTATATAAAATTTAATTATCCCATAGCAACGCACGGGCGTTTAACTAGTCAAGGAAAAAAAGCTAAGGGAAATAATTCGGCGCTTAGAATTTCATAAAAATTGCCAATTTTTTCTTCAAAATTTTTGGAATGTCCTACTACGTTAGGGAAGCCCCGCCCTACTTAACAACGGAAAACCCTACTTCCTTCTATTGTGATGGCCATGCAGCGGAAAGAGTTGGAGTACGGTCCATCCAACATCACATCATGCACACCGATATTGTGAAAGGTGTACCTCCTAGTGCATCGGCAGCAGCAAGACGTCCCCCTACTTCATGTTCGTCGACTGCCAAGCCCCAGCAACAACATCATCTCCACACATCCTGAGCTAGAATGCACCCATCGTGCTAGCACTTCGTGCATACCAAGAGGGCAAGAGGCCAAGGGGAGGGAGGGAGGGGGGAAGTTTATATATATACAGGGACCAAGTTCTATTTTTCATAGGTGTTGGTACATTTATACAGTCAGTAGGTCTTAGTACACTAGCATCATGCCCGTGCGTTGCTACGGGGTAAATAAATTTTATATAAAAACACACAGATCGCAAGATAAGACAATAACAATGTGAAATTAAACAATAATATTAAAGTGACATTTAATCTAAACACGCAAGTTTTAAGAAATTTAACAGTCATGGGTCGCACTTTCCAATTTTTTTTCTCAGGGTGGGAATGCTGGTTCGCACGAACGGTAGAAAGTGAGGCGAAGATTTTGAACCCACCAAAAGGTTGTCTTACTTTTACTTTTTTTCAAAAAAAAAAAAAAAATAAAGTGTGCCTGTGTTGCTACAAGACATCTAAACTTAGTACAAACACACGGATCACATGATAAGATAACAATACTGTGAAATTAAATAGTATGCAGTGCTAATGGTACATAAAACATCTAATCTGACAAATCAAATAACTAAAAGGCATAATATTATCCAGATCAGTAATAAAATAATATCCCAATTTGGTTGAGATTACATTAACCGAATATTATAAAAAAACTCAGTATTACCTCTACATATTTTCTAAAGATACGCTTAACTAAACTATCCACGCCGTGCAGCTATGGGCTGTGCATATTTTCTGAAGATATGCAGCACTAAACTATCTAATTCGTGCAGATTTCAACTGTCAGTAACTCAATCTTGCACTCGGATGTTCAGAGTCACAGGCTGCAGATTTCACCACGCAACCATGTATAAATAAATAAGCAAAATGTAAACCAAAGCAAGTCCTATGTAACAGTACAGTAATAATCCTAAACGAAACCGTCGACACCGAAAATTGAAATTCAAATTTTTATTCAATGGCAGAACCCTGCTAATAAACCACACTTATTGAGAGGAGTATTGCAATATCTCTATGCGGTGCAGTAAACAGAATACTGTAACTATAGTTCATAGTAATGCATGTTTGTTAGTTTGAGTGGATCAATTATACCACTTATTAAATAAACCCAAGTGACTGGAGTCCTTCCAGCTTACCTTTTAATCCTGAAGAGCTTTCTGTGCTGGACCTTGAAAGTCTGGCTAATATAAATTGACTGCAAAGCGAAACTATTCAATACGGCAAATTGAAGTAGGGAAGTCTGAAACTAAAACACAGAGGGGCACCTGGAACTAAATTTGTGATAGAGTACGATTTTCAAATGTTTGATGGCTGGCATTGGTAGGCAAACATGGGAAGGAAGGTTCTGAACTATTCATAATTGTAGCATTGCTTGCATTGGTAGGCAAACAAGGAAAAAGGCAAGGGCTTGGGCAGCGTGGTGGCTCACCGGGGGGCGTGCAGGAGCGAGTTCATGAAGATCTTGCTACTAAGGAGAGTTGCTCTATGGTCACTGAGGCTCGGTTGTGGGGCTTGCCGTGGTCGTCGTGGAGTAAATTAAGCCTATCAGCTCCAATGATCACACAGTGCCCTGCATAAGATCAATGGTCTCCCCTGATGACCATTTGTTAAAAAAAATTAAGCCTGTCAGCTCCAATGATTACACATACACAGTGCCCTGCACAAGAACTTAAAACCACAACAACAACAACTTAGCCTTTTGTCCCAAGCCAAGAGAAACCTCCACAATTCCCTATCCTTCTAAGCATCTGAATATGCCATTTTTTTTGTTTTTTTAACATTCATTAAATTAAAGATAACACATGACGACATCTGATGTACTTGAAGAAGTGAAGGTCTTTCTTTCTTCTATATGAATACTCAATAAACTAAATCTGAATGAATGAACAACATACTCGCAATGTTTCTATATGTTTCCATCCCCAAACAAAAGTCTCTGCCCATAACTTAGAAATGTTAAACATACCTATTCGCAACATACTTTGGCTTATTGGAATCATTTCTCATCAAAACCAATAATGCTGCACTTGGAACCGTTGGCCTAAATGTAGAGGCTAAAAATACAATACATATCACATTGTAGGATATTACATCGTTACATTTTCTCCAGGATGAATCTAGCCTATTATATATAAACAGGTTTTGCATTCATATATTAAATATGACAATCTCAAGGACAGAGAGAATAGTAAAATCATAGAATGGAAATTGACCTTCGTTGCTTACCTTTACCGATTTTTCCAATACCTCCCAAAGATTAGATGCCTGAAATTGAAAAAAAAGGAGACTGCATCTCCGCGGCGTGGCTTTGCTTTGTTGCCGTCCTCCAGCGTTAGCTCCTCGTCGTCCACCTCATGGATCTAAAACACCAGCGCCTACTAAGAAAGCCCCAACCCATCGCAGTGACAGCGGCGGAGTCGGACATGTCCTCGTCGTTGTAGTAGCGCTCCTCGTCCTCGTAGCCCTCGGAAGGCCCCATCGAGGCGGGAATCCACGTGGTCTACAGCGGCGCTGTGCCGCCGGATTGGGCACCCGACGGCTGCCACTGCCACCACCCCGCCCGGCTTCGTCCTGCCTGCGAGCGATGGCTGTACCTGACCTACGCTCGGCGACGGCGCGTGTATGTCGAAGATGGAGGCCGCCACCGCCACCTTCTGCTTGAACTGGGTGTGCTACTCACGAGGAACTGGTAGACGCTGGGACTGGCGACGATGCGGCCGCGGTAGTCGTCCTGCACCCGACGGTCACCGGCAAACGCCGGGAGCGGAGTTGGAGGCAGCGATGAGGGAGTCCAGGAGCAGGAGTGGAGGCGGCGTCGCGGTGGCGCCGACGGACGCCGTGTTCGCACGGTGGCGTCGAGGCGGCTAGTTTCGGCACGGGCGTCGTCGCAGCAAGGAAGACGGGGATGGTGATGTTCTCGGCGGCGATGACGACGGCGCGGTCATAGATGCGTCGAGGCGTCGGGAGAGGAGAGAGCGCACGCGAGGAGATGGAGAGGTTGAGGGTGACTGCGCGGGTAGAGGAGATCTAAGTTTGGGGGAGGACGTCATTGACCTTCTAAATTTGACGTGCGTGATTGAAGGAGATTTTTAACTTTCCAATTTTTTGCATGCGGGGTGGATGGTTCGCATGTGGAGGGAGAAGTGAGTTGAAAATTTTTTGACACCAAACCAATGTCTTACTTTCATTCTTTTTATGTAGTAAAGATTTATATAGGTAGAAGAATTCCCTATCTCGATATCAATTTACGGTACGGTACTAATTGACGTTGCACATTTCACCTTCACTTATGGGCTTTAAATAAAGTTATCCTGATTAAAAAGTCCACTTACGAAGTCAATCCATGACGAGATGATTGCCTTTTGGGCACATCACCAACATTCATGTGGAATTGTTCTATGTATTTGCAGATTTGAGGTTCTAGTTTCATCCGGTTTAAAAAGAGAGTTCATATATATATGATGACAAATAAACTTCAGATCAAAATGCATTGCCTGTGCCAAATATAAAACCGAACGAATTCACACCCCAAATATTGTGTGGATTATAACATGTATGGTCGGTGCGGTGCGCAAAGGCTGAAAATGTCTGATGATTGCAGTACCCTCATTTGTTTTTGTTGCGAGTAAAATTGCGAGAAAGTAAATGAAACATAGATGTAGGCAAATGAACTCGTCGTCTTTATTCATTGATCACGGAGTTACATATATAGGGAGGAGAGGAGAAGGAAACTTCATTGTCAAGTCACCGTAACCTCATGCACACGTTACGTGGCTGTGGGAGCTTCTCGTGCATGTAGCCATGCGGGGAGGAACTCCTATGCGGTTGTGCCTTGACTGCTAAGGAACCACATGCGGTGGTTAGGATGAGATCATCCTGTACAATATTATTCATAACACTCCCCCTTGATCGAATCCGTCTTTGAGATCAATGTATTAAGTGATTTCTCCAAAAACCCTGTGGAAAAAATGAGGAGAAATATGTGTGGATATGCCATTAAAAACTCCTTAAAACCCAGTGGGGAAAACAAGGATAAAATGGTATGACATATTTGATTATTGTCTCATTGTAAACTTATATGGGGAAAAACCTTGGAAGGAAAACCCATAACCAAGTTTAGAGAACAATAAATATGATCCGAGGATCATAATTGTAATAATATGTCTTTGATACCTTCTCAAAACCTCTGTGGAGGAAAAACAGAAGATATGACATAGGCTATGTCTTTGATATCCCAAAACAAAAAAAACCCGTGGGGTCTTTGAAAACAAACAGAAATGACATATGAACTTGACATATGATATTGCCTCATTAAAAACCTCTTATGAGAAACCTATGTGAGGAAAAACTCATAGGGGAAAAGAGTACAATATGATGTTTTAAAACAGGTTATAGTTTCAAGAGGATTCTCCCCTGAACTTTGCAACTCTCAAAGTCATCGCATACCAATTTCAACAACACATTATGAAATGTGGGAATTGGTAGGGACTTTGTGAATAAATCTCGTGGAGTTATCACTTGATTCGGTTTGCAAGATGTTTATCTCCTCACTTTAGTGAGAAGAAAACATTTGTGGAAGGCAATATAGTGATATTGCCCTTATGTAACCTTTGTATACATCCAAGCAACACAAGTTGCATTATCAATGAGGATAATGGCTAGTGATTCGATGAATCAAATGTGATCATTCAATAAAGTGATACATGTCTATGTAATACTTTAGAATGAGGAGTGGAAGTAGTCATTAGAGTCAAGTTTGATGACTCCTATGATAACTTTACCACTATAACATCAGTATGTGATCTGGCATTATAGGGGATTAAATAGCCAGTATGTTAATACTCCACATGATCATATCTTAATTTATATAATAAATCAAGATCCTTTGTGCCATATAGATATCTGTGGATATCCACTTTCACTCCCACCTTTCGGTGTTATAGGAGAGTTGCGCTATTTTAAGCTATAGCAAGTATCTACAAATGCAATATCAGGCCTGTTGCGATATGCAAGATACATGAGCGCTTTGATGGCACTAAGGTTGTTATCCCAAGGGTCATAATGGATATTGATCCATATTCAAGGATTGAATGACCATATTGTTGGTAGTATGATTGTCCAATATTATTTGCATATTGGTATACAATATCAATGGAATATTGAAGGACTGATGTGGGTGCTCAAGTTATGGACTTAAGCATAATTTGGTTTTACCCAAATCTTTCATCTCAAAATTATGTCTTATGATGACCACCTATTTTGATATGTACCGTAGGAGATGTATAAAATCCGTGGGGATTTTACTATGGTCGTACAGGTGAAATCAATGATGGGAGACATCCTTCTGTGGAAGGAGAACTCACCTAGTCAGTTGTACCACAAACAACTTGACTATATCAAGCCATGGAGTGACTTGATTCATACACAATGTATGTTGCGATTTATGTTTTGATTTATCATACAAAGTCCATTAGAACTTATAATCCAAATCTATCCAAATCAAGTTAGTTCTGCCAATTATCAATATAGGAACATAATTTCCACACATACCAATGGGTATGTCATGCTAGGTCTCTCTGCGTGAAACCATGTGCTACAAGCTTTCAAGATTTCACCACCTTATGGATTTGTGAATCCATAGTGCTTCCGATCAAGAAAGCATTGTGAGGAGAAATCGAGAAAGACTTCTCACTTTGAGTGAAAGCAATTCTCCTTAATTGCCACCTTTGATTGACCCAATATGATGAGTTTTGAACACTCGCCTAGGACTTGTGGTCCGGATCCGGATAAGGTGCAAGGCAATATTGAGGAGTTTGTCAATAATTTGTAGTCTTTTGTAAGATTGATTCAATGGAACCAATTTTAACATGTGGAAATATTTACCCTTTGAACTCCATGTCATTTCCCATAATAACAGAGTTAGGGTGTTCCAATGATGACCCAACGCCTAAATTTGTGCACAAGTATCTTTGGGGCTTTTGGATGTTAAACATCCATAGGCTTTGGATAGTAAATATCCATGTGTCGCCTATCAACTTGAGGTTGACATGCATGTATTGTCTTGGATAATTGTCTCCCCTAATCCGAGAATGCTTGCAAGAAGTTGAATCCCTATGTGGCCATACTTCTCCCCCTCTTATTCAGATTCGGGAGTTGAGTGGTTTTGTTAGGTACCTCCACTCTTTTTTGGCACATTAGATGGGAATCGGATTGGGTCACAATTTCATGCATTTAGCGATAGTATTTGCAATGTGTTGCAAATGATTCTTGATATTGTGGTAAGTATCTCCCCTAATGCCCGTTGGTTCAGATTCTTTTTGATGTATCTTTGCGGTACATGGATATGAGGACCGCCAATATCCACGCACTAAGCGCAACGGGGGAACCGTATGATGTGACATTCTCTTTTTGATTCTTGGCATTCAATGTGTGGTTAAAACAACAAACTATCTCCCCTAATGCCCGGAATCTCCTCAAATATGTTCATTTGTTCAACATACGGGCAAAATGAATGAATCCCCTAGATGCCCTTTTGATGTTCTATTCACCCTCTTCCTCCCACACGGGGTGGTGATATTGGTATCCCCCCGCGTGCAAAACATTACCAATTCGCAGATGGGAATTGTTTGGGTGCCTCCCTATGGCCAACTATCCACGTACTAACCGGCGCAACGGGGGAACCGTGATGCATGCCAGCGGGGACTTAATGAATTTGGACTTATGATGCGTTGTGTAATTTGTGGATGCTGAGTCACCAACTAGATGTTGGCAAATTGAGGTTGACACCCATTGTCATATTTTGGGTCAAACAAACAACAAACTTGATTCTCCACCTCTTTGGAGTGGAGCGATGTGGAGCGGAGATGCCAAACACCCCCTTAGTTGTGCCATTATGTGAATGAACATCGATACTTAATGATGTAGTCCCTAAAAACCAAATAATTCCATGTAAATGGATTAGATCCCGCGTCAGATTATTTGCTCTAAATTATATAATTTGAGCAATGAATTTGGTAATTGTGGTACCTTATGAGTAAGGCACACATTTTAGGACAACATTGTAAATGCATGTGTGCATTACATAGTATCTTTATGGTCCATAAAATGGCAAATGGAGTCACATGTATGTTCTTGAATTTCTTCAAGAAATTTGGTGGCTCAAATTAATATTATGACCAATAGAATTGATAATAATTTTCTCGTCATTCTACATGTGGAATGATCAAGGCGGATATGCCAAATCTTGGTGAGATCAAGAGAGAAAATTATTTTGTACGCAACATGTAATATGGGATTGATGTATGTAATACACCCCAGGCGATATGGAAGGAATTTACACAATCTCTCATAGTTGTGTTAGCGGTACAATAGTCCACTAAACAAGATTCCTTTCCATCCGTTTGATCCCAAGTAATTCTATATATATAGAGTGCGGAATCCAAAAGAATTTGCACTCATATAGAATATGTATACCATGCATGTGGTACATGATATTATCATACTACATGTGGTAGTGTTGCATTAGGCTAATAATAGCTCCAATGGAAATATGGAGACTTTACAAGCGTCTGCTTGTTGAGGTGAACTCCAAATTTATCCAAATAACTTGCTTTGCCTCCAATGAGTTGGAGGGATAGTTGAGCCAAATATTGGATTTGGCATTTACGTGTACTTAGAACATACAATCACATTTATGTGAAAAATATGAGATGTGTCACACTTTGTCACTTTTCGAAAAAGAAAATGACATTTGCTTTTATGAGAATCCATTATGTTATAATTGCCATGGACCAAAGATCCTTGATAAATGAATGAGTAAACAATCATTTATGTTTAGGCAATATTACATCATTTGTTGAAATCCCAATGAGGGACATGCAAAAGGTAGATGGATCTCACTCCTTTGAATACACGAATTTGAAGAAATCCAAGTGTTGGAGTTGCATAAAAATGCATAACCGCAAGTGTGACAATATCCGAGAATGGATTGAGCATTTGGTTGGGGGTTGAGCAATAACTGTGGTTATGCCATACGACCCCAATGATATCGTTGATATCGCTCATATGAGGAAAATAAATTCCATCCAATGTGAGGTTGGAAATATTCCAAATTAGAAATATTAGCCAAGTCCAACATGAGTTTATCATGTATGAATTTACTTGAGAGTAAATTGTATAGCATAAAGGCAAAACTTTGGGGATTCAAGGTGATACTTGATTGTAGATTCTTGATTCTACACTAAACAGGCGACAAAAGTCGTTGCTAATGTTTTGGGATCCATTCCTGTGGGAATAGATGATGTAAAATCTTCGCCAAAATATAGACTCAGTATGTGATAGAAAGTAGCCCCCAAAATAATGCACTATATGTTGCTATTTATTTAAGCAAAAGGTTACTTAAATAACTTCAGATTCAAGATGTGTCTTGAATTGGCATATGCAAAATATTGTGAAGTCAAGATGAATCTTGAATCACATGTAGTGTTTGCCTCATATTGGATAGGTGATAGAAAAATCACTACTATCATTACAATGTAACATAATTATTGCCAAGATATAGTCTCAATTAGATATTAGTGATTTAACACAATGAAGGTACAAACCATATTGGTGACCTTATAGTAGGGGGAGCATAATCTGCAAATATGTGTATGTGCAGTAGATGTCATCCCATTACATTGTGTTCATGCTAATAGGACGAGTTGATCACACTTTAAAAGTAGTTCAACTCGGAGGTAGTCACTATGTTTGTAGAAACACGGTGTAGACCTCAAATTGTGAGACTATTGCTTTGAAAGTAAACATCCAAAAGATGTAAACCGTATGCAATTCACATTTAGATTGGATAAGCACATGCGGATAGTCACTATGTGACGGAGATAGTGTAGATCCTGCAGTAGTATTGAGATACTAGCTTGTGTATGGCCAATCTAAAAGAGTGAATTATGGCAATCACCAGTAGGTGTAGACCTCTTTTGTAGTTCATATTTAAAATTGGGTACGCACAAAGAGGATGAAATTCTATGGTAGTACTTGTGGTACACTATGCGTGTATGACCAATTTTGTAAAATGAACAAAAATTGTCACCGTGAAAGGTGAAGGTCATTTATTCTAAAATTAGACATTGGATACACAAATGATGAGGTAATCACATGAAATATTTGCATGAAATAAATTAAGCACTTGAAACTTAGAACATAAGTAAATGAGCTTAATTAAATAAACACAAAAATAAATTGCATATGAAATAAAGTGCGTGAAAATAAAGGGATTTTGTCTCATTTGATGGAACTTAGGTAGTCACCATGAGGGTGTAGACCTTTTAATTATTTCACATCAAGATGTATTCCTTGTAAGTTTATAGTTAAATTGGAAGTGCACTTTGAGAAATAAATCCCACAGTAGTATAAATACTACCTTGTGATTGCCAATTCGATAATAAACAAAAGGTGACATCGAGCGAATCAAGTTCCAATGAGATAAATCGACCAAAGCACTTGTATAAGTACATGATATGATGCAATTTCTGATGACACATAGGTCTCAAAAATATTTATTTACATGAGGTAAATATTGTGCACCATAATTATATTTACATGAGGTAAATATAGTACAGTGCAGTAGTACACTTATGTTAAAACCTGAGGGTTAAAACAATAAATGTGAGTACATTAATAATCATTCGGATTATCATGTAATTCATAGAAAATAAGGGGCTTTTGTGCTAAAAGCACAACCTTATCCATCCATTCCAATCCCACGGACGTTTCCTCTCCGGAGGAAATCATCGCTCGGCCTCACGGCCGTCTACATGCGCGAGATTGACTGGCCGCCGGGCTCCTGTCCTGTAGGCCGCTCGGGGTCGGGGCTGCACCTTGGGCACGCCGCGCGGGCCCAGCCATCCGCGTGGGGCCTCCTGTGCGCCCTGTGGGGCCAGCAGTCCGAGGAAACGGTCCGTGCGTCGCGCTGCAGGAGCGCCGCCGGGGTCGGGCGAGCGCCGGGCTGCCGTCGCTGGTACGCGGGCCGGCCGCGAGGGCCTTTGTCGTCGGAAGTGCGCCGCCGCCGCGTGTGCGAGCTTGCCGCCCGTGGCCAAGACGCGAGACCGTCGCCAGCCTGGTGCGGGCGCGAGCTGAGGCCCGCCGCCGCTGCCTGGAGCTGTGCGCGTGAGCGCGCGCGCCCATGAGGGGCGCTCCCGGTTGCGTGGGGCCGCGCGCCAGGTGGGTCCAGCCTCGGGCCGTGAAGACCGAAGGCCATCGGGCTCGCGCGGGCGAAGCTGCGGTCTCCGTGTCGGAGCGTCGCGAGGCCCCGCGCGGGCGTTGTCCGGCCGCCGGCGTGGTTGTGCCTTGTGCGCCGCGTCTGCTGGCCGGGGCGCGAGGTCGTGTCGGGCAACCCGGCCGTCGTCGTGAGGACGTCTTCGCGAGGTCGCCTGGGCGAGCGCGGGAGGCCGTTGGGGCGCCGTCGCGCGAAGCCGCGTCGGGCCGCCTAGCTGCAGGGGCGCGCGCGGGAAGCCGCGTCGGTCCGCCTTGGTGCCATCACGAAACCGCGTCGGGCAGCCGTTGGGCACCAGCCAGCCGTGGCGTGAGGCCGCGGAGCGCCGGCCGTGATCGCGGCGATGCCGTGGAGGCAAGGCGCAGCGCGGGCCGCAGCCGTATCTGCGTGAAGCCCCGCGTAAGGAGACGCCGCGGTTGCGGCACAAGGACTGCCCGCGCCTTCCGTCTCGCGGCGCTGGGCCCGTGAAGGGTGTGGCCCTCATCCTCGTAGGAGGAGAGGTAGCCGGCATCGCCTCGATGAAGCGGTTTCTCTTTGATCATCGGAGGATCGAAAGCAATTGAAAAATGTCGCCACCATTACCTGATCAGTCGATCCGATTTGTGTATGATCTAACCAACTGAGCGGATGTGGAGAGCGAAGGTGCTGATAACGTGTTACGAGTAAAATTGCGAGAAAGTAAATGAAACATAGATGTAGGCAAATGAACTCGTCCCTTTTATTCATTGATCACGGGGTTACATATATAGAAAGGAGAGGAGAAGGAAACTTCATTGTCAAGTCACCGTAAACCTCATGCACACGTTACGTGGCTTGGGGAGCTTCCCCATGCATGTAGCCATGCGGGGAGGAACTCCTATGCGGTTGTGCCTTGACGCTAAGGATGCGGTTGTGCTTGATCGCTAAGAACCACATGCGGTGGTTAGGATGAGATCATCCTGTACAATATTATTTATAACAGTTTTGACCAACGATTGCATTACTCTCATGCGACGGAGGCCTTGCCGCTCAACAGCACAATAAAGACAACGCCCACTAAGCGGTTTTCACAAAAAAAAAGACAAGGCCCACTAAGCGGTTTTCACAAAAAAAAAAGACAAAGCCCACTAAGAGAGTAGCGACCCCCAGTCCATAATAACGGACTTACATTTTTCTATTTATTGTTTACCTTGTCTCAATATAAATCTGCCTTTAGTCTATGTATTAATATATCAAGTATCTATATCTATATATCTAATATAATATTCAAGAGGAAAATTTCTACGTGACAAAATTTTCTGCCTGTTTTTTCCTCTGCCCCTCTTAACTACTAGGTATTGTTTTGTTTCCTATTCGTGTAAATAAAAAAGGATGGCAGATTATGTAAATTACCAATTTACAGACCTTGATCCGGTCCACCAACATCGATCCTCACAAGGGTCAGGATCGGCCCGCGCTAACTGATAGTCCCTTCGTTTAAGTTATAAATCGCTTTAACTTTTTAAGTTTATATCCGTTTAAAAGGATTGGATGAACGAAAAAAAAGAAAAAAAAAAAAAAACGACTTATAATTTGGAATGGAGGGAGTACCAAGTAGAGAATAGGAATATGAACCAATAGAGATTCCATTGCCTCATCTCATTCAGAGTATATACTGCCCAAGGAGAATACAACTCAGCATGCGGGCGTCGCCGTGCCATGTTGACTAAGCTAATCTAAACCGTACAAAACCATAGTTTACAACAGAAACTAAGAGATTATATATATTTGTTGTATTCTTTGATTTTTTTTCGCAATGTTTTGCATATAAATTCATAATAATTGTTTGTTTTTTAGTTTGACTTATGGTCAATATTCGGTTTTAGCTCGTCTCCAAACATGTACTTATGGGTCAATCAAATAACGCGTTGGGCTATGTTCGGTGTTTAATTCTCGTCTCTCTAGAGCATCTAGAAAGGCATTAGAGAAGAGTCGGAAAAAAAAGCATTAGAGAAGAAGATGGTGATGAAGAATCTAAAATTTAGTCTTTCGTTTCCCCTTAAGAAAAAAGCACAACGTAGTGTTCATGAGCATAGATAAACAAAAGCACACATGTTTTTTAGGCCGTTCGTACGTGCGGTGCCGTGCAATGCGGGGGAATTGCGATCGCCGATCGATCGGGGACGGCAACGTCCGGGAGCCAACCACATGTCAATACGTCATCATCAAAAAAATCAAAAAGCAACTAACTAACCAACCTGTAATAAATATATGGAAATATATACATCTTTCTTAAGTATTTGTATGGCTGGAGAGACGCATCGCGTAGCATATGCCACGTAGTAACGCTGATGCTGCCTGTGTGTGTGCCCAATAATACGTACGTCACGTGCGCAGCAGGTACGGTCCAGATCGATTAGCCGCCCCCAGAAGCAAAAACGAGGCAATTTCGATCAAGTGGGCGGCGCCGGCGCCGGCGTCGATCGCTTTCCCCCATTTAATTTCCGTTCCCGTATACGTTTACCAAGCTTTCTCAGTCCAGCATTTTTTTTTTACAACTGCAAAGTGCAAACTTTATATACTATTAAGCAGCTAAGTTATAAAAAGATCCTCCAGAAAAAATCAAAATACAACATGATCCAACAACCGGATAAGCACAACAGAAACATCTGAGACGATGACGATGACGAACTCGCCGGCGAGGGGCCGTAGGGGCACCGAAGGCGCATACACCCGGATGGAAGGACCGCGCAAAGCGACGGTTGAAGTTGGGTCGACAGAGCCGGTGAAGAAGAGCGTTCCGGACGACCGAAGGGTAAGTAGTATGCCGTCGTCGGAATGTAGTCCAACAATCGTTAGATCCGCAGTTCCTTTTTTAGCTAATCAGTAAAATTCAAACAAGACTCACTTTTCAATTTAAATGATGGCCGGAAACTAAAAAAAACTCGCGTTTTTCACCGCTCCATATGTAATTCCCATATTAAGGATCACTTTTCACATGCTTTCCACCCTATTCCAATCCTCGCCTCGTTTCGAAGCTGGAGTATTGAGGTGTATCGGGCCTCAAGCCCCGGCTACCGTGGATCTCAGTCCAGGTCGGGTTTAGCACCCACGCAAGGCCCATACTTGCATTTGGCTGCTCGTGGGTGGAAGTGGATTGCGGCCCGATCCATGCCGACCCGCTCGTGAGAAAAATATCTCCACCCGGGGCGTGTATCAAGCATGGGAGCTCCTCGCGTCACGTGTGCGAGCGACGCGTCGGTGCTCCGCCTCTAGTCGCTGCCGCGTCGCCGTCGCTCCGGCCGCTGCTGCGCCGTTGTCACTCCGATCTCCTCCTCGATCCGCCCCTCGTCGTCACCCCCGCCGCCGCGACATCGTCGTCCTCACCAAGCCATCTGCAGACCTAGTCGAATCCGCTACGGTGAGCCTCTCCCTCTCTTCTCCCATGGATTTTGTCAGAAAGCAGCTCTTCCTCTTCCGTTTCTGTCCGTGTCCGCTTCTCTGTGTGTTCTCCCATGGATCTTGTCAGAAAGTGAGTTCGCTGGAGCCAAAAACTGCAGGATAGGAGGTGGAGGAGGAGGAGAAGGAGGAGATGCTTCGATTTGTCGCTGCACGCCCAACCTGCCCCAGCCCCCAGTCCCGAGGTGAGCAACGCCGACCTTTCCTCTATCTAGCAGGTGCCTATTTTAATTTGGGTCTACTGCACTGCTCGTATGGGGAATTGAATTTGATTTCAATTCAATCAGTAGGCGCATCCAATTTACTGCATGTTTTTCTCTGAAATTATAAGCATGTTGGTACAGGAGGAGCAGAAAAGAGCTCAAGCTGCCATACAGGAGATTGAGGCTAAGGGTGGTCTTAAACGTCAGACCAAATGGGGTTAAAAGGTGTAAATCTTAGCGCTCTTTTGGAATTTATGCAATATCGATATGTGTTTGTTCGTTAATTGTGTTGTGGGTCTATGAGTCGTGCCATGCTGAAAACTGTTTGCTAAATTTGTATGATTCTTTGCCCATATAAATGCCTCTGTCCAGACTAGCCTATATCTATGTGAAACTGTACTAATTGACTTCTAGTTAACCATCAGTTGACATGAATGCTAACTGAACTCTGAGATCATGTGGGCTACTAAGCCTAGAATGTAAACTAAATGTTTTATTAAGCCTGAAATGCAAATAAAGTGCATCTTTGGTCTGCTAAGCCTGGAATGCTAACTGAATGCAAATCAGTATATATATTATATTTTTGTTGTTTGCTTTACTACAAACTTGTAGTGTGCTTTGTGTGCAGTATGCTTTGTGTAAATTTCAAGAGTCAACACCAAAGTACTTATTGTTTTAGGTCTGAACGTTGGTACCCTGGTTGCCAAAAAAAGTTGAGCGAAGTGAGGACCGAACAACAGGACCGAACGTCGACCGTGAAGTGGAGAGCGCAGATCAACAGGAAAATTAGTGTCCCACCTCTTCTCTCCTTCCCCCCTCTTCCCTTTTATATGGAAGGTGGGAGAGGTTGTCCTCTTTATTTCCCTTAGAGAACATTAGTATTTACAAAAATGCCATCGTAAGCTTAAAAGAGGGCCTAAACTCTACATATTGAACCTCTAACCTTTACAACTAGGCCCAAAACAATTGGGGGGGTGTTGTTTACAAACTTATCATATCCCCAAGCAGTACTTTTCTTGAAAAAATATATTTTACAGTAGAGAGATATATTTAAGTTGAACACTATAGATGCACTGTCGAAGTTAGTATATCAATTATATTGTGAAAAGAGTTATGATTCTGAGACTGAATGGTCTAGCTAGTTGTCCTATAGAAAACTATTACAATTGGATGATATGTCAGGTTCATCTGTTGATTCTGAGACTGAATGTAGAAAACTATATTGCCATACAAAATTACTCTAGAGCACAACAATTGCTGATATGTCATGTTCTTTGATTTATTCATATGTGTTACAATAATCTCTAGTTGTCAATAGTTCTAATGTGTAGAACAAATTTCTTGTGTTGAATAAATTTCTTTATCTTCTCCGCTCTTTACTCTGTATTATTGTTTTCCTTTTTTTTTTTAATAAAAAATAGCATCTTTGATGCTTCTGAGCTAGAGTTTAGACCATGAAAGGTTAAGATGGTCATGCAAAATAGATGTTAACTAATATCTCTTTTGATACTAGCTTTTGTAGCAGGTTCAAGTTAGAGCTAAAAGGTGTAGATGGTTATTCAAATCAGAGAAGAAAGCAGAGTTGACATGCTATAGTGTTGTATCAAGAAATTAATAAACTTGTTGAGATTTTGCAGCGCTCTAATTTCAGTTTTTCATGCATATATTTTGGATGACCCAACGTATATGTAATGTCATGTATAAATATTTTATGTATTGTTAGTTGGTTAATTACATGCATTGTACTATTTCTTTTTAGATTTTATTAGTTTTATTAGGATTGATTGGTTACTTTTTTGTCACTTTTTCTTTTTTTGCTTCTCTTACATACGTATATCCGTTATTCTATAGGCTTCTAAGCAAACCAGCCCTATGTCCTTCCAAATGGCAAGGTTAGCATTGGGTGACCTCTCTCCCGTGGAAACCCCCGGGTGAATTGGGTGAGTGGGAGTAATTAACCCAATCCACGAGTGGGACAGGTTACATGTGTATAAAATACACCAATAGCCAAAAGGAAGCCTAAGAGAATTTGGTTCGTGTGCTTTGATTTCCTAGATTTCTTCGCTAGCAACGAAAACTTGTTGCCCTGCGATCGAGAGACAAAATGGCTCCCCTGGCTGGCAAGCATCTCGTGGCATGTCATCTATGTGAGTTGAGCTGAGCAAATCTTCCAAGCACGCACGCCCCTGAGTCTTGACAACCACACTAGACCACGACGGCAAGTCTGTTGTTGCTGCGCCGCCGTTGGCAGCAGCGCCAGCCCCTGAAGTCCACAGCCACCCATTCGTATCTAGACTTTGGTACATTGTGTCCTGTCATCAGATACGGTAGCCATCTTTGGCACATCTATCACATGTTGCTGATGAGTGTGCGTGTATGTGTGGTAGATACATCATTATGTATAACATGGTAACACCTGAACCGAACGAAGACCCGAAAGAAATGGTGATGTTGAAGCTCAAGCTGCTAGCGTGTGTGGTGTGCAATATCAACACGTGCAACACACTTACAAGCAGCAGTTAGCAGCAAGCCAACACATGGCACCTGACAGTTGACAGACATCAATCACAGCAAGCAAGCAACAAGGAGATCGATCGATTTTCTGGGAGAGTTCCGGAAAGGTTGTTAGCTGCTGACGAAAACACTAAAGCAAAGGTGTGTACGTGGTGTGGTGTGAAGCCAATTAATTAAAAAATGGCGCGAGAAGTTTCTCCAGAAGTTTCCTTTCTCCTTCCTTGCTTCTCCAACCAACTCGTTTCCCTTCCCTTGTTGCTTCCTCTCCTCTTTCTTGTGTTCCCCTATAAATAACAGGGCTCCGGCTGCTAGAGTGCAGGCAGAGACATCTCCGGCCGAGTGGTGTGCAAGCAATTCAGCCAGGCAATCGACTCACAATCACAAGCAAAGCAATTCAACAGGGAGACCGCCGCTGCAAGTTCAAGCCGCCGCCACAGGCTGTGCGTGTCAGTCGATCCATCCAGTCCTTCCAGAGGATCACAAGGGCCATGGCCGCCGCTAGGATCGCCGCCTGCACCGCCGCCGCCCGCACCGACCTCGCGGTCTTGGCGTTCGCGGACGAGCCCGCGCCGCCGGAGACGCTGGACGTGGTGCGCCGGCAGCGCCAGCTCCTGCGCCGTGCCGCCGCGCTCTGCCTCGACCCCATCGCCGAGGAGACCGACGGTGGCGGCGTCGACTCTGCCTCTTCCGACGGGTTGGGCCCGAGCCAGACTACCACCTCCTCCGCACTGCCGGCACGGGCAGCCGTGAGGATCTGAAGTTCTGAGCTGAACCCTCACCTCAAGACGGAGTCAACACAAGGACTTTTTCTTTTGGGATCCTCAACATCGATCAAGACGTTAAGCAGAGCAGCCAGCAGTGTACTAGTATATATGTATCTCGGCATGATTTGATGAATGCCTAGAGTTGCAGTACTAAAACCTATGTATAGATATGGATTATTAGTAGATAATTAACTAGCTCAAAGGACATTTTTGCCTCTTTGTTAACTGTTCCATTGTTTACTACTGTTATTGTTCATCATATGGTCATCGTTGCCAAGCTATATTATTTGCCAATAAATTCACGATGCAAGTGGGTCATCATTTGTTGACCCACCCAGACAACCCAATACTTTTTGATCAGTTTTTGAGTAGACCCAAACCCAAAAAGCATATAACACTGACTGGTTACCAAATACCAATGGTTGACCCATTCTTGGCCCCACTGCAGCTAAACTGCGCTATGCAAGCACTCCACAATATATTGTAAACAAGAGGAAAACTAAAAAAAACACGCTAGCCGCATCATGTAAACACTATGCTACCTTCTTTCTCTTTACTGCTAAACTGCACCATTCGTCTTGACTGATGAACAGTAAGGAAGTACATGAACAAGAGGATTGATGGAACTTCTCAAGCAGATTGTTTACCTTTCAGTGTACCTGAATCAAAAGCATTCACTCATAGGGATGAAAACGGATCGGATCGGATCGAGCGGATAGTGGCTCTCCCATATCCTAATCCTCCTTTTCTAATCGGATTCGGAGCGGAGCGGATATTGTACGGATTCGGATGCGAATACGGGTTTTTTTTGATGTCGGAAATGGCACTGGTTCGGACCGGTGTAGGAGCGGAAGCGGATTTTTAGAAGTCGGATAATATATGCAAGTTGAGGAAGATGAAACCACACTTTGGCTCCCTGCTACTACTGTACTTGCATCTCCATCCTTAGACGTCATTTTTATCTATACACGTATATGCAAAGATCAAGGTGGATTGAAGGGCTTACGTAGTAGTCTAGTAGATAGATATAGATAAAAAATACTAAAACGGAGAGGAACTTACCTGCTGCACGAGCTAAAATGGCCGGCCGCCGGCGTGACTCATGAGTGCGTGAGTAGTATAGGAAAATAGAAAAATAGACAATCACAAGTGTCATCTCCGTTGCCTAAAATCTAAATTAGGAAAGAGGCAATCATTAGAATAACATTCCGTTTATAGCAAAAAAAAAAAAAAAAGATACTTTTGTTGCTGTTGGGATGCTTAAAATATTCGGATATCCTATTATAAGCATCGGATAATCCATGTTTAATTATCGGACAATCCATATCCATCGGATTTTGCTAATACCATATCCTATACCACATCTGCATATAGTCGGATTCGGATTATTCACATCCGCATCGGATATTAAAAAAACACTTCTCCATATCCTTAAAATTCGGATTCGGAGCGGATCGGTGCGGAGGATTATCCATACCACTTTCATCCCTATTCACTCACATGTCAAACAAATTCGGCTGAGGAATCTTTTGTAGGAAATTAAAGCAAAGCTACGTAAGAAGATCCTGTCTGTATGTTTACTTCAATGCATCATTTGCATAAAAGCACTTCCATCCATGCACATATTTTCCTTAGGACACTTCCAATGAAGTACTAATGCTAGTTTCTATATTTATTAAATGGCGTCGGTTTCTACCGAACGCCCTGAACTGATTCGTCGGTTTCTACCGAACGCCCAGGCTAAGTTCGAAGTTAAACAGCGTGCTGCCACCGTAACATGTTTGTGACGAGTCTCTGGAAAGAGGAAACTTCGTCTTTGGAGCAGTAGCACGAAAAGGAAAAGAGAGCACATCTTGATGCTCTGTTCTCGATATTGAGCTGAGTGAAAGGTCTTCAAGCCATTCTGGAGTGCAACATCCGTTGACACGAACAACATGTGAGTAGCGAGGCGGAGAAAGTTAAATTTACACCTAGGTGCACATGCACCCAACATTGCGTGGGCCACGGATACGCATTGTGATCCGTGCATCACAATGCGTGTCATCCAAATGGTCCACGGTTTGGGTGCATGTGGTTCCAGCAGCATCCTCGACAACCAGATCATCGCGCTGCTTGGTAGGGATCGGAGGACACACACAACACCTGGTCGAAATAGCTTCCACGTGACTGACTATATCAAGATTAAATAAAGGTGTGCTTGATGCTGATGGTTCGTCCTCATATATCGCAACATATATTATATATTGCGAATTAATCAAAGGAGGAGTAGCACTAAAAGGAAGCTGAACCGTCGTAACAAAATATCAGCTCTGCATGCGTGCAGTAGCTAGCGCTACTTTTCTTGGTACAGTTCAAGTGATAAGTCATGAGAAAGGCAAACCTGCAGATAAGGTCATGTATAACTAACACAATTGTGATCACCTAGCGCCCTTATTACTTATTAGCTACAGTAGATGATGCAACGCATCTTCGTTCTTGATGATCACGCATCACATCACTCACCCTATTTATTGGTCTCGCAAACTGAATTGCTCAATCTTTTCCCTTGAACATTCTAAACCTTCTAAACCACGCCCTGTTTGGTTCGAACCCCCGCAGGCAGCTCCTGGCCAGGCAATCAATCTGAGCCCCCACGCGATCAAAATCGGACGCGGCGACGCCTGTCAACGCTGCTTGGGCCAGGCAAGTTTTTCACGTAGGATACACAGTTTAGGGTGTGTGTGTATGAAGCTTCTCCTAATAAACTTCTAAACCACGCATATACGATGCACGGTTTATCATGTATGAGTATAAGGAGAGGCCGTATTTAGGGTGTGTATGAGTATCAAAACTGGCTTCCAATTGGTAGAGATCAAATGGCTCAAAACATTCCAATCCATTTTAGCGAAAATTGGTAGATCAAATGGCTCAAAACATATATGTCAAAACTAGCAATATACGTTTTGGATAAAAAGTCTATATTCTGGTAATTGTAGGCTAATAAAAGGGCTAATGATATCTAGCCACAAATTAGGAAGCTCTTAATAGACCACGTACAGTTAGGTCATATTTAGCTCCCCTATTTAGCATGCAAAAAAAAAGAGCAGCTAACTGCATAAGCCCTAGGATGCAAACAAGCCCCTTCATATTTCCTCTGTTATTAATTACTCACTCTGTTTCTAAATTATAAGTTGCTTTGACTTTTTCGATACATCAATTTTATTATGTAACTAGATATAATAATATGTTAAATATATAGCAAAATGGATGAACCACAAAAGTTAAAACGACTTATAATTTGAAAACGGAGGGAGTACATATTATGCCATTCAATCCAATTTTTAGCGAAATTTGGTTGACCAAATGGTTCAGAAGATACATGTCAAACTAGTATGTTTTGGCAAAAATATATAGCAACGAATTGAATTCATAGGTTTGATTACCATTTCTGGTTGAATATATTCTATTAAAAACTGAAGAATTCTATATGAACGCTTTTGCTATATCTTACCTGGGTGAAACTTCCCCTCCTACATCCGAGAATTTGGACTTTGTCTGATGATCATAGAAAATCTCTAATAATTTTTAAGTTTTCATCAAAAAAAAAAAAAAAAAAAAAAAATCTCTAATTATTTCAGTTGATTGATGATATCTCCAATACCATATTGGAGCGAGATGTACCGGGTATCGGAGTATCCAATATGTGTCGCGATACCGACATGTAGGTAACCTGGTGAAGTATCTGGGCATCTATCTAAGCATATTCCTCCCACATACACCGTACCTGGCGTCATCACATACGTGAGATTAAAACCTAACCCTAACCCCAGGTCGAAATAAAGCAGGATACTTGGCACAAAGATAGCTTCATGTTCATGTTACTCATGTGCCACCAATCATCATCGGTCAGCTAACGGACACGACCGTGACGTAATGATAAGCTGATAACTGATAAGCACGCGCCACGCACCTCAACCACAATTTTTGTCACCGTATCAAATCCTGTGTTTAGAGAGGCGTAGCGTCCAAGATCGACTCGGTTACCTGGTTTTCTGCAACAATCTCCTCCTCAAATACTACTCGTAATTGTGATCACGAGATCAAGAAGGTCGCTTTCGTCTCTAACCTCTTTGCCTCTCTATAAATAGGTGCCATGGTGTAGTAGCCTAGAGCGACTCTTCCATAAAAAACGAAGCACAACACACGTCAAGAAAGCAAACTCACTCAGTCCATGGCACCCAATAATGGAGAATCACCGGCGGCGGCCATGACAGCCGTGGCGCCGCTCCTGGCGACGATCATCGGAAGCTTCGGCAGCGGCGGCGGCGAGCACAGACGGCAGCAGAGGGTCCCGTCGTGCCACGAGCTCCGCAGCTGTGTCGCGGACGACAAGGAAGTGGAGCTGATGCTCAGCCCCGACGACGACGGCGGCAGCGACACGCGGGACGACGCCACCGCCACGGCGCCACGATCGGCGGAGGTGGAGGACGCGGAGTGCGAGTGCTGCGGCATGTCCGAGGAGTGCACCCCGTCGTACATCGCCGCGGTGCGCCGCCGCTTCTCGGGCCGCTGGGTGTGCGGCCTGTGCGCCGAGGCCGTCGCTGAGGAGGCCGGCAAGAACGGCGGCGACCGCGACGCCGCGCTGGCGGCGCACATGGCCGTGTGCCGCCGGTTCAATGGCTTCGGGAGGACGCATCCCGCGCTGTTCCAGGCCGATGCCGTCATGGACATCGTGAGGAAGCTCTCGGCCGGGTCGTCGGCGCTAAGGTCGCCAAGGAAGTCTAGCGCTGCAGCTGGTGCTGGCACGAGGGTCGCCATCAGTGAAGGCGCCAAGACCGCCGCCGTCGACAGCATCGCGCTCATCGCCGGCGTGCGCAACGATCAGGTGGTGACCAACTAGCTAAAGTGTGTCCAGCCAGAGACAATGGAGCCGTTTGCGACTTCAGGTTACGTAGGTTGTACACCATGTGTACAGATTTAGTTTGTTTTCAGGTTCAGTGCCTGTTGGAGTTTACAACTTTTTGGATGGTTTTTGTTCACTTCTTTCAACTCTTTTAGCTGAGCTGGAAGTGTGAAAAGCACCATCCTCCCATTCCAAGCTAATTTTGCTTCATGGTGCTATGTCGTAACAGTATCATGTGTATTTGTATGTTGCTTTGTCGTAATATGGTAGTGAGCATTTCCATGGAACCAAATGTAAGAAATCTAACCGTGGCAGTGTTTTGATTTTCCAAAAACGGCAGCTGCAAATGCCACTAGATTGAAAGTTCAACAATAACTACAATTCAATCTTCACAACATTTCAAGAGAAAAACACTTTAACGTACTGAAACAACAATTGCAACGAGATGCCACCCAGAAATTCGATCTCAACTTTCAACTGATGCCCAAATCTCCCATAGATGGAGACATGCAAGGAAAAAAAAAAAAGCGACAATATTCGACCAGATCACTTACAAGACTATGATCTCTAAAATCTTGACCTCATATGGAATTCAAGCAAAAGGCCGTTAAACAGGAATGTATTACGGCAAGAGGTCAAACATGCGCCACTAGCACATAGCACAAAGTAAGTGCCCCTAAATAAATAAGGTAACCATTTAACAAGAATGATTATTATGGCAAACAAGTCCCAACTATCTGCTGCTGCTGCTGATGCTGCCATCTGGAGCAGTTTCTTTCATTATCGAGGGACACTGAGACCTGTCTCTGCAAGACAGTATCAAGGAAAAAAACATGAGTTTTAGGTTGTTGAGCAGCAAAAATCATCTAATATACACCCATGCGCACACAAGGTTGGAATCAGTGCAAACAAAAGGATCTTCAGTAAGGTCTAACATGAAAAGTGATATGGACATAGGCACACGGCACAAGTAAACGTGACAGTTGATATGTGTAAGGACATAGTTTAAATATACTACATACAGCAACCTACACTTTGCCTTGAGAAATTGGGAGGAATTATCATGCAGTTACGACCGGTTTACATTATGCGGTGATGTAATTTTACATGTTGTATATACCTGCACTAATTTGTTTCCACTATTTTGTGTTTTTTATCATGGGTCAGTGACCATTTTGATCCAGGTCTGGGAAATAGGGCCACTTTGGTCCTTAAATAAACTAAAATGACTACGAAGCAATTCTTGGTCAAGCAAACCCATCAAGTCACATGTTTTGTCATGAAGACAACTGAGTGATGACTCCCTTCCAAAATAAAAGACCCACCCACTCACACTGAAGAGCTGGTAAGGCAATTTAGGCAAAGTATCATGTTCTTGGCGGGCTATTGTTCCTAACATCTACATTATCAAGCTCTCACACCTCACCTGACCTTGGGACCAATGTGAAATAAATTTGAACCCATTCAAATCGAACAGAATGAAATATAACTTTCAGCACAAAAAAAAAACTGACAAGATGAAAAAGAAAAAAACAATATGTAAATAAAACATAATAAATTCTCAAGAAATTTGACTGCATCACTGGGGAACCACTGGGAGGCAGATGATGTTGCTCCAGCCTCTAAATCACTTAAAGAGTAGAGCATCATGGAAGCGATTCTCTAATTCCTGTAAAGGGAATGATTTGAGGGTAAAGACAGGGAAGGCCAGTGCCTGGTGGACTGAATCACTGGGAAATTAGCATAATGGCATAATAAAATAGTCCAGCCGTCCGCGTAAAGTTCAGTTTTAAACCTTCAAGTTGCATGGCAGTCCAATTTTCAACCCTGAACCATGACACCCCCTCCAACTATCGAAACCTGACAAGTTTGGTCCTCTGGCTGGTTTTCTATTTTGTAAAAATAATAAAATCTGGTTTAATCTACAAACTCATAAGTAATTTAGTTTAAATCAGAAAAACATTAAATTAGAACCAATTTCCTTCTAAACATGTTATCTATATGTTGGCTCTCTATTTAGAATAGATCTTATTTGTTTCAAATAAATAATGAGCATCAGTGCATGAGACTACAAGCAATAAAGCAATGCAACATAAATAAATAACCAAATAACTCTTAATAGATCTCAAACAGACCCGTACCATTTTAACAAAATTGGCATGGGTTTTAAATAAATTAGTTGTTTTATGAATTTTAAGACACTAAAACAGACTTTTATTATTTATACAAAATAGAAAACCCCATAGCAAAAGGGTCAAATTTGTCTGGTTTTTGGCAGTTGGAGGCCTGGAGGGCATCTGGTACTCTGTTTTGTAGCTCAATGCTGAAAAATCGAGCTACCGTGCACGTTGCAAGTTTTTAGTTGAAAAATAGACTTTACCCAAATAACAATGCATCAGCTGAATCAACAAAGCCGGGGAGTTCGTCATGTTGATTAAGCATGCTGAGCAGTATGATAATCCATGTGATGTCATATTTGGCCAAACTTAAAACTTCTGTAACCAAAAGAGGACTGTCTAGAACTAAAAATGAACCAGCGGCGAAGGTCAACTAGTCAAGAGACCAAATAGGTAATTCACCCTGTATGTACTTACATTGTCAAAATGGGAGGGAAAAGGAGATGAGACCAAAAGAAAAATTTGATAATCTCAATTGCTGAGGTATACAAAGGATACAATTGACAATCACAAAAAACCTAAATGTGACACCCATTTTAGCTTGCATGGGCTTGTCTCTGGTACATCGTGCACTAATTTCCCCTTAATAACATATTAATGAACGAAAAGGTGTTTATGTTGTAACGTCCTGACCACAGTCACCACGTTTCTGGGTCAAGGAAAGGGGGTCTGAGGGACGTGGTGCAGCACTTGAGAAAGCTGTTGCCAAGGTCTGGACAACATTGTTCCAACGGGAATGATGTTCTGACTTCTGTCATTCCTGGGAGGAGGAACATGGCACTGTGTCTATACCATGTTCCCCGCGATACCGATCCTGATAAAAGTTTATCAAGCTTGTTCCCATAGCTCGAAAAGTTCTATTAATCATCCCACTCATTAACTCTAGCACAGACATATATGACACTAGAACAGTGAGTGAATGAAACTACAAAAAGTAGCTAGTGGCTAATGTCAAACTTCCATTCTCCACTCCTACCTAGAAATTAATATGCATTGCATCGATTCTAGTGAAACAGATCTCACCAAGTGAACCAAAATCATCCTAAATCAAGACAGACAACACAAGATCGATCAATAATAGACAAGCAAGCAAGCAATCGGGCAGCCACAACTCACTGTAGCGTTGCAAAGATTAGTAGACTGTATCAGACTCAGACTCCCGGGTAGGAGCTGCAGAGCGTACCCTGCGACACGGCCCGGGCCACCTCCGCCCCCAGGCGCGACGTCAGCCGGGCCGCCGAGACCGCGCTGTGCAGCGGTTGCAGCGACCGCGCCAGAGCCATCCGCCGCCCGATGGCCGAAGCCCTGCAAACCACATGAAACCCGAGTTCATCAACGCCTAACCTGGGGAACATCCTAACGGGCCGTGAACAAAAATGGAAGGACCCCCTTACCTGGGGACAGGAGCGAGGGCGCGGGGAGGGAAGCGGCGGGGCTCCGGCTGGCAGCCGAGCGAAGGAAGGCGGCAGCGGCGGGGGGCGGCTGAAGGAGCTGAAGCGCGACGCCATGGCTTGCCAGCGACAGGGAGGGAACGAAGCACGCGGCGGAGGGCGGGCGGCGGCGAGGCCGTGTGGGTTTTTAGGGTTTTGGACCTTTGCCATTTGAGACAAGGACATAGATGGGCCTTAATGGCACTATTGTCAGCCCATTTAATTGGCCCACATTCAATTCAGCCCGGCCCACTAAAATCACCGCTCTTCTTTTCCACTGACGAAACCAATTGCGTATTTTCTCTTCTTTCTTCTCCCCTCGTTCTTGCCGAATTTTCTCGAGACCTGAATCCCCCAGCGGCGGTCCCCATGGCCTCCGGCGAAGGTGTCGCTGATCAGCTGTCCGGGCCGGCTGGCGGCGAGGCGGAGGCCAAGATGGAGACGGAGGAGGAGCGGGAGGGGCCGGTGCTGTACCTCGACCTGACGAGCTACCAGCTGCACGATCTAAGCGAGGTGGAGATCCCGCCCACGCTGGAGGAGGTCGACCTCACCGCCAACCGCCTCTCTTCCGTCGACCCACGCATCGGCCAGCTCCCCCGTCTCCGCAAGCTCTCCTTCCGCCAGAACCTCCTGGAAGACGACGCGGTCGCGCCGCTCTCGTCCTGGGAGACTATCGCCGGATTGCAGGTGATTACTGAATTGGAATCTGTAGTGGCGAGTCGTTATTGTATTGCTCCGGTTGTGATGTCCAATTTTGGCTACTAGGCGGTTGTGTTAAATCATTCCTCCAGTTTCTTATCTTAGATTATAAATCATCTTATGATGATGACTACCAACCTGTGTTATTCTTATTCAGGAACGCGTATTTTACATAATTCTTGGTAGCGTGGTCAATAACTATTTGTCTATTATTATTCTTCTTTCCTTTATAAATGGGTGAAAACTAAATTCCCATAATTTGCATTTTTTAGGTAGAAACCCCAGCGATATTTATCAGTGGAAAAGAGGGTTTGTTTATTATCATCTCGTAGTGAAACATAGACATTTATCAGTGCACATAATTTGCATTTTTTGCATAGAAGTTTAATGCTCTTGTAATCTTGTTCCCTTCACTGAGATATCAAGTCTGGAGTATTTCTTATGATTATTTGCTGGACCTCATAATAGATGAGGGCACAGTAACAGTCCTGGTACTTTCACAATATACGCAAAGTGCCCAATTCATTTACTTTTAGAAGCTTTTGTGAAGAGATAGATTAAGTGAGCCCTCACTTTGTGGTTTGAACCAAGGGATTGTCAAGATCAGACAGAGTCGAGGCACCACTTTTTCCTTCAATGAGCTGGAGGCCACTGTAGTACTGAGTATGTTTAGTAGGGGGCTTTGGTACCTTCTTATTTTGTTTTTTAAGACCAAAGGCATAAGCCCTGCCTTTAGTGAAAGCATAGAGAGTGGCTGCTGGGAAAACTTATAATCTAGCACATCCAACACAAACTACTCATCCAAATGAGCAACCACAAACGCTAAACTCTCCTCTCTTAAACTGCACCCCTCCATAGTCTAACAAAAAAACCCAGCACCCAAAAGGAAATCAGCATGAATAGTGCTTCCCAGATAAGAGAAATTACATTTGAGGCCTTCTTGAGCCAAACACCTAGCTAGCACAGCAAAACACCAAAAGACTGATCTTCGACTTCCTAATTCGTCCATCTGAGAGGATATCCATATCTTCACACTTCACAGCATCCCTGTTTTCAGTACCTTGAGTTCTTGGCAGGCCTTCCTTGAGCTACTCAAAAATTACTTCCATGATTTTCAGCGGCACCCCCTTCAGCAGTCTTCCAGTGCTGAAGAAAACCAAAGATTTTGTAACTAATTTATTTCAAGCTCTTGATAATATGATTTGAGAAAACTAAATCACCCAAGAGTTGGCCGCCATGATCATCACCATGCTCCAATTATTACTACCACCTGGGGCTGTGGTGATTTTTCTCTTAAAATCCTCTCTATGTCCATCCTCCAATTTTAGAAAACTAAATTTCTCTCTATGTTTCCCACCCTAGGATGTCTCTAATCCCACACCGTTTTCTCTTTTTGAGTTGTAATCCAAAGGAAAATTTCAATCTTCAACTTCAACAGTAACTGGATTTTCAAATGTCCTTCATCTTCAAGTCAACTATCCCTGGAAAAGTGATCATCTTATCTTATAGACTGATTTGGTAATTAAAGTACCAGACCCTTTTTTTGAAAAATGGGCAGGACCTCTGCCTATGCATTAAGATAGAAGAGTTTTTTATATACAATATGGGGTGGCAATAAAGTACCAGACTTCTCAAATACACAGACCTCTCTAACATAGTCATCATCTGTTCCCATTTTTCCACCTTATTCGCCAAATTGCTTCTTAGAGACAAATTCCACTCTCTTTGTTCTGAATTTGCAACTGATTTGCCCTGGTCCAGGGAAATCCTGTATAGGTTTGGACATACAGTGAGACCATCCCTCAATCCACACATCTTCCCCAAATCTTGTCTCTTGCCCACATTCAACTATCATCTCTTTGCTTCTCTCATACCAAGGTAACTGCATGAAGACCTTGCCAAAGTTGATATCCACCTCTGCTGTGTGATTGACTAAAACTCTTGCACTGAAGATACTTGGCTCTGAGTAGCCTCATACACATACTCTCATCACCACTGTCTAGCCTGAAAATCCATTTGCATAAAAGAGCCGCATTCATGACCCTAGTGTCAATGAAGCCTAAACCCTCAATTCTCTGGGTTTAGCCAGAGCTTCCCACTAAAACCATGTGATACTTCTTTTTTGTTCCCCACCCTCCCACAAGAACCTTCCTCTAGCTGAATCAAACCTCTGGTGCATCCCTTTGTTTAACCTGTAGAAGCCCATTGTATACATAGGAATGCTTGACAGGCTGGTGTTAATCAAAATAGATCCCCCCCCCCCAGGATAGGATTGCCCCCACTTCCAAGATTAAAATGCATGAACTCTTTTGCATCTGCTCCAGCATTAGTGTTGCTTCAACTTTTCATTTGTTCTGGCAAATTAATCTGATTTACATTAGAAACAAAGATTCTTTCTTTAAAAACCTTTTTACAATGCTATTTAACTGCCTCCCTTTTATATTTCAGGAGTTGGTCCTTAGAGATAACAAACTTACAAGGATTCCTGATGCTGGCATATTCAAGGGTCTTCTGGTGTTTGATGTATCTTTCAATGAGATATCTTCCTTGACTGGTCTGTGCAAAGTTTCCAACAAATTGAAGGAACTTTATGTTTCAAAAAATGAAGTTGCAAAGATGGAAGAGCTTGAGCATTTCCATGCGCTGGAAATTCTTGAACTTGGTAGCAACAGATTACGGGTAAGATCAGAGTAAATTGCAAATGACTCCTTGTGATTGCATGTTGTTTGGAAAGTTAGTTTCTCTGGTTAGTGAATTGAGCCATGTGTAATGGATGATGCTGTATGCGATTTGTTTATATCTAGATCATGTTATTTCCTACAGCCTTGCGTATTTTATCTTGTTTCAGGTAATGGAGAATCTTGAAACCTTGACAAACCTACAAGAGCTGTGGTTGGGAAGAAATCGAATTCGAGCTGTCAACTTGTGTGGTTTGAAGCTAATTAAGAAAATAAGTTTGCAAAGCAACAGACTGACATCAATGGATGGGTTTCAGGTACTCTATCATGGCTTCCCTGTTCGCCTATACCTGCTGCATGATAATATATATGTTTTGCAATTCAGGAATGTACTGCATTAGAGGAGCTGTACCTCAGCCATAATGGAATTCAAAAGATGGAAGGCCTCTCTACCTTGCAGAACCTCCGCATTTTGGATGTTTCATCTAACAAGCTAACCACTATAGAAAATATTGAAACCTTAACCAAGTAAGTGATACCATGTGTCTGATAGATTCTTCTGAGTAACAAAATAAGTAGAAACAGCTATTCTAAGAATATTTATAAACAGCTGGAGGGAATGGTTATTTCTGGTTCTTTATCATGTGAACTTGCTATATAGGCTGGAGGACCTGTGGTTGAATGACAACCAAATACCATCTCTAGAGGGGATAGAGGCTGCTTTGGCTGGTTCACGGGAGAAGTTGACGACAATATATCTTGGCCCGAAATCCCTGTGTAAAGTATTTTCATAACTTGTACATATAATTCTTGTTGTTTCTATATATAGATGGAAAAAAGGAGCCAAGATTCATATCATTTGGCGCTCAACATATTCACAGTTTATTATGGTTACGCTGTTGCCATCCATTGCTCTGTGCCCTGTTGCTGAAGTCTTGAGAAGTGTCTTCCAAAACTCAGTGGTACTGTGGATTCCAAAGTGAAAAATAAAATCTAACTATGAGTTACTACCTTTTATTTTTGGCTAAATTGAGTGATCTGCAGATCTCTCTCTCTCTCTCTCTCTGACTATGGCTATGATACCTAGTACAAACACTTTATTGAATTAGTTTGGAAAAAGAAACTCTGCATGGAATCAGTTTGGGAAAAAAAACTCTACACTGAATCAAGGCACTTATAATCTGGGACCTTAATGACTGTTGCCTCCATTGATTGTGGGTAGCTTTGGATCATTGTACTCCTGCAGTGTCTTTGCTATGCGACTTGAGATATTGATCCATCGTTTGTTTTGCATGAATCAAGTGCTGCTCATTATACCACTACCATTTGTTTGATGTGTTGTACATTTTGAATTTTTCATTGCAATTTAGTGAATGAAACAGAAAATAAACTTTATTAAAGGCATTAATGAGAAGCAAGTCACATGCACTAAGGTTTTCTTAGGCCATTGAAAATATCTGCTATCAGAGAAATGTGATGGAAATTGATGCCTCATCTGGTACAATATTTTGTCTTCCGGGGTACTACCATGATGTTAATCTATATACTTGTTTGTTTTAAGCCCCTTTGTTGCAGGCAAAAACTCCAGATTACTCATCGACATTGAGGAAAGTATTTCCAAATCTTGAGCAGCTCGATTCAGATATCATAGCATGAAAACTAGCTAATCGTTTCACAGATACTAAGGTAAAGTAGTCTTGGGGGTTTCCCGGAGAAGTGAGTCATTAAAAGCATCAAGGTCTTCATTGGCAACTCTGCTCGTGTTGAGAGGAAGACGTTGGTTTAGGAGTTTGTATAAGGCTTGAGCCCTTAACAGTGGTTGGTAACCAAATAATCAACGCTAAGATGTTTCAACTTCAGAGGTGTAGCAGGATGGTCACAGGATCCATATCCATTGTTGTTAAGATGTTGCATTTCCTTGTAGATTAGGGTCGATTTTTCCAAATGAAGCTAGGAATAGCTAGCAGTTCTCCAGTTCTTTCTGTAAGTTATGAATTGCATATCAGCTTGCAAGGCATGAAGACATGATTTGCATTTTTGCCTTTTGAGAACCTGAAATTATCTTCTTCTTTTTTGATTTTTTATTTTATATATAAGTGGGACCGAATTTCTGTTCACGTACCTCGGAATACGAAAGACGTCCAGGCAAGCTTTTGTGAGGTCCGTCAAATGTTGCGTTAGAGGTAGTGGGCCGTTTTGGGCCCTTTATTGAAATGTTTTTTGTGAACCTTGTGGGATAGGCATCTGTGCTAGAAGTACGGGCGAACACAGAGCGCCAACTGGGCCGGCCTAACTAGCCTTTGTTCCTCTAAAAAAATACCGGAATTGGATTGGAACTGTCTCCGGTTGCCCCGAGTCCCGACAGAGGAAACCAAAACAAAACCCCCGTTCGTCCCACGCCACGCCGCAATCCCCACAACAATGTCTTGGCCGACCGCGCGCGCAGAGGCGGACCCGGGGATGGCGGACGTGGCCCGGCAGAGCGGCAACGAAGGAGGCGAGACGGGGCGCGGCGGAGCGAGGGTTTCCGCGGCGGCGGCGGTTGAAGGCAGCGACGTTGGTGTGGGTGGGCGGCCCACTTGCTGCGTCTGCATGGAGCCCTGGACCGACAGCGGCGCCCATCGCATCTGGTGGGTTGTGATTTTGCGAGGCAAATAATCTTTCTGCAGTTTTGCATAGGAGCGCATTATCCAAGGGGATGTTAAGCGGCTTGTTTCGAGGGGCGACTTACTGCCGTTAGATCTGTTATCATGGAGGCAGCAGTAGCAAAATTTGGTTTCCGAGTTGTGAATTGCTACTAATTCAGACTCAGAACGACTATATATACCCGTTTACTCAATTTCCATAAAAAAAATAGAGTGATATCACCATGCCTGGCCTGCATTACTGTTAGGAATCTTAATATGAGATCAGCAGTGTCTCTAAAGTCTAAACATTTAAGGTTTTGTGGTTTTCTGCTTATTCTTGGGATTTGCTAGCTTATTATTGAGATAATGCATGCATACGTGTCTTGTGTTTTCAGAAATGTTACTATCGAGGATTTCATTTGGTGCCATTGATCATCATGTGTCTACCCTTGCAGTTGCATCCCCTGCGGGCATATATATGGTAGGTCATGCCTCGAGAGTTGGCTTTCTCGTTGCAGAAGCAATAGTGCAAAGGTACCATTTATTATTCATGATTTTGTTTAGGCAAAGGCATGGACACATGCTGAAATTCAACCGCTTTGCAGAATTAAATCAAACTGCTGTGCTCTTCGCTGCATGCATGGATTTTTTCTATAACTTGCTTCTGCATATGTCAATCATTCTTTGCAGTGCCCACAGTGCGGTGAACGATTTGCATTCGAGCATATTATCAACCTCTATGTACCAGGAAGCCTGGGGGACCATTATACATGCACACGCTGCCATATACAGGTTCACTTTGTTCCCTCCACTGTTCTTCTATGCACGTCTTGGACTTCTAAACTAAGCACGCATGCGTGGAATTAATCTGTTTGCAGTTGCATGATTTTATACTGCTGAGCTTTAGCTGAATTTAGTTGTTACTAGTTGGATGCCTGTGTGTTCCTGTGGACATGTTGATATATGCGCAGAGGTTTTAATGATGCAAATATAGTTCTTCGTTCATTTCATTCCGCCAGGTACAGGACCTCAGTCACGACAAATGAAATTATAGTTCATAAACCATGAGCAGCAATGAGCAAATGAAGATTACTTTTACAGCCAGACAGTGATGGCGCGATTAGAAAACACATTGCCTTAATACACAATAGCATGTTCCGCATTGGATGATTTGGATCAAATATAAGTGTTTTGACAATTCAGTAATTCAATTAGAATGGTGACTGTGGTTATCCATCACAAATGAGACAAGAAACAATATAACATTTAATAAAATCTTCCCTCAAGATCCTTTAGCCTGCCCCCAAAAATCCTCTTTCACAGAGCTGGTCGTAGCACTCATCCAATATAAAATTTAATAAAATATTCCCTCAAGATCCTTAGTCTGCCCCCAAAATCCTCTTTCACAGAGCTGGTCGTAGCATTCATCCTTTCTGTAACCATGAGCATCACCTTTTGACTGTTGGTCCCTACAATCAGCACCGAGGTGAGCACCACACCTCCCTCATCCTCACAGCCTTGGCCCAAGGTTGAAGATGAGCTGAGCTCAAGCACACACACACTGCTCTGTTTTAGTCGTTGGACTGAAAACTCTGAATGTGGGGAATGAACTTATCCATTCATATTGCATTACATACATGATACATAAATATATATACAAACCTTTTACCAACTCTACGGTACACAAGGTATGACTGTACAGCCTCAACTACTCCTAGTACTAGCTGATATCACTCCTCTACAAGGAATAGTGATGTACTTCTAACAACTATTGTACCTAGGATACATGTATGACATGAGCCATACTTTCTACATGGCTGTTGGGCCATCTTTCATGGCTGACGCCATTATCCTGGCTGCTGGACTGGACATCACTAGCTAATCTAATCACTGGCTAATTGCAGCAATCAATCAAGCAAACAGCAGATTATGTCTTACATTGACCACCCTATATCTGTTCATTGTTATTGACCAAAAGCCCTGTCTTCCTGCATGAGTTTGAATTCCCACATTTCTGGTACTGGATTCTAGCCGCGTTGGGCCTGCAAGATCGAGTACCTAGCTCTCATGAAATTTTCTTCGCTGACCGGTGGCACAAAGCTACTAAGAAACTGCTGAAATAAAAGAAGGGACTATAACACGGTCATTATCCTGGGGGCATGGATCCTTTGGAAGCATCGCAATGCTTGTGCCTTTGATGGTGCTCCACCGAGGATTTCTAGCCTGATGCAGGCTTTCAAAGCCCTGTTTTCAAGACGGCTGGTCGAGTCGGACGCCGGGGACCGTCCAGGTCGTCCCAGACGATTAGTCGTCGTCCAACACGATTAATCGACCCTGGACGAGTCCCCTGGTCGTCCTAGTTGTCTCCTACATATGGGGACTGGTATATAGATATATACCATATATATGTATATATTATATAGTTATATACAATATACATGGTGTATCCAGCTTCAAGCAGTCCTGCTCCCTTGGACAGTTGGACCTGCACACCAGCTGGATCTGCAGGCCTTGCAGCAGCAACAGCAAGGAAGAGAGGGCGCAGCAGCTGGAAGATCTGCAGGGCCTGCGCGCCTGCAGCAGCAGCAGCAAGGAAGAGAGGGAGGGGAGGGAGGAGGAGCTGGGAACCATGAGCTGAGGAGGAGAGGGAGCTGCCGAACTGCAGCAAAGGAGGCACCGGCGGCTGTTAGGGGTGAGTGCGTGTGTTCTGAGTGAGTGAGAAGAGAGAGGCCGAGGGAGTGAGGGGTATATCAATAAGAGATACCCTAACGGGCTTGGGCCAAAACTTCCAGCTATCTAGGCCCAACTCCCTCAGCAGATGCAGCCCATTCTAATTTCCTCTGCCTGGACGCTCAAACACTTTGGACGGACGATTAATCGCGATCGGACGACGATTAATCGGACGTCCAGATTCCTGGACGGTCTGGCCTGGACGGAGGCCCTGGCCGACTTGCTAAAACCGTCCAGGACGATTAGTCGCGATTAATCGGACGTCCTGAAAACAGGGTTTCAAAGAGTTGTGGTGTCTCGTGGGTGCACGAGGCCTACGGACTCTCGGTCTAGGTCACGACTTGGGCTAGTTAATCTAGTTTGTGGTTATTTTTTTTTTTGGTCAGGTCTCATCCTTATGGGCTTTTTTTCACTCAGTGCAAACTATTTTGTTTCATTCAATCCGTCATGGCTCGGCCAGGAGTGAGGTGGTGGTGTTCATGTAAGGGGCTGATTCTTTTCTCTCTATAATACAAAGATGCACAGCTCTCCTGCGCATTTGGGAACAAGTTACATGCTGTGCATAATTACAAAAGCTCCTATAGTGAAAGTAAACTAGAAGAGAATTAAACACAATATGTTGTTTGCATGAAAATTCATGATAAACTCAAAACATACAGATAACAGTAGGTCTATATAGTGGGTAAAGGGCTCCCTGAAAATGTTGGTTTCACAGCATGTGATTGTGGATACCCATTGAAACAATCAATGTCGATTGGCTAATTCACGTTTACGTACTTTCTATAACTTTTCAAGGCTAACTTATTGGATAAGGCCTGGAGCTTTGCACTCATTCTTGTTTATGGAAATTTTTTTTGCTCAGTTAGCTATTGAAACGCCATCCCAATGAGTGCATAAGCTGAAGGGAATCTATATATCAAAAATAAAATTAGCATACGCCAAAGGCATATATTGTCTATAGACATGATATGTTTGCAACGTTTTTCTCAACTATATCAACTTCGTACATATAGAGTCGCCTTGTCTTTTTTCCCCTAATGTATTGCATTTAAAATCATGCAATCCTTTGGATTTATTGCATCTTCATCATAGCTCATGCCTTCTAAATTCTTTAGTCCTTTTATTAGGGGGTGGCCCAACAAATATGACAGCTAATTTAAATCTAAAACTAATCACACTGGGCTACAAAAAGTAGTACAGTTGGCATCAACTTTTTATGTAAAAATTTAAAAATTGAACATTGCACATGCTAGGGACGTTACCTAACTTCATTGTCAGTTAGGCTATCTTTGAAATCCAATTGTGAAAGTTGTAGTTCCAGTTATTGCATTGGCCATTTAATCAACTTTTGCTGATGAACATGTCTTATTGATTCCTATAGGCACCGGTGACTAGTGGACCAAGTGGATCCGAGAGTGATTTGTGCAAAGTGCAAACAGGTCCTGGATATACTCCATGAACCTGCGAACATGTAAGTTACAATTACTTCTGCACTTAACAAATAAATAAATATTGCTTTGTTTTTATTGTGTGGGCTAGTAAATTACCGTCTTTGCTTGTCATTTCTAGTGAGAAGGAGGACGGGGTGCATGTTGATGAAATAGTCAAGCGGCTCAGACTGCCTGAGAGGAATATCTGGTAGAACTCTCTCTCTCTCTCTCTCATCTTTAAGCTAATACACACAAAAAGAAAGAACAGAGGGTAATCTTAGTGGCTAATATTATGTGGCTTCATTTGTAATGCAGGGATGCTATCATGAAACTTGTGGAAATGGGGGTATTTACTGTACAGTTGATGATTTTCACTTCAAGTCACCTTTAAACGTTTGGTTTCCTTCTGTACAGGAAACTAATCAACAGAGAGTGTTAACATTTCAGGTTTTGTGCCTTTATTATCAACATATAAGTGTTTTTCAATTAGAGTGGTGACTAAGTGGTTTGGATCACAAATGACTAAATGAGACAAGAACCGATCAACATTTAATAAAATCTCCCCATAAATCCTTTATTCTGCCCCCAAAATCCTTCACTGTATAACAACATACCGATCAAGAAACATAGCAATGATATATTGGCCATTTCATTTTTTTTTTTTTGAAAAAGGGCATTTCAGTTTTTAGTAAAGCCAAATAGATGATAATATGTGCATCCCACATCTGTTCATAGTTGTTGACTGAAAACCTGTCAATCTTTCATGAGTTCAAATTCCACATTTAAATTTGTTCCTTTTTATAAGTAATATTTGTTAGACAGTCGTGTTTTGGGCTATATCTGTTAGACAGCCGTGTTATGGGCTGTTAGTTTGGGTCATTAGTTGGCTGCATGGGCTGTAGCGTCCTGGCCTTAGCATGTGTGTGCCTCTAGGTGCCCTTGGGGGTTAGTGGTAGTTGATCTTGGATTAGGCAAGGACCTCCGTCGATTGGTATTGTACACTCTTTTGTAGCTCCATAATCAATCTACAGATTTTCCCAAGCTACCATTTCTTCAATGGTATCGAGAATGTAAAGCACCAGCAAGACTTCGAAAAACTGTTGCATCAGCCACAGGAAGACCATCAGCAGCAGCAACCTTGAGATTGGTGTCGACTGGAGTAGGACACGGCTTACACTCAGCCATCCCAACACGATCCAAGATATCTATCATGTACTCACTACCAAAAACGAGCTATTTGCCGAGTGGTCTGAGAGTTTGCTGAGTGCAATTTATTGTTCATTTGTGTTAGAGTAATAGGATTGGTATCGTATCGTCTACCCATGTGGGGTGTACTCCTATGTACTCTATATAATCAGCCCATGAGGCCCAATGCAATATATGCAATATTCCACCAATTATATTCTCTCTCATGGTATCATTCGCCTAGGTTTAGATCCTAACCCCAGCCGCTGCCACCTGATCTTCGTCGCGTGGAGGCCGATGGATCTCGCCCCCGTCCGTCGTGGTGGCGTCCAGGCCCGACACACGCCGACCAGCGCAGCCATGTAGCGGCAAGGTCCGGCGTGTCGCTGTTGTTGGCGGATCTACCCATCTCCACCACGTCCATCCCCGTCGGCCGCCCGTTGTCCTGATGGTACCCCCGATTGCTGCTGCTGTACCTTTTTGGTTTGCCCGATCACTGATCAGGATTGAGTCGCCCGCGGCCCGTCGACCTCACGCGAACTACTCCGGCATCGGCATCGAATTCATCGACACCATCGCCGAGTACTACACGCATCTTCTCTCGGCAAATGGGTTGTTGCTGTGTCGCCCTCATCGGGCAGCAGCACCGCCGCCCGTGTGTCCACTTCGCCGCTGCATCTACATCGCCGCCCTCCGCGGCATCGACGGCTCTCAACGGCGTCTTGCTGGTTGGCCCGCGTTATCGAAACATCGCCTACCTCCGCGTTGCTGAGCCTTGCTCGCCGGCCCTTGCATCATCGCTGAGCCACACTCGCCGTGCGTCCGCTACCGCACTACTTCTACCGTCCGGCAGCAACCACGTCGCCGGTGTCCCGTGGTTAGGGCCCTCTTACCTTGTATGCCCGGTATTGGCAACACCGCCACGTGCTTTCGTCCCCGACTCGTTGTTGGATCTAGCAAATCCAGCCTCGCCTCGGCGCTCACGCGCGGCACTGCATCGACCCCGCATCGACCCTTCCGTTCCCGCCTCGTCGCCTCCGGTTGCGCCTTTCTTCTCGTCCACGGCGGCCCCCATCTGCGTCAACCGGCATCGCCTCCTCCCCACGGCGACGCCTCGGCGCGTCTCCGTCACCACCATGGCGCCCCTCGTGCGCCTGCGGCTCTATCGGCGAGGCAACTGACCGCAACCTTCGTTGACCACGGCCATCTTCAGCATGGCTTCTTCAACCACGGCTACTGCGCCCTCACGCTCAGCTACCTCGACATCGGCACAAAGGGCTACCGCCTTGCATGAGGACTCATCGGCTTCTTCTCCAGCCACAGCACGCATTGACTGTAATGACTGCGGGGGATGTTAATCGACTTCTTCTCCAGGTCTAACCGTCAGTAAGCGCTCCCGCTGTGACTGCGGGGGGATGTTAGAGTAATAGGATTGGTACCGTATGGTCTACTCATGTGGGGTGCACTCCTATGTACTCTATATAATCAGCCCATGAGACCCAATACAATATATCCAATATTCCACCAATTATATTTTCTCTCAATTGGGGTGAACATTGGGGTGAAATACCTTTCCTTTGTCGTTCATTGATTTTTACATACCTTTGTTTTGCATTGTAACATTGGGGGTGAGATATTGTAGGCCCAGCTGGAAGAAGAGAGGAGGCTACGGGAGGAGATGGCGGTGAGGATGGAGCAGATGTTTCAGTGGATGCGAAATCTTGGCGAGAGAATGGGTCAACCTCCGCCACCAATGCTATTCCCTCCTCCACCTCCTGCAACTACTCCTGTGAGTATGAATGTTTTAGTTTGTAGATTCCTATCTCACACGGTGGCATCAAATGATAGGTTTGCATACCCCAAAATATATATGCATTGTCTACATGATAGCTTTCATCAACTATATCATCTTTGTTCATGCAGTCATGCTCAGTCAATAGGAAGAAGAAACATTATCGCTTGTCTTCTTTTTTCATCATGTATTGCATTTAAAATCATGCGGTCGTTTGGTTTTATTACATCTTCATCTCTCATCTCTTCTAAATCATGTAGTCCTTCTATACTATTTAGGGATTTGCGCAACAAATATGATGTCTAATTTAAATATAAAATTAATCACGTCAGCCTTCAAATTAAATAGGACAGTTGGCATCAACTTTTTATGTAAATTGACAAATTGAACATTGCTCCAAATGTTAGGGACGTTTCCGTAACCAACATTGTCAGTTAGGCTATCTCTAAAATCTAGTTGAGCAAGTTGTACTTCCAGTTATTGCATTGACCATTTAGTCAAAACTTTTGCTGATAAACATGTCTCATTGATTCCTATAGGCACCGGTGACTAGTGGACCAAGTGGATCCGAGTTTGTTTTGTCCAAACAGGTCCTGGATATACTCCGTGAACCTGCGAGCATGTAAGTTTAAAAATTACTTCTTCATCTAACAAATAAATGTTGATTTGTTTCAATGTGTGGGACTCATCTTTTTGGTTGTCATTTCTAGTGAGAAAGAGCACGGGTTGCATCTTGAAGAAATAACCAGGCGATTCAATCTGCCTAAGAGGGATATCCTGTAGAGCTCTCTCTCAACTTTCACTAACACAAACACATGAAACTTTCACTAACACAAATCTTAGTGCTAATATTTTATATGCCTTCATCTGTTATGCAGGCAAGCTATCGACTACCAAGTGTGTCTCGGTAATGTTTACACAACAATTGATGATTTTCACTTCGTGGCAACATAATTAACCTCAGTTGAAGTTGTAGCAAAATCAATCATATTTTTTTTTTTCTGCATGACACTCTGCTGTACAGCAAACTTGGCAGATTTTAATGTAGCAAACTCCATGTTTTCTTGTTGCTTACCGTCAGCAAACTTAGCAGATCTTCAGGAAAGTGAGCCAAAAAAAAAGTGCAGTAATCGTATTCGCACAAATGCTTAACCTAAGATGTCTATTTAGTTAAAAATGTTCGTTCATTGCTCTGGGATAAATTTCATGTTTTCTTGCCGTGACCGCCAACTGCCGACCCCATAACTCTGCAGCGATGGATGCTTCAGTTTTTACGAACTCAATGTAGTTATGTATTCTAAATCTTGCCCCTTGACACGATGATGTATCAGTTGTGTGGCTCCAAAGACGATTTTTTCCAACCGAAGAGAGAACTGTGGGCAGTCGACATCGTGCCAGTGATTCTTGGGCCTTTTGGGCTGCTCGTGGATCGGCCGCAGGGATGGATGCAGGCGGTTGCCATTTCAAGTTCGGAACTGCCGCCATCCAGTCCGTCCGTCGCCACCTTCTCTCCTCGACGAAACCGCCCCATGGCAGTTCCAGTCGAGTAGTCTACTAGTACTACGTCCCCGGCCTCTCCCTCCCGCTCCGATCCTTCTCTCCCAAAGCACGAGACCTCTCTCCATCCGATTCATCTTCTTGTTGCATTAGGCCGGCGAAGAGGGAGACGACAACCACCACCGCGCGCGAGCGTTCAATTCCCCGCTGTTGGCGAGTATGGCTGCAGCACCGCCGATGACGCCGTCTCGCCGCATCTTCGTCGCACTCGCCACCGTCTTCATCCTCGCTGTCTGCTGCTGTGGCCTCACCGCAGCGGCAGCGCCGCCGGCGCCGCCGGGTAAGCAGTACACAGTCGGCGGGCAGGGACGGGTGGCGCGTGCCGCCGCCGGACAACAAGGACAAGTACTACGACACCTGGGCCTCCAACATCACCTTCTACGTCGGCGACACGCTCGGTACGTACGCACGCACGCACGCGTAAATCGATCTCCATGCTGCATTTGGATTGCATTGCAGGCAACTTACCTGTGCTCTGCTGCTCGCTCATGCACGCTCGGTGCTCTTGATTCGGCGGCCGGCCGGCAGAGTTCGTGTACAAGAACGACTCGGTGCTGAGGGTGTCCAAGGCGGGGTACTACCACTGCAACGAGACGGCGGCCGACGCGGCGCCGCGCGACGGCCGGGCCGTCTTCCTCCTCGACGCACCCGGGAACGCCTACTTCGCCAGCGCCGACCTCGCCCACTGCGGCATGGGGAGCGCCTCGCCGTCACCGTCACCGTCCTCGCCACCGCGCCGTCCCTGTCCCCGTCCCCGTCGGCGTCGGCGCCCGGTCCGTGGTCGTGGGTGCTGTCGCCGTCCTCGTCCAGTGACCACTCCGCCGCCGCTCCTGCGCTCGTCGACGCAGCTTCCTCCGCTCACGCCGCCGCCGTCTTCGTCGTCCTGGTGGCCGCCGTTGCCAGGTTTGGTTTGATCTGAGCAACCGCAACCGCAACCGCAACTGTTACCGCGAGGCTATTTGTGTTGTTATTAGGTGTTGAACATATATTGTGCATGGTCATCATCAGTAGTTTGAATCTTGGCCATTAGTAGTTTGAATCTTGGAGTGCGCGCGATTGTGTTTGTCGTTGTAGTATCAAATGTTGTTACATTGTTCATGTTTGTTCGGTTGGTGATATGATGATTGTGGACTCCTTTGATGGATCATCGGTGATGTATCGTAGTTTTGGTTTCCAATGTCAATATTAATTTCAAGTTTCTATCTGGATTCGGATCATGTGCATGCATTTGCATCGCAAGTTTGACAGTGTTTCAGAGGCGGTTATGTTTAGTTCTATCCTTTTTTGTTCTCTCTGGCTCTCTCTCTAGATCATGTCGCATTGTCGAGGTGAATTGGGAAATGAAAAGGTGTTTAATTTGTGGAACTAAATATAATTAAGTACAAGTTTCGATCAAAGAGATAACCGAAACGGACGTAAACATTTTTCGAAGCAGAATTTTTTGAGAAACACTCCCTCGATCATCTAGCATGGCCTAGGTGAATTGGGAAATGAAAAGTTGTTTAAAGAGTTTTTCGATCAACAAAGCCCGGCCCAAAGAACACACACGAAAGTCGCCATTACGAAGCCCGTCCTAAATTCTTATGGGCCTGTAGAGCGTTGGGGCCGGGCCGGTGAAAACAGACCAAATCGAGCGATCTCCACACCCCATTTCGAAGCAGCTCGCGAAAACATAGCCCACTTCTTTTCATCATCTCAAAAAAAAAAAAAAAAAAAAAAAAAAAAAAAAAAGAAACAGACTCAAGCTTTAGGTTCCCCCATCGCCAAAACGAAACTATATTGTGCGTCCCCTTCCGACTTCAGTGAGCATCGAGAGTCCTCGAACCAATAAATGAACTGTGTAGTATTTTAAATCCAGCTGTGGTTAAATAAAATTAGCTCAATTTATACATTAGACGTACGTGTAATATAGTATCTAGATCTATTTATTTATTTGCACCTCACTCATGCATATGTATATAAAGAAACTTGACCCGCGGGGCATTTTGCTTAAGAAAAAGATTACTCACGCCGCTTGAGAAAACCTCCGAATCCATGCCCTACCACATACACAGCGGCACCGTAGCTTCTTGAGATGAGTTAGCCGCGAACAGGTGTTTTTGGGCGTGGGACAGACGAGGGAGTTTTTTACGCCGCTTGTGGAAAAAATCCACAAACATGTGTTTTGGACGTCGGACAGATGAGGGAGTTTTTTACATCGCTTGTGGAAAAAATCCCCGAAAACAACGCGCAAGTGCGCCACAATTGGGGCTTAGGGTTCTAATGAGAGTGCTAACCTGTTTGGTTGTCATATACAGTGCAATTTGCATAGACTTATTTTGTACATTGCTCAAAACAAATCCACTACAACCTTTAGATGAAAACTCTCCCTGTGTACTAAAATTATAGTACTCGGTAAGATTTAAAATTTGTAGTGAAAACTTTTATTTATTTGATATCATTTAAGAGCTAAAGTAATGAGAACAAGATTTCAAAACGTTAAAACATAGCATCCTATATATGTACTTGGTCATATGTGACTATGATTTTGTGGTAGGGGAATCTCCTGCGAGGCAAGAGGCCGGGCCGGGCATGAGCTAGTTTGAATACTCAAGAATGCAGTAAGCGAAATCTGTGCAACAAATGTGGACCTATTAGGACGCATATCTGTCAGATGGCTGCCTCAACAAAAGAATATCTATTTTTGGCATAGTTTAAAAACATTTTTTATTAGACATTAGAAAACAGTGACTAATACACGCAGTATATAAGCAAATAAATATAAGTTTGTGGTTGGCGATGGAGGATAACTAAATATACAAAGATTCTGCAAAAGCTGCGGTTTAAGCTCTAATACGTAAACAAGCAGTCCATCGATCTTCCGGTCCCCTGTATGACATGTTTGACACTTTGTTAGGCTTTTCCGAGGCAGCCCGGGTTGCGTGGGCCCGTGCCTCTACGACGTGCGTGCCTGATTTCAACTGGCTGAAAATTGTGTCCAACCTACCTAGCAGCCCTAGAGCTTCTCTCCTTTCCCTTTCCATCTTTCTTTCTCTTTCTAATTATAATAAGTAGTTCTGGTATTTTTAGATACGGCGAGACAGCCGGTGAAAATACTTATCACCGCTAGTTGATCAACCAGAAGGACCCCCCTCATGTCATGAGCCGGCAGTGATACTTACCACCGCCGATTGTCCCATAACCATTGGTGAAACCCTGGCAGTGATTAATTAACTTTCTATTGTTGGAATATGATCCGAATTATAACGTGGTTTTGTTTCCGTATTTGACTGCAGTTAGTCCGTCCCTATAAATATATCTTGTAAGCCGCCTTTGGAATACTCATTGTATTCCCAACGTTTTGTAAACTCTCATACAGTGAAAATCGCCGGTCGGCGTCCCATGGTTTTTTTTCTCGCAAGGGTTTTCCACGTGAAAAATCTGTGTCTGGTGTTCTATCTATATTCTCATTATTGCCTAACATCTATATATACTAGTGCACCCTAGTAGGCCAATTTTGATATTTTTAGGTTGGCAATATTTAAACCGTATAGCGTTTTTCAAAACATTTAATTTCCTAAATCTAAATTTGTTCCTCCGATCACTTTTTTTGCTGTCAACTAAGTATTTCTAGGTAATGCTGTATACAGTTTGTGCCGAAACACCAAAGGGGAAGAAAACAAGAAAAACTTTCACTGTATACATAGAGAGTAGACAAAAAAAAAAAAAAATGTTTGAGAGGGCAATATCTTTTTGACATGATAAGCCCCATTTTTATCACTAACAAATAAATAATCACCACCACCTATCGAGAGCGCATCATTAACAAGATGGAATTCTCGTGTTGGATCTGGTGAGTGATCGATGTGACCTGCTGCCTACCGCTAAACTTCTTGGTACGTCAAGATATTTCTTGATATGGACGCATGAATATTTCCTCTCTCTTCTATTTTCTTGGATCGGCGACCCTCTCAACACTGCAATGGTGGATAGAAATTCAAAATGTTGTGTCTTCTTTATGGCGCGAAAGCAACTTATTATGTTTAGCATTTTCGGAGGACAGCAACGTCATACGTAGCATACTGGCCTACTACCTGAGCGGCTGAGCCTCGCGAGAAGTGGGCGGCGACGAAGGAGTCTTGAGCACAGGTCCGTTCAAAGTCCCAATCTCTTCAGCCGCACACTTGGTTTCTTTGTAGTTACAACACCGTGTGTTCCACCGGTGCCTTGTGTTTGTGTTCTAGTTACTCCATCGCTCATGGCACCTTGCCGTGATCTGATCTTGGGGTTGTAAACTTTCTAACTTTTAATGAAACGCGAACTATGCACGTTTGGGAAAAAAAACTACCTGGCGCCCCGAGCTACAAAGCATGGAATCGAACAAAAAGGCATGAAGGGGTACGATGCACCTCCGGAAGAAAAAAAATACATGTGCGCGACTATAAGACATGCTAAACCTTGTTTGTGGTGAAAAGTATAATGGCTACACATAAACATTAATCCATCTTAGCTAGCCCCATCAACATTGGTTACCTACAGTAAAGGAGTATAAGAGCAAGTAAAGGAACTATAGGTGGACTGTATGCTAAGCTAGAGGAGAGTTAGGGAGAAAAGAAGAGAACGGTGTGGCTTATGCACAAGAAGAGATGAAAGTGGATCATAAGCTAACTACTGTATGAGCAGAATAATAGATTGGTTATAAGTTTGCCTATAGTCAATGGTGGATATCCACCTAGGGCCACTTGGGTTGTGGCCCTAGGCGTGGGCCGGCGGTTTCTATACTGTAGTGACCATTATTGTAGCTGGGCTAGGGAGTGTTTTCTAATGGAATGGAGGCCTATAGCCCATTAATGGCCCTAGGCATTGGCCTGGCCCTGCTCCACCACTGCCTATAGTTAACTTGCAGACAAACTAACACAACTAGAATTTTAGACTTCTCCTAATATTTTGGCACTCAAGGTTTAGTAAATAAACTTTCCTATCAAATGCCTGCTAGTCGTAGTATTTTATTATTACTACTTAAATATTTGGCTCTATTAGACTCTTGCAACTGAACTCATAGTCAAATATTTGGCTCTATTAGAGCAACTCCAAGAGAAAAACTATTGTAACCTTACTCTAATGGGCATATTAACTCTTGGACAGAAGATTCAATGAGCTATGCTTGAAGGATATATAGACCGAGCTCCGTCAACTGATATTGATGTTAGTCAGATGAGTAGATGTCTACGAACTTCTGTTACGAACCTCTAGTTAGCTACTCAGAAATAGTAAGCCCGGCACAGTTCACTGGTTATATGAATATCTAGCAATAATATAAATGATATCTTTTAATCTGTATATTTTAAATTAATTTTGAGCACGGGAGAGTAATGTGTACTATTTTTTTTACTATTCAAGAACTTATTACAGAGATAACTATATGTTTGACACATTCCTGTACGCTAAAAGTTAGCGAGTAAAATGCAGCAGCAGCCCCTAAACTTGGTAGGGCTGTCATCCAAGTCCCTAAACTCTCAAAATGCATGTCTACATACTTGAACTTGTCGAGTGTGTCATCTAGATCCCTAAACTTGATAGAGGGTGTCCTCTAGGTCCGAAACTCCCAAAATGCACATCTAGACCAGATTAACTTGACAGAGTGTCATCTAGGCCCCTAACTGACAGAGGATGTCATCCGGGTCCTTAAATATAAAAAATAAATAAATAGTTTAGGGTTTAGGGTATATATATTTATATTTATATGAAAAGTAACCTTTTAAGTATACCCTCTATTCTATATTATAAATCACTTTAACATTTTTATATATCCATTGTGCTATGCATCAAGATATGTATCAACATTACTCGATTTCTTCCGCAAGAAAAATTAAAACTTACACACATCTAGTGCTCATATAAGAACAAACCCTGCAAGCTATCCACCTAGGCAATGCACTATCATAAACAATTAATATCCACTTAGCTATTTCTCTCAACATACAAGTTATCCACTTAGACAATGCATTGTCACATATAATTAATCAATATCCGCTAAGCAAAGACTCAATAGCTAATATCTCAACATGCAAATTGTCCAACTAAGAGCAACTCCAAGAGATGGGTTATCCTTGTTAGGTAGGCTATATATGACTTTGTAGAAAAATTTGAACTTCAATAGACATGCTATATAGTTTTGTAAAATAGCAAGCATGTTGTCCCTAAAATCTAGGTGGCCATATATAGCCAGCCATAGTCATTTGCTATATGATTTTGTAAAATAGCAAAGTCTGTTGTGGATCTCTTTTTTTTTTTTTACAAAATAGCCGAATAATAAAATTTGGCTATTATATTTAGCCAAGCTGTTGGAGTTGCTATGCATTATATATATATTATCATGTTCCTATGCATACATATACATCTCATAATTCTTAGCGATTAACATTCTAACTCATTTGTATTCCTTCTCACATATCCACAATTACGTGCAGCGAATCATCCTAGTAACACATAAAGAGAGTCCAGAAATTCCATGTCGTTTAGTCCTAACGTTTCCGGCTCGATCGATCACTATAGCAGGCATTAAAATCTGTAGGACTGGCCCCTGTTCGCTTGGCTTATCACCACCAGCCAGGCCAGTATTTTCTCTCACGGCACCGGCCAGCCAGCGCCAGTCGAACAAGCGATTTTCTCACAAAGATCACCGCGCGACAGCCACCAGCCGAACAGGCTCACCGTTCGTGTTCGCGTGCAATTTAATGGCGTCGATCTGCCACATGCATATGCACCCAAGTGTACGTATAGTCATGCATTGACTGGTGGTTAGCGGATTCAATTTGGGGGTGCATGAACATATGAAATATTTAAGTGGCGAGTATGATCTCAAGCTTGATTAGATGACGACCAAGAGCAGCGCAGATGAATTATGAACACTGGACCAGGCAACCAGCAGGCCAGTTGGTGTGTGTCTAGTATATATATATATTGCTTGTGCGAGTAATATATATGTGGCTGGCCAAAACATTTGAGTTTTGGGATTGTGATGTTTTTGTGCAGTATAGTAATATAAGTACGGGCAATGACACAAGCTATGTATGGGCGGTAGCAAGTATTCAACAATATTATCTTTGGTTTTATTACTTTGTTCAATTCGATCGCCCGGGATGACTGGGACACACGAAGTTCAGTAATATTGATTGTAGTCATGTTGAAGCAATTGTTCAGAAGTTCAAGTTGAGAACGGTGAGTAGTGTGTTGAAATAAAAGGACACCAGTACACAATGGTTTCTGTGTAACTGGCAACGTACTAGCTAGCTTTTCTCTTGAAGGTATCCTGATTATACAAGGCTGCGTGCTTAATCAAAATAGTATCTATATAATTCAAAAGCATGTCCCCATGGTATAGTATAATTGACTATTTGAAGAATAATGCTGATTTTGACTAGCACATCATCATAGTATACTATGTAAGTACTTCTTATAGCAAAATATATGTCTACACAAACCGTGCATATGGCGCAACAAACTTCCGCTTATAGTAGGCCAGAAAGCTACATAATAAAGCAAAAGGTTGCGTGTGACACCACCTTTCTTCTTGTTAGTAAAAGATTAACAGTGGTGGAGCAGTGCCTTTCCAAGATTCTATATTAGTGTCTATATATTTGATCGATAGTACTCCCTCCGTTTCAAATTGTAGTTCACTTTGGCTTTTCTAGATTCATTTCTTTTATTATGTATCTAGACATAGTGTATAACTAGATACATAGTAAAATCAATGTATCTAAAAAAGCCAAAGTGAACTACAATTTGAAACGGAGGGAGTATCATTTTGCGTGACACATGACTAGATTCGGTCAGTGCAGGTTCAGTGCAGGCTCTCCTCCGAGCTTGTTTAATCGGCGATATAAGTATATGATGGCAAGTACAGTCCCACTCCCACCACGAGCTAGCTTTTGCTAATTACCAATTAATCAATCACGTAACTAAACCGGATTAGTAAGTTAATTAACATTAACCATTGCCCACTCTTAAGCAACCGAATAACAAGTCAATCATTCTGTTGGTGTGTCTTATATAGTCTAGAGAAGCTAGTACAGTGCAGGATCGGAATTGCTAGCTGACCAGCACTAGTCCTATATATATAAGAGATCTTGCTGCTTTGGACGGTTGGACCACAATTAGTTAGTGGAGTAACTGATCCGTACGTATTTAGGTATGTACTGTAGATATTTGTGTGTATATAACTACTACAACCACAATGGATATGCATGTGGCGGCGCCTAGCTGCCATTGCTTAAAAGAGAAAGGTTTTGTCGCATCGTGAAAGCTTTGGGTCCACCGACCGACCTAAATAACCATATGATAGCCTTGAATGTTGTTTCAATTTAAAACCTTCTTGTCTTCTATTCTCAAAGCCAAATATTATCCTAATACGTACCTTCTTTTGGACAGCGCCTAACAATACTTCGAAATCTATATATTGGTCTTCTGTTTTGCAGGTTAGGCACCATTTGGATGCAAATGTCATGTACCAGATTCATAGAGGTGACTCTTCAATCTAGTCATCACCATGGTCGTCTATTTGGAGAGAAATCCATGATCACCTACTCCTTGATGTCACCAACAACCCCTTGCCATCCACTGTTGCTGACTTTGGTTGCCTCAAACACAAACTTGGAACCATGCACAAACTGCTAGCAACCACCTTTTCACAACAATCCTATAGTGATATTAGGAGTATCACTGTCCGCTCCTTCGATGAAATGCAGTACATTTTCAATCTGCAACCATACATGTACCCCTCACGCAGGCACATCGATCAAGGCATCGTTGTTTGCAAGTACATCGATCAAGTCATCGTTGTTCCAATATAGGATCATGTACCTAAATCGGTAGTCTTTCAAAGTAGTTCTTGTTGGTACGACACAAACGTTGTATATTCACGCATTGCAAAGACCACCAGACTAAAAGTTTAGTCCATCGTTGAATAGTAGGCTAAACATGGTCTAATTATTCACAAAAAAAAACATGGTCTAATTAAAATTTTCATTTTTAATATAACAAGTTGTACTCATCTATTAGCCTATGTTAGTTTTTTGTACGTTAGACCATGATTAATACATGTTTAGACCTTCAATTTAGCGTCCAACACATTAGACTAAATCTAGTTTAGTCGGCCTTTTGGCTACAGTATGAACTCTGGGTGAGCTGGGCGTTCGTTGTCCATACGCGTGTGTTGTCAGCGCAACTTTGGTCTGTCCATGTGTCGGACGCAGGGCTTGCCGACAATCGCTTTCAAAGTTATTGCATTGCATGTCTCACTGTTGACTCCCATAACTTGCCTCTAATTAGTACAGTTAGTATTAGATTAGTTTGATTGGGAACAAGATGTGGTACTGGTCGTCGTCAGTTGGAACGAGCATGCAAATTAAGCGTTGGCTGTATAGCTTTAGGCAATTGCAAGCAGCAGCATGGCGGAACCCATACCGCGCCGCGACGGATACGCGCGACTGGCTGCAGCGCACGCCGCACGTCACGCTCGCACGAACGCGGCCGCCATGGCAGCAGCTGGCGCAAGCATGCATGCATCAAGGCGAGTCCTCCGCGCCAATTCGTTCGATCGCTCTGGCCGCGGTGGCGCGGGCCACCTGGACCTGGCGGCGGCCGGCCGGCGATGTGACGCCCGACGTGGACGCGGCGAGATCGACGCGCTCTCCTCGCGATGTAGGAGTAGCTGTGAGCTGTGACCACCAGAAGCGCGTGGCGTGACCATGATGATGCCCGGTGTGGTAACCAGGCCGTACGCAAGTCTCTTTCCTGTCCACTGTGGCAGCCGTGCAGTGTCACTTCTGTGCTGACTGTGCACATGCCTCTGCGTCGCCCGGCCCGCCACCTGCTAGATCGAGCTTCCTTGATTTTTTTGAGAGCTGTGTCTACACTGTTGTCGAGTCTCTGCGGACGGTGGCCGGGTTGGTGGAAGGACTCCTCCGATCGATCCGTCCCAAAATACTCCCTGCACTAGCATTGTTGAGAGTTCAGAAATTGAGATTCCGGGATTCGTATTAAACTGTTGAACCTTAATACTTCTCCGGTTACCGAGAAGTTTAATTGACTAGTGTCATTTAGACTACCCAATAGTAACACATGAGAGAGAGGGGTTGTGTTAAATACAACATAGACTACGAGAGAGATTAACCCAAATTGATTTTTTTTTTCAAGGGCGGAGAGAGTATATATATGCTCGGGTATTTCAAGTTTGAATATTTTGGGTTTGATAATTGAGCATAAGATATTTTGCCCACCTTTACACATGCCGATATGGATCGAAACGGGCAAGTGTTGCATTCATTCGTATGATCGAGCCATAGTGGATTAGTATGTGGATTCGCCTGACACGCTGTGGGTTCGCCTGACACGCTGTACGCGGTCCCCGAATCCCTATTGGTTTGGGCCATAGTGGATTAGTATGTGGATCCAGCATTCGTGGAGCAGTTGTGGCCACGATGATCGCCTATATTATATACGTGGGACTAGGATTTTGTCGCACATACTGTGGATATATATGATTTACCATTAATTCACCAGCTGGAAAATAGAATGTACGCGCGCTGCCAATCAAGCAACGTACGGACAAGAACTGTACAACGGTCAACCTTTACGTACTTATTGCATGCAAGTCGACAAATGGCGGCCCTGAATCCTGACCTGACGCTTGCTAACTTTTTCACGAGTTTATTTGCTGTTTTTTTTTTCACACGATGCGTCGGGCGAGGAGGGGTTACCTCCTGTACTTGCTGGCTCGCTCGACTCGCTCGTTAATGGCTCGACTCGTTTTATAACAAGCCAGCTCGATTTATAATGAGCTGGCTCGAGCCAGCTCGCGAGCTGCTCGTTAGCTCAAACGAGCCAGGGAATTTACAAGCCAAAACACCTAAAAATATAGCTTCGCCCATACTCTCTCTTTATTTTGCTTCTTTCGTGAATTGTTGGATGATGTCTAAAGTCTAAACTCTATGACAGTATGAGTACGACTGTACGACTACCATCATAGACTCATATTGTGGTGGGCTGTTTTAAAACTTTGATGAATTCTATTTCTTGATTGATCGATGGATTGATGGATTAAATTTATATGTACTTACAAATTTGTTGGCTCATTGTTCACGCACTGTAATGTGTTTTTGAGGTCCGGCTCATGAGCCAAAACGAGCTGCCGAGCCGTGTAGCGAGCCGAGCCGAAGCTGCTCTTCCAAATAGTTAGTTAAACGAGCCGAGTCAAGCTAGAAACTAAACGAGCCGAGCTATAACGAGCCGAGTTGGCTTGATATCCACCTTGATTAGCAAGTAGTACAGAGGTAGATGTGAGGTGGCAGCTTCGAGCCTACAAATGGACCGGTCCGTGTGAAACACCAGATCGGGCTTGGACAGGGGATGGATCTCGCACGGCGGTGATGCGATCCAAAGAAGACATGCATAATCTTTGCATGCACCACACCGAGCCCCCACCGGAGAACTAGAGGAGTCCAAGGGCGGTAGGACCCCGGACAATGTTAGATAATTAGGCAATTTCCATGTCATTTTAATTCCATGAATTAACATTATGATGATGACATATAAAAGATTAATAAATTTTGAGATCAAGACATCAACCATATCCAAGATAAACTTAAGCATGTGACAAATGAAACGATGTAATAGATCAACTGAAACATGTAGACAATAACATATGAAACAAATAGAAAGCGTAACTATCAAAACATTGGAACATGAACATATGAGACAATATAACCGAATCGATAAACATTCGCATATGGTAGATAGATAACAGAATATGCATCGGGCATCTAATGAAACGATATGATAGAGTAGATGAAACATACTCATGATAGTATGTGAAACAAAGAGATGAACTACTTGAAACATTCGAAACCGTAGAACGAAAAAACAGAGAGAAGATGAATCGATCATACCCTCCCATGCGCTCCGATGATCCGCATCCTGACCGATTTCCTTCGTCATGTCGTAGAAGATGAAGATGGCCTCTCCACCGGGAAGAAGATGAAGATCACCCTTGAAGCGCACGATGTCACCCTGTGAATCTCGAGGAGAAGACGAACGACGACGGTGATTCGGGCAGCCGCCTAGACGCTCCCCAAAAACCTAATTGCCGATCCCCCGCAAGGTCTCGAACGGCAAGGGCTTCGAGGCACCGCCCCTCTCGCCTCCTCCGTCGCGGCGCTTGAGTCACGAGATGGAGATGACCTTCATTGCAAAGCCTAAATCGTGTTATCAAGTGACGGTCACTAACGACATATTTTTTCCGGCCAACTTACTACCATAAAGGGAGTAAAACTATACCTTTTATACTCATATACATTTATTACTAACATATTTCCACTTGTAGTGTTCGAAATGTATTTTGTAGTATTTATAATAAATACAGGTGGAAATACGTCCAAAGTACGCCATCCCTGGAAAACGCATTCCCCTTCAAGATAACAAGCCTGTGGTGGAAATGGACCGAAACGACACAACCGGACCAAGCCAAGCCCACACTACAACTTTTCAAGCCCATTCAAGACAAGACGCCGAGGCTCGGACCGGGCCGAGCCTGGGGCGGGTTTGGGCGCACCCCGTGCGGCCGCACCCTCCTGGGGGCGGTTCGAGCCCGCCGCTCGAGGCGGTACATTAAGTGCGTAATCAGCGGTTCGGTGGTTGATGGCCGGTGCAAACGCACTGACGCCCCGCTTAGGTCGGTTAGGGGGTAATAGGGTCATTTGGCCACCTCTCATGTGTATAAATAGGTCCCCTCTCCCTCACTCAACACACCTCAATTGGAGTAACACACCAATTCCACACAACACAAGGAGAAGCCACAATGTAGAAGAGAGGAAGAAGTCCCACTCCTATTCTTATTCTTCTTCCTCTTAGTTATAATGGAGAGTGAGAGAGGGAAGGCTAGAAGAGGGCTTGGCCTCTTCTCCATGGAGTCCCTGTACCCCCCTGCATTGCGGATCTCGGGTGGTCGGAGTGCGGACTTGTCGGCACCCGCCACGCTTTGTACCTCTACAACCTTCTAATCATTTGGGTAAGAATGGTTGTGTCCCTTTTCGGCTTATTACTCTTAAGCATATTATCTAGTCAAGTTATAGACTTGCGGGATTGATAGTCGTTCCTTCGGGGCGATACTCTAGAAGAAGGACCCCGGGGACGGGTAAGCCTTGTCGACACGCTAGAGTAATAATCACTAGTGTAGACGTGGTGTCTAGACTAAGGGTTTTCAATCTTTTGTGGCGCATCCCACGGTTGAGGGGTAGACGGCTGGGTTGTGACAGACCTTGTCCGTCCCTTGTAATCCCCCACGTTTGGGTGTGGCGCAGTGCTAAATGCCGGTCTCCATCCCGCAGTTTGGGCGATTGCCCGTGCGAAGTGAGGACATAACAACCAAGTGATCCCTCGCTAGAGAGTTCGAGCCCATAAAGATACCTCACCACCCATAGTTATCCTAGGGTGACCCTTTCAGAGAGTAATCACACAACCGTTCCTCGTGGAAATACGATACCCTGAATACTTCCGGGTGAAATGCTATAACGATAATTCCGTGTGCTTGCGGATTCTTCTGCATACGTTAAGAAACGTCAACAAGCATTTCTGGCGCTGTTGCCGGGGAATGGTAGTCATAATTCTCTCTGAGCCTAGAGCACCCGTGTGTTGTATCAAAAAAAAAAAATAGTTATTTATTTTACCTTTTTTCCAAATTGAAGCCTTATCGAAATTTAAAATCTTTGTGCTTCTCCAAGGGGTGAGTTCACGGGGGCCAAAATCTTTTTTCAAAATCAAAATTTTCATTCGCCATGAACTCCACCCTAAATTTGAAAAAAAAAACTTTTGGTTCGGGCACTCCATCTCTGGTGACCATTTTGAAAATCTATGTTGCCACCTACAAGATTTCAAGGAATTATGATCATGCCTCAGCATTCCTGGCATGATCCAAGAAATTCACATGTGGAATTTGTTTCTGCTCTCCCTCATAGGGAAAGCAAAACAATAGTACACTATTGTCGTAGGAAGTTTGAATGGGGGACCGAAGAACTCAAAGACAATTTTTGTCTAGCATTCTTCCCCATCAATGCCTACCAAGGACAATCCTCGATTTCAAATAGGATGAGAAGGAGTCTATAGCCGCAGCCTAGGCCAGGGTTTATAATGTTTATACATGTTGGCCTAGATTTGTCATTACCCGATAATGTGCTTTTTGCATATCTTTTGTTCGGGTCTTGACATAGATGCTGCCCTATGCCTTGACATGACCGTTGGAGGGTCATTTGCACGTAAACCTACAACGGAACATAGGAAAATCCTTGAACACATCCTAGAGAAGCTTGCTTCTCCGGTTGTAGAACCTAATCCCCTCCACATTAAGGGCATGTCAAGCGTTGAGGAGCTCTCATCGGTCGAGCCATTCCCCGCACCGCCATTGGAACCGACCGTTGAGCTCCCTCTCCGAACCACGAACACCGAAGGAAAGGAATGCTTCATCCTTTGGAGTTCGCGATTGAATTCAAGGATGATGACGAACCTCGTAAACTGAGGTGTGCTCAGACTTTCATATCTATTTCATCCTTGACTTCAATCCTCTCACTGGCTACCCTCAAAAAAAACTTTTTCACAAAAAAGCCAATAGAGGGAAGCCGTGATGAGAAGTTGGGAAAGATTGCTTCCGCCTCACACCTAGACATCCCAAAGGCAAAGCATCTTCCCAACCAAAACCCGTTCGAGGAGGCAAAGTTTATAACTCTACTCGTTTCACCCAAGTTGTTTCCACATCTTAGTGAAACGAAACACCTGTCGCCCTCACACGAACACAAGTCATGTCCCTCTGGCCAACAAAACATTGTTCTTGACAATGGTCAAGATTCGAATATTCGTCCTTCACGACAAATCTTTTGAGGGTAAAACCCTCATGTGCCATGGACATGCATGAAGCGATAACTCTTGAGACCAAGAAGAAATATGTTGTTGAGCATAACAAGTTGTCAATTGAGACTTCCTACATGCTCATCTTTGGGTCTTCTTGAGTTTGTTTTGCTTCTAGCCGAGTGCTTCGACGAAGATCACAACCATCTCTTGGTTCTCTTTGTAAACCTTTTTAAGAGAATGGTTGCAAGTCTCGTAGTAGCATGATGACGCTAACCTTGCAGCTTGAGCGTAATGCTAAAATTCTTAGTGGTGAAACTGGGAACTTCACCACCATAAGCTGCAGGATGTTTTCCCACGGTCAAGCTTACGACCATAAAGAAAGCACTGCCAGGAGATACCCTGGACTTTCAAAAAAAAAAAGAGAAAAAAAAGGTCTTTCTCTCTTCTTATTAATAAAAGCAAGAACATGTTATCGTTAGTATGCACCTTCGGGTATTCTTGTCGCTAACCATTTCAGGTGGAGATCGATTAAGAAGATCAAAAGAGGCACGCGATGCTTGAAAACATGAGGGCGACATCAAAAAAAAAAAAAAAAGAAACCTTTGATGCTCATCGGTGATGGAACACACTCACAAGGAGACCCTGACCCCGCACACTTGACTTTGCATAAAAGTCTAAGTATGGGGAAGATGGTGAAAACCTCAAGTTCCATACACCAAGGCGTCATAAAAAAAAAGATGGTGGATAAAAGTTGATGTCACTCTACCTTGCTGAAAAAAAAAAAAGGAGAAGAAAGAGAGATTTGAAAAAAAAAAAGAAGAAGACGAGAGAGAGGAAATAAACCTTTCAACCCCAAGTTCTTTTGTCCCGTTCTTGTGATGACATCAAAAGACAAGCTTGGGGGGAGCCTCCAACCACGCGACCAATCACAACTCGGATCATTCTTGCGCACAAGCTAGCACAACCATGAAAGGTAAGTAAAAAGCTAGCTTGGGGGAGGACTCCAAGAAAGGTAATGTGAATCTCACATTTTGATTATACTATCTATCTTATAAAATGATGAGATTTGCTCAATGAATTTTCATGTCTATACATATGAGCTATGAAAATGTTTAGTCTTAGTCCCTTGTTGAAATGATGAATAGTTGCTCTGTCTTATGTTTTGCCTGTGCCTAGTTTATAATTCGAATTTCTCTAAAGTTTGGGTTTAGTGGCTAAGTCTAAAAACTCATCCTGAAAAACCTGATTCATGTGGGTTGCATAAGCTCCATCTAGTCTAAGTTGTTGCCAAGTATGATATGGTACAAACAGATTTACTATGATTTCGTTCAAATGAGATACTTGACATCCGGAGTTTAATTTGAAAGAAAAGAGAAATGCTATGGGCTATGCTAAAAAAAAAAAAAGAGATGAAAAATGGACACGTGTCCGAGGGCGAGTAGAGCCCACATCTCCAAAAAAAAAAAAAAGAAGAAAAAGAGAGGAAATAAAAGATAAAAAGTCTAGGGCGAGCAGAGCCCACCTCTCCAAAAAAAATATATATATATTTATATAGCAATAAAGCCCATACTTTCTCGAAAGACAAAATATAATCTAAATAAATCCCGGATGAGAAAGTTGATCAAAAGGATGAATGAAAAGTATTTACGTTATAACCGTTCTATCCGGCAACCACCCAAGACTTTGAGAAAGCTAAAAAGCCCCGCTACGATGAAAGATAATAAAGGGTGAGAAAAGATGTGCCATTTTATTCAAACTATAGTAGAAAATCTTATTATAACCCCGGCACTTGTGAAACATAACCGGCATTGTAGAAACTCCCGATCAACAACCAAGTATTTATCTTTTGCTCGAGGACGCGCAAAGGGTAAGCTTGGGGGAGTTTGTTGACGGTCACTAACACATATTTTTCCCCCAACTTACTACCATAAAGGGAGTAAAACTATACCTTTTATACTCATATACATTTATTACTAACATATTTTCACTTGTAGTGTTCGAAATGTATTTTGTAGTATTTATAATAAATACAAAAATACGTCCAAAGTACGCCATCCCGAAAAACGATTCCCCGAAGATAACAAGCCCGGGGTGGAAATGGACCGAAACGACACAACCGGACCAAAGGCCAAGCCCACACTACAACTTTTCAAGCCCATTCAAGACAAAGACGCGAGAGGCTCGACCGGGCCGAGCCCAAAAGGGGTGCGGGCGCACCCCAGGTGCGGCCGCACCCTCCCCGGGGCGGTTCGGTGGTTGATGGCCGGTGCAACGTACTGACGCCCTGCTTAGGTCGGTTAGGGGGTAATAGGGTCATTTGGCCACCTCTCTCATGTGTATAAATAGGTCCCCTCTCTCCCTCACTCAACACACCTCAATTGGAGTAACACACCAATTCCACACAACACAAGGAGAAGCCACAATGTAGAAGAGAGGAAGAAGTCCCACTCCTATTCTTATTCTTCTTCCTCTTAGTTATAATGGAGAGTGAGAGAGGGAAGGCTAGAAGAGGGCTTGGCCTCTTCTCCATGGAGTCCCTGTACCCCCTGCATTGCGGATCTCGGGTGGTCGGAGTGCCGGACTTGTCGGCACCCGCCACGCTGTACCTCTACAACCTTCTAATCATTTGGGTAAGAATGATTGTGTCCCTCTTTCGGCTTATTACTGTTATAGACTTGCGGGATTGATAGTCGTTCCTTCGGGGCGATACTCTAGAAGAAGGACCCCGGGGACGGGTAAGCCTTGTCGACACGCTAGAGTAATAATCACTAGTGTAGACGTGGTGTCTAGACTAAGGGTTTTCTATCTTTTGTGGCGCATCCCACGGTTGAGGGGGTAGGCGGCTGGGTTGTGACAGCCTTTGTCCGTCCCTTGTAATCGCCCCACGTTCGGGTGTGGCGCAAAGCTAAATGCCGGTCTCCATCCCAGTTTGGGCGATTGCCGGTGCCCGGTGAGGACATAACAGCCAAGTGATCCCCGCTAGAGAGTTCGAGCCCATAAAGATACCTCACCACCCATAGTTATCCTAGGGTGACTCTTTCGAGAGTAATCACACAACCGTTCCTCGTGGAAATACGATACCCTCAATACTTCCGTGAAATGCTATAACGACAATTCCGCGCGCTTGATTCTTTTCGCATACGTTAAGAAACGCAACGATTACTCGAATATGTGTTGTATTTGCGATCAATCTCAACCGGAGGATGTGCAACACCTTTTATGCTTTTCCGGCAAACCAAGAGGCCACACCTCCCAGCCAAAGGGTCACCGTGAGTGCAAAGTGGGCAAGACCAAAGGCCAACATAAATGCCACCTTGACAAGCCAAAAGCCCTCTCACGTGAGCAACCCAAGAGACCAAAGGCCAATAGGCTGATTTCTTTCAACTCCAATTGTTACAAATTAAACACTCATAATTACACACCATAGAGTTATTGATTTATTAGAAATATAAATGAGCCAAGCCCATAATAAATCCAACAATCCCCACCAAACTCTAGGGTTTGTAATTATGAAATTTTAGAACCATAATTCTTTGATATACCAGTGTTTCGATGGAGACTTTAAGTTGAACATCCATCTAGAACAGGAGTTTCACTCATTCACAACTGAACAATGGACTAAGCCTTGAATTGACAGTTTTGTGCGAGATGAGATTCACTCAAGTCCTTTGCCGATACTAGGCTGCAAAGGCATCCCCGCTGTTTGAAGCATATAAGTCATACTTCTCGTGCCTTTCGTGAGTATTCGGGGATTACCCAAGTCCCATAGACGTGACTAGCAGTCGACTCACATAGGTGTACTCCTCAAAAGATGTTCGTAGGGCAACATCTCATCTTCAACTTAAGACTCTTGGAATACATTAAGGTAAATACCATCCTGCCTTTTACGATATAGGAAAGATGTGCGTCGAGAAATGAGTCCGAGAAAGGGATCTTTCCTCTCAATCTACTCCTAGCTTGTTTCACCACTCTACTTCACGGGATCTCCGATCACATAGAGCAGGTTACCACTATAGTAGATTTCACGTGGGTCTCATACCCATTTCTCTCGACTCACTTTTTTATCACATTGCGTGATGCACCCTTTAGTGAATTGATTCGCGGATTATTCGACGTGTGGATATAATCCACCGTTATAACTCCTGAGGTTTTTAACTTTCCGACCAGATTTCAATCTTCTCTTAACATGCCTTGTAGACTTCATGTTATTCCCCGAACTCGTTGACTTTGTAATCACAACCGATTGTCACAGTTCATGGAAATAGCCGATATCGGTTTTTCAACTACCAAGAAATCTAATAGGAAATCACGTAGCCACTCGGCCTCGGCCCCAGCAGTGTCTAACGCCGTGAGTTCTCGCTTCCATTGTAGACTTTGTTAAGATAGTCTGCGCTTGCAAGACTTCCAGGGAACAGCGCCACCTCCAAGCAAGAACACATATCCGCTTGGCATAAAGCTCATCGGATCGTAAATCCAAGCCTGGCATCACAATAGCCTTCCAAAGACTCTTGGGTTTCCGTATAATGTATACCATATGTCATAGTACCTTTCAAATAGCGCAATACTCTCTCAAGAGCACGCCAATGATCATCTCCTGGTTTTGACGTAAACCGGCTCAGCTTGCTCACAGCATAAGAGATGTCTGGCCTTGTTGCACTCGTAAGGTACATGAGTGAGCCAATGATCTGGGAGTATGTCAATTGATCCCTTGCTATTCTTCGATTTTTCCTCAATAGCACACTAGGGTCATAAGGTGTAGGAGCAGGATCACAGTCACTAAAACCAAAGCGACTTAATACCTTTTCCACATAATGGGATTGTAACAATCACCTTCTCTAATAAGCTTGATGTTTAGAATGACATCAGCTTCTCCCAAATCTTTCATTTCGAAATTGCTCGATAGAAGATTCTTCACTTCCTCAATCACATTGAGATTAGATCCGAAGATCAAGATGTCATCAACATAAAGGCATAGTATAACTGCCTCACCCCCACCATACCGATAATACACACATGAGTCTGCTTCATTCACAACAAAGCCAGCAGCTGTAAGAGTATTATCAAACTTTTCATGCCACTGCTTAGGAGCTTGTTTTAGGCCATATAATGATTTTATCAACCTACACACCTTGTTCTCTTGATCATCCACAATAAAACCTTCTGGCTGATCCATATAGATCTCCTCATCCAACTCTCCATTTAGAAAAGCTGTCTTAACATCCATCTGATGAATGATAAGACCATAAGAGGCTGCCACGGAAATTAAAGTGCGAATTGTAGTCAACCGAGCAACTGGTGAATAGGTGTCAAAGAAATCTTCACCCTCTTTTTGGGTATATCCTTTGGCCACAAGCCTTGCCTTGTACCTCTCAATTGTACCATCAGGCCTAAGCTTTTCCTTGAAGATCCATTTGCAACCTATAGGTTGACAACCATAAGGACGGTCAACGACCTCCCACGTTCCGTTAGACATAATTGAATCCATCTCACTCCTTACTGTTTCCTTCCACAAGTCAGCATCAGGAGAAGAATATGCCTCTCTAATGGTGGTTGGTGTGTCTTCCACAAGGTACATTATAAAGTCATCACCAAAGGATTTCGCAACCCTCTGTCTCTTGCTCTTTCGAGTGACTGTAGTGTCATCCTCCTCAGGGATGTGCACATGAGAATCCTCGGATGATGTATAGGAATAGACAAAGCATGCTCATGGGGAATTATAGTCTCATGACTTGTTTCACTAGGTGTATTCTTCATTGGAAATTCATTCTCAAAGAATGTAGCGTCTCTTGATTCCATGATTGTATCAACATACATATCGAGGCACATCGATTTTATAATTAAGAACCTATATCCAAAGTCTTTGTGAAAGGAATAACCAAGAAATACACAATCAACAGTTTTAGGCCCAAGTTTACGCTTCTTGTTGATTGGCACATTCACTTTAGCCAAGCAACCTCAAGTGCGCAAATATGAGAGATTTAATCTTCTCTTTTCCCATTCCTCAAATGGTGTGATCTCTTTATTCTTTGTTGGAACTCTGTTCAGGACATGACAAGCGGTCAAAATCGCCTCACCCCACCATTCCTTGGATAATCCCGCTGTACTCAACATGGCATTCACCAAGTCGGTTAGAGTGCGGTTTTTCCTTTCAAAGAATCCAATTGGATTGTGGTGAGAATGGCGGTGTCCTCTCATGAACAATACCATGTTCCACAACGTAACTTATCAAAAATATTAGAGAAGTATTCTCCACCTCGATCGGACCTTAACCGTTTTATTTTCCTCTCAAGTTGATTCTCAACTTCAGCTTTATAGGTCTTAAAATAATTAAACGCTTCATCTTTTGACTCTAAGAGATACACATAGCAAAAACGGGTGGAGTCATCTATAAAAGTGAGGAAATATCTTTTACCGCCTTTGGTCAAGATTCCGTTCATCTCACATAAATCATAGTGAACAAGTTCTAGAGGTGCCGTGATTCCTCGCCTCGGCAGCCTTTGTGAGGCTTGCAAGGGTTGTTTTGATTCAACACACACATGGCACTTATACTTTTTGACCAAGTTAAATTTAGGAATTAAATTCAGATTTGCTAACCGCATAAGATAGCCAAAACTTGCATGACAAAAACGTGAATGCCATAAATCCGACTCATCGAAATATCAACATAATTCACCATTTTATTACACACATCATGCAATGATAAGCGGAACAAGCCCACACTGCAATCATATCCTTTACCAACAAAAGAACCATGTCTCGACACAACACATTTATTTGACTCAAGAACAACTTTGTAGCCATCTCGACATAACAGAGATGCACTAACAAGATTCTTCTTTATAGAGGGCACATGCTGCACGCTTTTCAATGGCACCGTCTTCCCGAAGTAAACTTCAGAATGACCGTACCAACACCAAGAACATGAGCACGCGACCCATTTCCCATCAACAAGGCGCCCGGACCTCCCGACTGGTAGGAAGAAAACAAAGACACATCAGCACATACATGAATGTTTGCACCACTATCCATCCACCACTCGGGTGAATTACAACTGAGAGAACAAATGGTAAAGAATTACCATACCCGGATGTTCCATCTCCGGTTTCGATAGTAACAACATTTGCTGATTTCTTGTCTGGCGTGAACTTATCGGGGCATTCTCTTGCCCAATGTTGATCACTACCACGTGACAAAGCATCCTCCCTTTCCCTTATTGGTATTGTTGTTCTTCTTTTTAAATTGTCTTTGTTTGAACAGGCTTGTTTGAGTTCTCTTGCTTGTTTTTGTTTTTCTTCTTGTTAAACTTGCGGAATCGAGTTTCTCTTACGCACCACATTAGCGAGTAGATGTCTCAACACCTTTCCCATTGTCCTTTGCTCTAGCCCTCTCCTCGACATCAAGAGTGCCAATGAGCGCTTCCACATTGAACTCCTGCCTCTTATGTTTGAGGGAGGTAGCAAAGTCCTTCCAAGAAGGTGGTAACTTGGCGATTATACCGCCCGGCCACAAACTTGTCGGGCAAAGGACAAGGGAAAAGCTCGAGTTCCTTAGCTAGTGCATGAAACTCATGAGCCTGTTCCACTACGGTCGGTTCTCAACCATCTTGTAGTCATACAAATTACTCCATGAGATACAACTCACTACCGGCATCGGTAACTCCAAACTTTCCAACAAGTGCATCCCACGCCTCTTTCCCTGTAGGAAGGATGATGTAGCTTTTCCTAATTTCGCATCAAGTGCACTTATCACCTCACCTCAAAAGTGGTTGTCATCGGCCTTAAACTTAGCCTCCTCCGCGGGGAGACAAGTTATCGGGCTTGCCCTCGGCGGCATGATAACAAGACATTGCGATAAGCCACAACTCCATCTTAGCTTTCCATATCAAGAAGTTTTAACCATCAAAAGGATCGGGGCCTTAATACGGCAAAAACCTCGACGAGAAAAATGCCTATTATTAGGTTTTTGGAATGTTAGATAATTAGGCAATTTCCATGTCATTTTAATTCCTTGAATTAACATTATGATGATGACATATAAAAAAGATTAATAAATTTTGAGATCAAGACATCAACCATATCCAAGATAAACTTAAGCATGTGACAAATGAAATGATGTAACAGATCAACCAAACATGTAGACAATAACATATGAAACAAAGAAGCGTAACTCTTTTGAAACATTGGGACATGAACATATGAGACAATATAAGCTGAATCGAGATAAACATTCGCAGACATGGTAGATAGATAATAGGAATATGCATCGGGCATCTAATGAAACGATATGATAGAGTAGATGAAACATACTCATGATAGTATGTGAAATGAAATGAGAGATGAACCATTGAAACATTCGAGAAACCAGAACGAAAAAACAGAGAGAAGATGAATCGATCATACCCTCCCATGCGCTCCGATGATCCAGATCCTTGACCGATTTCCTTCGTCATGTCGTAGAAGATGAAGATGGCCTCTCCACCGGGAAGAAGATGAAGATCACCCTTGAAGCGGGACGATGTCACCCAGAAACTCGAGGAGAAGACGAACGACGACGGTGATTTGGGCGTCAACGTAGATGCTCCCCAAAAACCTAATTGCCGATCCCCCGTGCAAGGTCTCGAACGGCAAGGGCTTCGGAGGCACCTGCCCTCTCGCTCCTCCGTCTTGCCTTGAGAGTCACGAGATGGAGATGACCTTCATTGCGGCTGAACTGTGTTACTCGAATATGTGTTGTATTTTACGATCAATCTCAACTAGAGGATGTGCAACACCTTTTATGCTTTTCCAGGCAAACCAAGAGGCCACACCTCCCAGCCAAAGGGTCACCGTGAGTGCAAAGTGGGCAAGACCAAAGGCCAACATAACTGCCACCTTGGACAAGCCAAAAGCCCTCTCACGTGAGCAACCCAAGAGACCAAAGGCCAATAGGCTGATTTCTTTCAACTCCAATTGTTACAAATTAAACACTCATAATTACACACCATAGAGTTATTGATTTATTAGAAATATAAATGAGCCAAGCCCATAATAAATCCAACAGACAATGCACACGGACTTTTTCTCTCGCACCGGTGCAAACTATACAACATGTTTACGGACAATGGTACGACACAACTAGCTAGGCTGGCAAAATGCAACAATACTCCCTCCGTCCCCATGGAGTTCGTCGTTTTTGACTTTTGAAATTCATGTTTGACCATCCGTCTTATTCAAAATATTTATGCAAATTATAAAATAAATTAATCAATATTCAAGTATCTTCATTGATAAAATAAGTCGTACCAAAATAAATTATATTTATGCAAAAAATTTGAATAAGACGAAGCATCGAATAAGATGGCACGGAATCCACGGTTACAAACTTCGGTGGGACGGAGGGAGTAGGTTATAGAAAAGAAGATCAAACCCATGACATGACATATATCATCATGAGTCATGACATACTCCCTCTGCCCCTTATAATTGACGTCCGAGCACGATTGTCTAGTACCTAAATAAATGTCGTTAGCTTCCACGATAGTAGGCTGGGCGGGGTGTACGAGAAGGCAGCGGTCTTATCATCTCGTCGCCACCCACCGGGCCTCCACCACCGCAGAAATTGTGGAGTAAAAAGAAAAACCCTACCTTATCCCGACGCGCGACACACGCCGCCCTCCGCCATTTGCAACGCCGCGCGCTGATCCCGTCTCCGCCCGCGCCGCCCACCCTCTCCGCCCGCGCCAGCCCCGTCTCCACCTCGTCGGATCCCGCCTCCACCGCGACGCCACACCTCGCGGGCCCCCGCCTCCACGCGCCAGGCCCCCACCTCGCTCGCCGCCGCCGCACGCGCCGGCCCGTCCTCCAAGACGCCAGCCCCCGCCCTCCGACGCGCCGACTTCCACCGCACCGGCACCCGCCCTCCACCGCATCTCTCTTCCCCTACCCATCCTCCATCCATGAAAGGAAGTTCTACATCAACGAAGGGGAAAGGCCTCGCGCGGGAAAGGCCCAGGGTGCGACTCCGCCCTTTCTCCCCCGTGTGAGCGGGACGCAGCCGGTTAGGCGCTGCGTTCAGGTTAAGGGTGAAGGCGGCCGCCTACAGCAGCAGCTACTTTTGAATTTCGTTTTGCTTCCTTGTATAAAAATCGGCGGTACATTTTCAGTTTCCCGTTGTTTGGTGTAAAAAGTTGATTTTGCCGCCCGAGTGATCCGCCTCTGGCCTTTTGTTTATTGTAAAACTTTTGAGTGGGTGGATCTTTGTCATGGTTCTTCTCATTTGTTTATTGTATAAAAACTTTGAGCGGGTGAGGAAAAGTAGTACCATTAATGTCAATACAGTTCAAATCTGCATGCCATCAATCATTTGTCACTAGGGTGCTCAGCTAGTGGGATTTTCATCTTAATTCTGTGCCAACCCCCGACGACACTTAGGGCACTCACAATGCAGACTCTATCATAGAGTCTAAGCGTATTTATTACCTTCATATTTATTGCATTTTGATGATGTGCGCTGATGTGGCAGTGTATTTATGGGAAAAACCAAGACTCCAAGTCTTATTTAGACTCCAAGTCCACAATACTCGAGTTATTAAATGGTCTTAGACTCTACGGTAGAGTCTGCATTGTGAGTGCCCTTATAAGGGGACGGAGGGAGTATGTATACATGCCAACATACATATATCAGATATAATAGTTACTCCTTAATTATAAGGGGACAGAGGGAGTATGTATACATGCCAACATACATATATCAGAGGGAGTATTGTATACACGGCCTAAAAGCACGTAGTATACATGCCAACATACATGTACTAATATACTCCTTTCGTGAGGAATATATCATCATGATTCATGACATATGTATACATGCCAACATACGTAATGGAGGCCAGGAAAATATTCCTAACGGCCAGCCGTGAGGAAAAAGTGATCTTTCATGTCATGTCGTTCCTTTCGGTATATTTCACGACCAACAAGGATATGTTTCCCGATGGTATTTAGCCATTTCCTGACGGTTTTTGCAGAATTCTCATGTGTGTGGTAGTGGTAGTCGTAGTTGGTTTAATTTTCCACCGTGATGATCAATTATTATGAGTTTGTTTTGACAATAAAATGACCATCGAGGCCTTCATTCCCCTGGGGAGTATTACAAGGAGGAAAAGAGGGGTGGAGAAGAGGAAGGGGGACCGCCCTGCTGCCTTGTTGCCGGCGAGGACGCCGGTGGAGAAGGCAGGGAGCCATCGGTGGGATTTCCCGTGGAGAATCAAGCGACAGATGGATTGGATGGAGGATGAAGATGTGAGGAAGGGGAAAGAATAGGTGTACTACTGTGAGCGGTGTACTACGCCGTTGTTTAACTTACTAATGAGAGCACTTCCGGCTTCACAATTATTATGAGTTGAAGGAGATAGAGTAAGGGCTTGATGAAGTAGATGAATACATTGATGGAAACAATGTCATGATGGCGGAGGAGGGAAGCAAAGACGAGCGGTGCTTGGATGAGCGACAACGTCATCAACCCGCCACCACTTCACGTCTCTCGACCTCCGATCAAAGAGCAAAAAGCTCGGGGCCCCGACCATACGCGAGTGGCCAACCACTTACCATGCTACGATCTCCCGATTCGAGGTTATTTATTTATTTTTATTCAAGGTTCATTTATCTTTACATAATGTTTCTCTCGGGTTCTAACTTTGTGTTGAAATAGGCCCGATAGAGGAAAGAGAGGAGGCGGCGACGGGAGAGGAGGCTGAGGCGAGGGAGCAGGCGAGGGCTCGGGCGAATAGACGAGAACTTGGAAGCTCTCCCTAGCGTCGTCGCGTGTTGTTGGAGGGGGTAGGTGAAGAGCCGCCGCCACGGATGTCCTTCGCTTCACCGCCGGTCTTCGGTCCACCACCGGATCCTTACGCCCTCTGTGAGTTTCTCTACCTTAACTCCAAATATGCATATATGAATGTGAATGGAAATGATGCTGAGTTTCAAATGCACCATGAGATGTGCATATGGACATGTGGTTGTCGGCCATCGAGCCGTTGTTTTTCTTGCGAGGTTTTGGAAACCCCTCCATGTAGGGAGGTGCTTTGCAGAAAATTTCTAACAATTTATCTTGCTTTTTTTTTCAAGTTAATAGAATTTATCTTGAATTTTGTCTCACAAATGCACTATCTTTGCCTACGTGCGGGTTCAATCTCACGCCTCGAACCCATCTCCTCGGTACCACGAGGACCGAGCTGCGTAAAAAATACGATTGACCGGGGCGTTGGCATTGAATTTGTGATGATTTAGGTGATGAACTTGTGTACTTGAACTTGTGAAGTCATTGTGATGGTTGCACTCATGGTTGAACTTGTGAACTTGTGACTCGTTGGATTTTATGTAACATATGTGTTATTGTGGATTATTACGCTATATATGTGATATGTATGCAATCTGCGATATATATGTGTTATATATGCAATATATATGTGACAAATATGAGCTGGGACAAAAAAAAAATACTTTGACATGAGCATATGCCCGGCTCATGGCAAATTGACCATAACTTTGCCGTGAGCCGGTGCACAGCTCACGGCAAAGAGAGTATCTTTCCCGTGAGCCACGCCATTAGGGCTCATGGGAAAGAAGGGGAAACACCATTTAGGTCTCACCTTTCCCATGAGCCGTAACGGGTTGGCTCACGGAAAGGGCGTGGCGCCGCCACCGTGGCCACCGCGCCCGGCTCGTGAGCCCCACATCCGCTCACGGGAAAGAGGTTTTTCTTCGTCTCCTCCTTTCCCGTCATAGCTATGCAATGAGTTACTCACAGGGAAAGCCTTTCCCGACGGGGGAATGACCTTTCCGTGAGCATCTCACTCCCACGGAAAGCGCTGCTCCGGTAGTGCTGGATGCATGATACATGTACTCTTGTATATGTACCCATGAACCTAATAATTTTGTATGAGAGTTTTTTTTTCAAAAAAAAATCTTTAATAGTTCAGTTCTGTTGCGATATATTGCTAACTTCTCAAGAATCAAAATAATCTTATACCATTCCGAACATAAATGCAGTGATGCAACTTTTTGTACGCTACTAAATGTAGGTCAAATTGTGCAAATTCTGCTATTTTCCAAGAAAAAAAAGCTCTCTTACCTATTTGTTTAACAAATACTAAACAGAGTAGATTTATGTTTATATATGAAATAAATGAAAGCTCTCTCATTAATGAGAAAGCAAAATCTAGAAGACCAACCCGGAACCGACCAAAAAGCAGTGAAATAATATTTTTTTAGAGTTAAAGGGCACAGCCCCCGTCTATTAACCATGTTCAATAAACCTAAAGATTCAGTTTACAGCTCTGGCAGATGGGGACACCATCTGTACACCGTTCATACTGATCACCTCCTGATCATACTGAAAAAGCAGTGAAATAATATAAACGGTGACACAATAATTTGATAGTAAACCGCCAGCTGCAAGCAAGTTGCAACATGTTTTCCAATAATAGCGAAGTAGAAACTTTTTCCTTCAAGTTATAGTTACAACCCAATATATGTACAGAACATTCAGCAGCAGCATCAGAAGAAGAAAAATTTCGAGGGTAAAGATCGAGTTTTTTAACAGGAGTTAATTAGACGTACAGTTTATTCACTGATTAGCAGACCGATCGACGACCAGAAGCAGAAATTACAAGTTCCAAAGGAGGGTACCAACGGTGACAACCGGCTGAGCCCAACCGTGGTCGCCGTCCGGCGCGAATCCGAACAGCTCGTCGGCATAGTGCGCCGACGCCATGAAGCCTGCAGCGTCGTGGTCGATCCACTCTGAGTCGCGCCAAGACGCTTGCGTAGCGTCGTCGTGGAACGAGAGAGACGCCGCGCCGAGCGGCGGCACGAGCAGCTCGGCGGCGTCCTCGTCGAGCGGCGGGAGGTCGACGATCGCCTCGAGCTCATCGTCATGCAGCTGCTGCCTCTCCATGGAGGCTAGCGCCGGGGTGGGCAATGCGGCAGTGGTGCCAGGCATCGTCATAGATGGTGGCTCCATGGCGGCGGCGCGGCGGCGGCAGCCTGGACGTCACGTGGCGCGGCGGAGGCCGGGCGAGGAGCGCCGTGGCCATCTCCGGGAAGTTGAGGACGGCGGCTGGGCCCTTGACCACTAGCGCGGCGGCGTCGTGCGCGCGCGCCGCCATCTCGGGCGTCGGGAACGTGCCGAGCCAGATGCGTGACTTCTTGCGCGGCTCCCGGATCTCCGACACCCACTTCCCCACGCCCGCATCCGGACGCCGCGGTAGGACCGGAGCTCCCGGCCGTCACGCTCCCGCTTCTCGCTTCCCGATGAGCTGCGCCTGGCGGCCGTCGTCTGAGCTGGTGACAGCGGCGGCGAGGAGGAAGTTCCGGATGACGCCGGGCTTGATTCCTCCCGGTCCGGCATTGGAAACCGATCGATGGCAATTTTGAGCTCCGCTGAACTGCCAGCTCTCTCGCACGGGACGTTTCTTGGAGTAGATAGCTGCCAGTGCCGACTACTAGTGTTGCAGTCGCAGAGATTTGGAGCCAGCTGCTGCAACGACAGAGCAGGGAATTGAATGAGTTCAGGCTGGAGAGGGAGACGACTTTTGTAGTGACCGGCAAGGTGTGGGTCGACACAAGACACGTGGTAACAGAATTATACACATACTGTGTACAGTATTTCTGTCTCAAAATACAATTGTACCGGGATGAGAGGCTTAAAAAAAAAAAAAAAAACTTCTACTCCTTCGGTACTACTAGTAAAGACATCGTTTAGGATAGCGATGTAGTCTCCAAAACATAATTTTAACCTCTTTATGTTATTATTAAATTATTTATAAAAAATTGATATATTTATATTTTTTATGGAAGATTTTTAAGACAAATCTATTCACATATAATTATCACATTTACAAACTCAACAATTTAAAAGTTATTGATGATTTATGTTACCAATATTTGACTCAAAGCTTGTCCAAAATGTTTTATTGAATTTTATATAAAAAGAGTACAACATGACACCAAATATGTGTATATATCGAGAAAATATATTTTATAATGTTCTAAAGACACTATATCGATATAATATATAAAACATTGGTGTTTTTTTATAAATCTAAAAAATTAATTTATTCCACGACTAAGGGGTATTAACTTCTCAAATCTATAACTATTTTTTTCTATCCTCCATCAGTCATCCACCATAGGACAGTAATCATCAACGCAGGGAAATTAGTATTTTTCACTCGCTGTACTAGTGTGGCCCGGCTCGAAAGTGGCCATATCTGTATCCATGAAAGATTCGCAAATCACATAATATGTGTCGAAATAGATTACAATAATCACATATAACATAGACATAGATGTATAATAATTAAAAATAAATGTGACATATATGATAACAGAGATATATTAATTAAACATAAATTTCATTTATGATAACAAAGATCTTAAACAAAAATTACACATATGATAACAAAGACCTTGAAAAAAAGTTACATATACAATAACAAAGATCTTTATAAGAATAGGTCAATGTTATCATCAAAGTGTACAAATATATTAAAAATTAACCACCTTAGTAGATCTCTGGTAACATCTAACTACAAAGAATATCATTGAGGAAGTCAAATTGAGCATTGCTTTGGAGGTTCACGACACCGTCTACCTTAGGCTATGGCATTGTCTCCCGGAGGTTATGCCACTATGTGTACCGATGCATTGCCGCTACGATCTTGAACGGCCACCGGTGCTCAATAGTGGAGAGCAAAGCTACAAGATCCACATCCACATCCACAAATCCGGCATCACTCCGGAGGGGATCCACATGTTGCTATGATCTTCTCTACTTGGAGGATGACATATCTCTTGTGAAATGTAAATCCAGATTCTACACTCCAAAGCCCATAGGACTTGGATGGCTCTGCCAATCTCATGGCTTTTCTAACTTTCGGCGCGTTGCTCTTTAAACAAAGTAGAACTCTTCTAGCATCTATTGTGTGCACCATTTTGGTGGCTACGACACATAACGATATGTGCACATGGAGAGCTTTCTCCCAAAAGAGACCGTATCCATGTGTACAAAAAGATGGACAAACATAGAAAATGTGTCAAGATACATTGCAACGATCATATTTAATGTGTCTAGATAATGTGTAAGATACATACATGAATGCTAAATGATGTATAATAAACAAAAACAACACTTTTCCACACATTTATATGTCTATGAATAGAACATGGAATGATTTACACATTTTGCATTGAAAGATTGGAAGATTAAGTAGCAAACCTTCACAATATATAGATGAAGCTCCTTGCCTTGAGCAAGAACTCTACTGTCCCCCACTGATAAACACACGTGAGCAGCAAAGAGTAATAATTGAGTTGTGGTCGGCTGTTGGCGGGCAGTAGAAGGTGCTATATATAGGGCAAACTTTCAATCTCGATTAGTTTTCATCACCGGGACTAAATGATGGACCACTAGTCCCGGTATCAGCCATAACCCGGGGTAAACCATCGTAGTACCGGATTGCAACAACAACCGGGATTAAGAGTCTACCTTTAGTCCCGGTTTAAACCACCCACTGGGACAAAAGGTCTTTGCTTTCGAAAAGCCTGCTCCACTATCCGTTGGACAGGGGGTGGAGCAGGGGATGTTAATCCCGGTTGGAGATATCGGTCGGACTAGTTCTTTCTTTAGTCCCGAGCTAAAAATAGTCGGGACTAAAGCTCCTCGATGGAAAGTCTGCTCTCTACTGGTGAAAGGACAAGAAACCCTAAAGAAACTCAGCCTGATATCATTTTCATGAGATATGATATTGTTCTTTGGGAGGACGACAAGCATGCATGATCGATTAGATTGTAACCGGGGGGAATTTCTCGTGGTCTGGAACTCTGGATGTGTGGTGCACGACCTGCTGCCTACTCGTTAAACGTCCCTGTGATGAATTTGTTTCTTGGATAGATATGGACTCATATTATTATTATATTTTATTTGTCCGGCGTACGTCCATCTCAAAACATCCATGCAAATTCAAAGTGTTTGTTGTCTTGTTGATGGCGCGAAAGCAACTTGTGTTCTTTTCTGCAACGAGTTTTCTTCGTTTGTTTAGGATAGTGACATAGGTACGTACCACATTGGCACATTATTGTCGATCGTACTAGAGCAATAATCAAGCATGCGGCTCTGCATCTTTTCATTTCGTAAAGCAAAATAGTTGAATTGAAATGAAAATGAAGCAATGCAAGAGTGAATCATAATCCTAATCCTCTCATAGGCCGCTGCCACGACCGATCCTATTTAACTTGGCCAAGCCCAAAAGCAGGCTGCCGCTGGGTCTAAAACCATGGTCATCGGTGTGGCAGCCTCGCCCATTGACGATGATGATGAGTGGGGGTCCTCTTTAATCCAGTATAGGAGTCACTTTAGTTAGGCGGTTTATTTATATATTAAATAAACTAGTCCATCAACCCGTGCTGCCGCACGGGCTAATAATTTGAAGAGAAATAAGAATTTGAAATTTGCATAAAAAATTTAGGTTTCACAATTTTTTCTTCTTATAGACGTTAGTTAATATTTGTTGTATGTAATTTTTCATCCCAATATATGGTTTCCGACTTTGCATCATATCTCCATACATGTGACACATGTCTAGCTGCGAATATTTTAGTATGAAACTATTTATTTTTTCTTTATCATGTTGTTTTAGGCTTTAATACAATTACTCTATCCACTTTTCCATCCCTATTCATATTGTATCACAACTTCTGACCTCCAAGTGTGTCGGGCATCATCACTCTCATGTGTTCATATATATATTCTGACAGAATACTTTCGTATAAATATTTTCTAATTTGCTTGTTTGTTAGTATATTAGTTTAGTTAGAGATAACTCTATATGCTTTTTCCAAACCTACTCATATTTTTCACATTTGCACTGTATGTTCATATTTGCTTGTTCTATGTTTAGATGAAACCTCAAATATGCATTTAGTTTGGAAATTGGCATACTCGTGAGGCTTTATGTACATATGTATATGGGACAAACACAATGTATAAGCTAGTTGTTTCTTCAATATTAACAATGACGTAAGAGCAACTCCAACAGTTTCTCATTTATGGTTTAGCAATTGCCCTTGTTTGCCAACTCCCAAATCCAAATGCCAAGTCAAAAAGAGTTAATCTCCAAGAGTTTGGAAAAATTCACTTGCCAAACTCGGATCTAACTTACATCGAGAACCTGAGAGAGAAACTAAATTTTGTTTATGCTCCCACCGGTCCATTTTATATGGCGCGAGATAAATTGGCCCGGCTCCAAGATTACATGCGTCCATTCATTTGATTTAAATTATATACCAATATTATTTATGGTTGTAAACTTGTAATCATTGGATCATATAATTCATTACAAATCTAGTCATACAAATTTTGAATTATAGTAGTTAATAAAATATTATTCTAATTGTTGGTCAAAGTTTTCAAAGTTTGAATCTTGATATGTGTGTGCGCCAGATAAAATGGATCCACTACTACTACATAATTTCTTTTGCATGACGGGCCTTTTTCATTTACCGTGGCGGGCAAAGGGGCCTATCATGGTGGTGAGGTCACCGTAAATCATGGCAGCACGGTGTCGGGTCGCTAGTGCTCGTCACGGTAAAAACATTAACCGTGGCGGGCACATAAGAAAGCCCATTGCGGTAAATGATTTGAGAAAAAAAAAAAAAATCATGTGGGCTTGGATCTGGGCCGCATTGTCCTGGATCACACTTTGCCGCCACCGTCCGAACCACCACGACGCCGCCTGGAGAGGGCACCACGCCCACCGGATCCACTGGAGGGAGTAATTAAGAATGGTTTTAATAGTATTTTTTGGATTTTTTTTATAATGTGATAGATGTATATAGTTTTCGATTTAGGGATTACTTTATACTATCTATGTTTAATAATATAATGTATGTGGGTAATGCATAAATGCAAATTTAGGGGTTACTTTACATTATTTTTTATCCAATCGCATACTCCCTACATCCTAAAATAAGTCTCCATCTCACATTTCAATAAGTCATCAAATCTCAGTCTATAGAAAAGTACTAATATTTATGATTCTAAATATTTAGATGAATATTATATGGCAGTACTTTAGGCTACTTTAAGATAATGGTAGGGGTGATAATTTGAATCAAGATTTAGTAGTTAGGTTAGAATACTTTTTAATTGCAGAGATTTACATATTCTGAGGTGACCATAATTGTTAATGATAATCATAGACAAATACTTGGGGAAAACACTCCATTTTCTGTTTGACAATACTAATCTACTACAGTAGAATTGACTAAGGTTTTAAAATATAATCTTTGTATTAAGGGAATAGAATGCCAATTTAACAATGATGATGGAATTTGTGCTTTTCCTCAATATAGAAACAAATAGTGTATTGTCGTGATGACAAATTTTCTTCCGTTCTCATTTAGGTAAACTGGACAATTTATTTATAAATTACGTACGTATAGCTCCTGAATGATGCTGGAAAGGACATTGGCATTAAGAGTTGAGCACTAACCTGTTTGGAGTCATGACGCGGCATCACCCAACATCCCCTTGAGCACACCAAATTTTGATGACCAAAACACTTCTGTGTCATCTGTCTACATGTCATCTTTTATGTGGCCTTGATATAGGACTGAGCGAAACCAAGAAAGCATATATTATTGTACGTACGTGCGACTTTGGTACTCATCCTCATCCATGATGCATGCAGGACTACGCGGTTTAATTGTTAATGATGAAGGCCCAGATGGATGAGCGGCATGCTAGCAGATGGATGACAGTAATGCGTTTCTGGATCAGCTCGTCGATGATCTGGAACAAAACATATAGAAAATCAAACAACAAACCGATTCCAAACAACTAAATAGATCATGCAGCAAACGCTAGATGGACTCCAACTTCTACATGGTCTGGCCCCCTTGAAACGAACGCCATCGCTCGGACGCCGGCGCGCCGCCAACAGCCGGGCCATGGTTTCGGTTCTGAGTGTCTGCGCCTGCTGGGTGGTGAATCTCCAGCTCCGGCCGCAGGGAGGGGGCACATCGCAGCTCCTGCGTCGGTGTTTGGACGGGGGACTCCGGTATTCTTTTGGTGATTTGGATCCATGCATATATCACTTCATAATAATGGAATCGGATCGTTCTCATTTAAGGTGTTTATTTGAGATCTGCAACCGCATATGTCAATACAATTTATTGGGTTATTTAATGTTATTTTTTATAATGACAATTTTATAATGGTAATTGTGGGTAATTTTAGAGAAAAAACAAAAATAGATCCGATGGCTATCGTTGTTAGACTCTATTGGATTGTTGGCTAGATGTTTCTGATTATTGTGAGAATTTCGAGGATTTATCTTTTTTCTTAGCGTCGTCTGGTGAGAATTAACCTGGAGCCTTTATTGGAGCCTCCAATTAGTAATAGTAAGATTGTTATTACCACAGGTTGTGCCGTCTTTGCTTATGTATTCCTTGCTGGATCTTGTTTCTTGTGTAGAGATTTCTGGTGCAAGTGTGTATATCTAGGCATTCAACCTGGCGTTCTCCACGTCGTGTTTGTTTTTTGCAGGGTTGATGCGCGACTGGCGGAGATGATCGATCTTGTTTCTCGTTTGCATCTTTGTGTCACGAGTTTGGTGGAATTCCGATCTCACGATGACCAAGAAGTTACGTGGACTTCTAGTTTCAACATATATACCTGTTGGTATAGGGGTGCCAGATTGGTAGTCCCATAATCATCATTGACAACACAACGACATGGTGGATGATAATCGTTCAATGTGTTAGATGCGTTAAGCGAAACTATCAAGGTGTTGGTTCATGTGGCATTTCAAAGTATTACGCCTTGTTATTGTGGATAATTGGAAAGTAGAGGGTAGTTATTAGTGTCACTGAGTTTTGATGTATACTCCCTCCGTATCACAACTAGAAGACATTTAGGACAGCAACACGGTCTCCCAAAGCACAACTTTGACTTCTCTTTTCTATAAAAAATATTTATTGGAAAGTTATATTTGTACATCTTTATAAAAGTAATTCTGAAGACAAATCTATTGATATAATTTTCACATTTCCAAACTCATCGACTTAAAAGTTATTCATGATTTATATTCTAAATGTTTGACTAAAACCTTGTCAAAAACGTCTTCTAAATATGATACGGATGGAGTATATATATCATTTATATTATCCAAAGACTTAAATGTAAATAAAGATGTAATTATCTTATTTAAAAAAGAACAGGTATAAAAATATATATTTAGCCTCTTTAACATCGTTGTTGCAGTAATTTAGACTTGAATAGACCACAACGGCCAACTTTGTTCTGCTCCATATCAATCTACATGACACATTTCCCAACGTGGCCTACCTGCACCTTTACTCCCGATTGGTATAATACCAACTAGAGTAAAGATCGACTTTACTCCTGGCTCCAAAACTTTTACTCCTCAACACGTATTCTCGTTTGCATAACCAGGAGTAAACGGTGTTTAGAGCCGGGAGTAAAGCTCAATCCTATACGAGTGATCTACACGGCACATTCCCAGCGGCCGCGTATAGTTTTGGTAGTTGCACATTATTAGAACCTATCCTAGCTTTATATTCACTGGGCTTTTCCACCTTTGTGGAGAAGCAAAAGCTGCCGAAATCGCCCAAAACACGGCCTTAAGCTGGGGAATGATGATTGTTGTTTGACCAGGATACGTATGCTGCCGCTTATAGCAAAAACGACACACCAGATACGCAATAAGCAAATGAAAGCATAAAACTATTCAGCAGGGCTTCCGCAAATGGCAGCCGCTATATACTTGTAACTTGTAAGTCAATATGTCAAGTGGGGGCAAATAATCGTGGCCCAGCACCACCTTCCACTGGTTAATTATTAACGGTGGTGGAGCAGTGCCTTTCCGGATTAGGCTACCTCTTAATTGTTTAAGTCATCAGTCAGCTCGATCGCCACTGACATCATTAGATTCGGCGAAATCTTAATCAGGTAGTTAACAATTCCAAAGGCTCTAAGATCAGCAGCTAAGCAACCGTCGACGGTGACGGCCGCCTATATCTTAGTACAGTCTCACTCTCACCGTACCGCGCCCTTTTCCTAATTAATTACATAATCACTTACCTAAGCCGAATTAAGATGTTAGTAATACATAGCTAAGAGCGCTCACAATGCAGACTCTACCATGGTTTCTATCCTCATTTATTACCCCTCTATTTATTGCTTTTTGCTGATGTGGCGCTGTATTTATTGAAGAGAGAGAGGAAAAACACAAGAAACCAAGTCTAACTAAGAAACCAGGTCTTCATGTAAACCAAGACAATTTATGAGAGTGACAAGTGGGCCATGTGATATCATGATAGAAAATTGCATTGTGGGAGATAGTTTCTTGACACAATGTCTAAGACTATAGAAACCATGATAGTTTCTAGCACTGTGAGTGCCCTAATCAAGAAGCCTTGACCGCTATGATTTTGTTGGGCCTGATTAAGACGCTAATCCTTCTGGTACTAGTACACAAAGCATGATTTTAGTATTGTTCTTATGGAAAGCTTATTTTTTAGAGAGACGGGAATGTGCAACCTTTAATTTGTTGATCAGTACGTATATCATATATTGCTTTGGATCACAATCACAATTAGGGTACTAACTGATCCGTACGTATTTTGTACGTATAATAACTACTCAAGCTACCATATACTCCGTTTGTTTGTTGTTGTGGCGGCACCAACTTGCCATTGCATGTGCCCAACGGAGAAAGGTCAAGATAGGCTAGCCCTACTTCTGACAAATTGATGGATCTACATACATACACCGCCTGCAGGCTGCTACAGTTGCGCGGGGATACACCTCCCGTCCCTTATTCTCTTGCAAGGTTGATATACTTAGGGCTTGTTTGGATCACGGCTAGCGTTGGCCGCGCACACCCACTCCCGCCACAGTTGTTGTGATCAAAAAACACGCTGCAGGACGGCCTAATGGAGCAAAACGACAAGATGAGGCGAACGGTGATGGCCAAAACTGGGAGCTGAACCAAACAGCAGTATCAGGGGTTGTGGCCATCACTTTTAAGGAGAGGCGGACCGCAGACGGTGGTAGAATTCAAACAGCCCCTTAGGTATATTTTTGTACCTCTAGCTACACCTCCAGTCCCTCATTTCTCTTGCTCGAAGGCAGAAATATCAATATCCCTGACTGGAATATCAAGGGCGGGGGCCTAAGGGGGCTCCAAGGAATTAGCCATGGTAGGAGGGGCTGATCGAAGCCCCGTGTCCCCTGCTAATAAATCCACCCCCCTGATATATCTATATTGATATGCACAACTTATTTTATTTTGTCGCATTAAGTATTATCAAAGAATAATTGAGACGATAAGATAGTTTCTCCTTTGGAAGAATGGTATTCATGAGAAATGGAATATGTTTGGATTGTCACATTGGCATTTCTTGTTTTCGTCTTGCCGATCTCCTCATGGATCAGTTATAGAACTATATATATAATTAACAATTTTTTAGCTACAATAGGTCATTCCATATAATTCAGCAGTAGGTCACCATCCCTTGTTTTTATTGGTTTCACACTGGGTAGCAGGGTTGTCTAAACTATATATATTATACACTATTGGACCGGAAAATTTTACAAGAAAGAATTGAACAACTACCTTAGGGTAAGTACATTGCTATATGTCAGCGGTCTCATATTTTGCCTCATGTAGTGCCATATACGGAGCAAGATTTTTAATTATGTGCAGGAAAGAGAGAGGGAGAAAGATTGAGGTCGTTGCTTCACAAAACAACCGTCTCATGAGCTAAAAAATTTGGAGTTATGAGACAACTATTCTACCATTGTATGAGTTGTTATTGTCATGCAAATCACAATCTTATTTTTACTCTATACATAAATTTAGGAATTGTGAGTTACTATGAGACAACTTAATTAAAAGGACATCCATTATACATATAGTATATTCAGTCATCTTAAATTACGTGGCACTACATGAGACCAGTAATGAGTGAGACAATGCCAATGTACCTGCCCTTAGGCTAGTTTCAGTGAAGTTAGTTTCCAACACTCCTTGGGGTTTTTTAAGTGTCACATTTGGTTTGTCCTAAGTTAAAAATGTGTACTTTTTACCATTGATTTTTTTTTAGAAAATAGTTTCTTGTCATAATATTTACATTTTAAGATTTATTATGAGAAATACTATCATAATTTATAATTCATATTTTGTGGAACTACAAGGATTTTTAAACATAGTTGGTAAAACATTAAGATGTTTGACTTAGGACAAACCAAATGTAACACTTAAGAAAACAGAGGGAGGACGCCCATATTATGTAAAGTGTTCATAACAATTTCATCACCCATAAAATATTCTTTACTCTCTTGAAGCTTCTACCATCTCTCTTCATCAATAGAGTGTTATGTTTGTATATTTACTGTCCTGAAACTCTCAGAAAACCCCATTGAGATTAACCTTAGAGAAACTCCACTAATTGTTATCTTAAACAATTACCATAATTATTATATAAAAAATCTGTATTACAAAAGTTATTACATCAGATTTGTATATATAAATACTTTCTTATGATCAAACTTGTGTTTCTATGAATTATATATATTACAAGAGAAAATATGGGTCAAAATATGCTTTTAAAGAGATCACACTAAGTGAAATCACACCTTATATTGGCGACTGTGGGAGTATGTATCTTGTTTTGTTGACCAAACCATATAGAGTTTCATGCTCCAAACTATTTGCTAACAAGATAGGATACATATATGAGCTTTTTACTTGTATGGCATAGGAAAAATGGCTTATTTGCATGGCCCTATTTCTTTTCAATTTGATTATATGGCTCAAAATAAATTCATTGCTTCTATAGCCTTCCGTCCATTTTTGCCACTTGATGTTATTAACTCAATGATCAAAAGATTGTTTTACCCTGATCATATTAAGCAAATAAATTTACACATAAAAGTACATGATTATGTGTACTTAATTATGTGTTTTTAAAATATTACTCTATATTTTGTTTTTTCACTTGGTGTAAAATTGTCTTTTACCCCAAACGGAAGGCCATAGACAATGAAATTTTGTTTCAGTGCCATACAACTAAATTAAGAAAAAAGGACCTTACAAGAAAGAACCATGTTTTCTAGGGCCATACAACTAAAAAACCCTACATATATACATATATAGTTTATGCATGGTATATTATATATTGGAATCGGTTAACTGGTAAAAAATGGACTAGTAGTACTATATATGCCATAGCCTCTTCTAGGTAGCCAGCCAAGCCAGAATGAGACCAAGAAAATCCTCATGTTTGCTGGCGGCCCTTATTTATAGTCTGTTTTTTGTAGTTGACCAGGACCTACCAAAATTTAACCTAGAACCAAGTGCTAACAAATTTTGTGGACTTCAAGTCAATTTTTATTAAGGATTTATTGGGCACCCATCCCAAAGACACAACGATTACTTGAGCAATGAATATCCTTTATTCGTTTATTAGTTTTTGGTCTGAAAAACAAAAGAGCGGGCAGCTTTGAGCTGGACTAAAAAGGCAAGCCTAAGGGCCTGTTTTGGCGGGGCTCCTAAGATCCGGCTCCCCACCCGTAGCGGCACTTAGCATGCAAACCGGAGCCTGGAGGAGCCCCCAAAATCGAGCTTCTCCGGCTCCTAGCAACATGGCCCATCGGTGAGAGGGGAGGGAGGGAGAGAGAAAACCGGCTCCTAGCTACCCATGGCGCTTCTTGATGTGCGGGAGGAGTCGGTGTGCAAGCTCCTTTTGCCAAAGAGGCCCTAACTCGATACGTATTCCGGGGCGTTAACACGCACAAATTTCCTGGAAACGAGCTCACAAAAAACAAAATACTGAGATGTCTTGTCACTCACTAGCAGACTATAGAACTTTTTCCTCAAAGACGTGTAACGTAAAATCAATATCGAGCTATCCGCGACCTCTAAGGTGGAACTGAAGGAGCCCGGTATTAACGGAGCTCAGACCGCTGTACTCGCATCGACAAGGCCGGGTTCGCTATTTCAAACTTGTGGTTCCTCCTCCAAGTACACCCCGCGTATATATTAGAGAGAAAGAGCAGAGAAGGAGAGAAGGGGAGCTCGTCGTCGCCGCCGGTGGAGCAGATAGGGCACTAAGTGAAATCACGAGGGAGATAGGCGTTGGCGAACGCCATGGCCGGGTCGCCCACGTCGCCGTTCTGTTGACGGCAAATCTACCCTTCACCTGGCGCGTGGCCGGCGAGGCAAGATAGGATACCGCGGGATCAAAGCTATTGGCGGGTATAGGAAAAGAGCTTCGGCCGGAGTCCCCGATTGAGCTTTTCAAATGGTGGTGGTGCTCGCGAAACCGCCCGCCGAGAACGGGCTCGCGACAACCGACGACCGCGCGGCTTCGCCTTGAGCCGGCGGCGGCCCTCGACGCGATCGCGCCCGGCCGCAAAAGCCTCGTCTTCATCGGGCTGGAGCCGAAAATCGGTGCGCACATGGCGGCGGAATGGTCCGCATTATGCGAGGAAGGGGAGGGAAAAATCCAGCTGCATGGGCCCCACCGGAGTATAACGTATGGGATAAAGTTTGTATGGATGCAAAATAAACTGTAAAAAAAACACGAGGGACCCACGATAAAGTTGGGATGCGGTATGATTTTACACTTCAAGCGGTAAAATTGTCTCAAGGTCGACGACAAACCCGCCAATGCACCGTGTTTGTTGCAAGCTGGAAAGCTTTCACTTTGTAAGAGCACTCACAATGCAGACTCTATCATGGTTTCTATCCTCATTTATTACCCCTCTATTTATTACTTTTTGCTGATGTGTCAACATATTTATTGAAGAGAGAGAGGAAAACATAAGAAACCAAGTCTAACTAAGAAACCAGGTCTTCACGTAAACCAAGACAATTTGTGAGAGTGACAAGTGGGCCATGTGACATCATGATAGAAAATTGCATTGTGAGAGATAGTTTCTTGACACAATGTCCAAAACTATAGAAACCATGATAGTTTCTAGCATTGTGAGTGCCCTAAGCCGCCCAGGAGGCATATTCTTCTAGCTCGTTCCATCAAAATGCACGTAACATTGCATAATTTTGCGCTCCTCTGCTGACTATTATATGGCCACACAAATACATTTATATACATTCATGCATATCCTTTCAGAAAAATAAATCATATATACACATAGTATATAGATATGTAGATGCAGAGATGTATTCTTCTTTGAATTCATGATCTTTCGCTTTTGTTAAATACGCGTGGTGCAGTCCACGTGGCACACCGAGGGAATGCCGACAGTCGCTTTCCTAGCTATTGCTTTGTGTCGCTCCTTGGGACAGAGACAGGTGTGTGTGTGCGCGCGCGTCCCGGCCCGTCTAAATAGGAGTACATGAAAATGAACTACGCGTAGGCGTATAACTACACTCAACACCCAGACTACCCTCAGAACTATGTCCTGCTAAATGTGCAAAGCTTTAGTACTGTTCTATAATCGTTGTATATATGTTACTCGATTGTTTTTGTTACAGCCGATTGATTATTTATGATATTATTATTTATATATATTTATATGCCACGCACTGTACACACATAGTAGTACAATAGATGAGAAGTACGATCACTAGCGCAAATTGATGAAGGAGTTGTCACATCGAGATTAATAAACAGGACAATATCATGATTATTAGGAGAGATTATTCCATCAGTTAGTACTACGACGCAAGCAGAATCACAATGCTGCAAACAGTACCCAAACAATGACACCTTCCATCCAATTGATTTAATTTGTTGGATTGAGGGATATCAGAGGTGTTGCCAGCTTCAGGTGGCCCAGCCCGGCCGGCCGGGCCCCCAGGGTCGACGTGACACGACCGGCGCCTCACAGCCTGATCTGGCTTGACAAAATTTCCATATGCCTGACCCTCACTTGTCAACTTGAAGTGTATGTGTGGTGTGACCCACCCAACCTCTCCTCAAGTCTCAAGTCTCAACAATACCACTGCTACTGCATGCGTTAAGATCGCCCAAGCAAATGACCTCTCTAGCTCATTGCGAGAAATATAGCTTTTAATAATTTGAGAAAATCCGATGTTTTGATATAACACCATTAATGTATGAACAACGTAACGGTGGGCAGCATCTGATGCACGCATGCATGACGGCGGCCGGCCAAAGATGTGACGCGGCGGGGTCATGAGTCGTACAGAAAGGCGCGGCGCGGCGCCAAATATGGGGCCGGGGTGGCGTAGTGTCGTCGCCATGTCGTTCTAACCCAGCCGCAGCTTGGTGCAAAATTAATGTTACTGATATGGATAGGATCATGAGCAAATATAAGTTCGTCGATGACTACTACTATTTGATATGGAGTACTGTACGTCTTTTATACCTCTCACCTCAATTCTCAATACCGTATGTGTGAGAAAATAATATAGTAATAAATGAGCGAGATACTATTCCACTCCGACTTTGACTCCCGGAAAACGTATATAGAACCAAATATATATGATGAAGTTATAAAATATTATATAAGCTATACATATATACATGTTTGCATCTGATTCCACCCTTTACATCTAGCAAGCGGCCAAGTTCACGGTTAATCGTGGCCTAGATCGATGGGACAAGCACTACCATATAAGAACCTACCCAATTTGAACGTTCTCTCCATGCTACTGCTTTTAATTTGTTTCGTCGTTTCTAGAGTTCTCTTAGTATTAAAGTGGTCGTATTCCTAACACTGTGCTCATGAGCCGTATTCCCCGGCACCTGTTTTCCCATAGTGTCGCCTTCCTCCGGGCATCACCGGACTTTTCCCTACCCCAATTTTGGAAGATGGCCTCTATTATGGAGGTGTGGCCACATCATCTCTAGAGACAGTCTCTATAAATGATCAAATGGCCTCTAAACAAAAACTCATCTCTATTTAATCATTTTTTTCAAAAGTGGCCAGGCACCCTAAAGTGTCCACCTCCATTAATATATAGAGAGGCAGCATTTTAAGATGCCTTCCTCTGAAAATTGCTACTAGCAGATGTAGACACTTTAATATTCGTCTCATCAAGTTCATTCAAAAAATATTCATCTCATCAAGAAATATATTAAGAAAGACAGGCATCTCAAGAGGCTCACTTTTAAAAATAGTTGTATATGACCAAAATTGTAGTTCTCAAAACGGTCTAAAAAACTTGCAATTCAAAATTTTAAACCAACAACTTGCATTTTCAATGCACAGGGGTATATATATATTGAAAAAAAAAGCTGCCGTAAATAAAAATGACCGATCCAATCTACAAGTTTGTTGGAATTAGATAGAAAAGGAGTAAAAAACGATCAATTAACATTTATATTATAATCAAACCAAATACCGATGTTTTAGATGATTTGACATCCGAATCACTGTTACATGCATTCAGATGTTCCATCCGCATCATACGCAAGACATGTGCATGCAAACAAAAAAACATATGTAAAAATTAACGAGCAAAGATATGGTAGATGAATCAGCTACGTAGGCGCCGTTCCAACTTGTATGTGCTCAATTCAACTAATGTCGTTATCCTGTGCCAGTAGTAGGACACTGTTTACAGTAGTAGTATATATACTCCAAAAAGCGTACAGTATAATATTGGTATGCTTGCTATAATACAGACCGGCCCTTTATGGCCCAAAAGCGTGACAGCGACCTCACGGGGAACATTGGCGTTAGTTCACCAACAGTCATCAGCTACACACATGCACATGTGTAGAATGCAGTATATAGTGTATATTGTACATGCATTCTGTGTATTGTGCAACGATATGTTGTGAACGCCTTTGTGTTTAAACTTGAGTCACACACTTTTTAATAATCGTCATATATCGTCTGTTGCCTCTTCTTCAAATTAAGGACTATTCTTTTTTTTTTTTTTTTTTTTGCGAGAAAAATTAAGGACTATTCGATTTGATGGAGATTTGAAAGGGTTAAAACTTGCATGGTGAGCTGCGCCCAAAACGCGACAAGTAATACACATGCTACGTATATCGAAAGCAACGGTAGTTGATTGGTCCCCTGGATCCTGTCAGACAGCCAAGAGCGGCTGGATGGCACGTATTCACATGTGCCGCTGCTGCATTTGTCGATGGTGATCGCGCGGCCACGCAACTTGGAAGCCGGCCGGCCGGTGGCGGGTCCCCAAGACTTAACGGCGTTGGAACGACCATGCATGTCTTAGAATTTTCATGCGCAAAAAGCAATGTATCAAATATATTAACGGACCAATCAGGATCATATAATTCTCGAATGCTAGCTCGCCGTATACGTGGCGGCACGATATGTGGATCACAGATGATAATAAAATAAGCGGTAATGCTATGTATTGTACGTCCTATGCGTCTAGGACGCTCCACCAGCCCGGCCCACCTCTTCGGCCCCCCAACCTTATCTCTTTCTCACCCACTCTCTCGATCTCGTTGCCTCGCTTCGTCCGCCCGCCGCCGCTCGCGCCCTCATCCGTCGCCACCCGCACACCCGCTCGGACGGAGGGCGTGCCTTCTCCCAGCCGCGACCGTGCACCACCTCCCCTCTCTCCTTCTCCTCCAACTCCGATGAGGTAGGGTTCCGGCGAACTTTTCCCTCTTTTCTCCAACTCCGGTGGGGTATAGATTGCCGGCCGGCCGGGGGGCAGTAGGACAGGCGGTGGGATCGGTGGACGGCGGTTTTAGCGTGCGGTTGGTGGAGTAGGGGGCGGTTGGGCGGGTCGGGCGGGGGGCACCATGGCCGGAGTTCTTTGGAGCTTGCCGGAGTTTGCTTTGCAGCTCGCGGAGTTCGTCATATATGCATCTTTGGAGGGGCAGCGGGAGGGGAGGGAAGAAGGTGGTCGCCGGCGGCGGGGGGTCTCGCCGGGCTCCGGCGACCTAGGCCCCTAGGTCGCCGGAGCTCGGCGAGACCCTCCCGCCGGGCGGGCGGTGGACGGAGGGGGCGGGGGCGCGTCTTTGGAGGCGGAGGTGTGCGGCAGAGCGGGGAGGCGGAGGCGAGGTGGGCTGGGCCGTGTGGACACCGGGCGTCCGATGGGATCGGACGTCCGAGCGCCCGACTTACCCCCTAAAATAAGAGAAGCAAAACCAAAACAGCACAGTGGGCGCACATGCTGATAGCGAAAACAGAACACACAGCAGTCAGCAGGCATGTCGACCACCAACCAAACACCCGAGAACGATCCACGGCATTCCACGGGCCACAACTCACAAGAACGACTGTCAAGGAGCTCGATTTGACGCTTCGTCCGAAACACCTACGAACGTTTTCTTGAATGATCCTCGGAGGGATACACAGCTCGTAAGATCAAGTCTAATAAAGAACGGTAAATGAACTGAAGGAGAGAAAACAAGCATGTTGAAGCTAAGTTCACAGCCGATTTGAATACAAGAACAGAGAAGCTGTGGTGACACTTTACACCGTCAGATTTTTTTTTTCCTAACGGTATTCCAATTTTTTTGTGTTTTCGCACATGCAGAAGAATCAAGTTTCCAATGACACTTTACAAACTTCTAATGGGGATGGGTGAGTTTCCAAAAGAAAATGGGGTCAGGCAAAGAGTCTTTGCCGTAAAAAAAATCCTCTACAGGCCTTTGCCGAGCGTGACACTCGGCAAAGCCTTTGTCAAGTGCAAAAGAGGTTTTACTGAGTAACATAGGACCGACCTCCGGTAGCGAGTATATATTGGTCTCTCTCTCTCTTTCTTTTTTTTTTTTTTTTTTTTGAGGGGAGACGGCCAAAACCAGCTTTGGCCTGTTCCAAAACGGGCTTGGGTCTATTTTTATTGCACCCTACAAGGAGTTCCGTACTTCTGTTGAAATCAACCTAAATTGGTTTTTACCACTAACAGCTAGCTCGCTGGCAAGTTGTTCAAACCTGTTTTGATGGGTAGCGCAATTGATTTAATTTCTAGTTCAGCTGTGGCCTGTTCCAAAACTGGCTTGGGTCTATTTTTATTGCACCCTACAAGGAGTTCTGTACTTCTGTTGAAATCAACCTAAACTGGTTTTTACCACTAACACCTAGCTCGCTGGCAAGTTGTCCAAACCTGTTTTGATGGGTAGCGCAATTGATTTAATTTCTAGTCCATCTTTGACTTTCACGATCATATTTTGGCTGTCAACAATTAATGCAAGAACATAAAAATTAATTACAAAAGTATAACGAACAAAACAACTAGCACGAATATCAGCTAATAAGTAATAATCACCCGAGGTGATGCTTTAGGCTCAAAATTATGTTTCTTGCGACATCTATGGAATTATATATGGTGTCAATGCCATTTTAGTTCATTTCTTTCCGGTTCAATCTCATCTCTGTTTTGAATATATAGATACAATGACGTGTTGGCATCGAAAATATACGAGCTGCAGCGTGGATCTGTTGACGGAGACTCGGCAACGGAGATGAGGATCCCTGCTTTGGATTCGCCTGACATGAAGTACGCGGTCCCGAACCCAATTGCTTGCGCCACAGTTGAGAAATACCAATGGACGATCGGTGGGGATCCAAGGACTTGCTAGTGACACGCTATCGTGCTCGCTGTGGAAACTCACGTATATAAATGCACGTGCTCTACAGTTATAGGTTATTTCCTTCGTCTTGAAACAAATAATTTTTTTTCTAAGGTTTAGTTTTCTATAAAAACACCTTCTATGGAATATAAAAACATGAGACATTGCATCTCAAAGCGTAAGCTAATCACGGGTAATAATATAAGTACCAAATCTAGATGTTATTCGTGTTAGAAATTTAGGCAATTTCCATGTCATTTTAATCCGGAAAATTAACAACTTAAATGCGATGACATATAGAGTAAATAGCATGATAAACATGATGTCACATATATCCATGTATATGATAAAAGTGTGTACGTAATCATATAAGCATGACAAAAGAGGCAACACTACGGGAAATATAAGAACATGCATAAACAAGTATAGCCATAGCATAATATGAGTATCATGATCAAAAGGAAACAACCATGGCATAACACAAGAGATAAAAAGAAAATAAAAGACAAGGCACAAGTTTAGAGTGTATCCAGAGGAGGGTCCAATGCTGAAAGCATCGGAGGTTCCACTTCCAGTCATGGTGCTCGAAGTAGTCGAAGTGGATCTGAAGATGAGGATGATGGAGCAGTCGCGCGAACGCTCCCCAAAAATCTAATTGCCGCACACCCCGAGCAGAGTTCACGAGCAGCAACGGTTCCGGAGGCACATGCTCTCCAGCTGTCTTGTGCGCGCAAGATCACCGGACGGAGATGACCATCAAGCAGCAGAAGATGTGGTTGTGTTTTTGTGACTTAGTTTAATCACCGTAGAGGACATGTTTTTTTATAGCAAGCCAACATGCAAGAAGAGAAGGCAAAGCAACTCATGTGAACCACTCAATCACATAACTCCCAAAGAACCATTCATGCACATAACTCTCAACAAATGAAGGAGCACTTATGCATGTAACTCCCTAACTCTAAGGACCATTCATGCATATAACTCACAACAAATGAAGAAGCACTCATGCATGTAAATCCTAAGAGAAGAAAAGTGTAGCACCACTTAAATAAGATTAAATGGAGCTAATGAAAGAAGGGAAATGACTTTCATCAAAGCCACAACCTGATGCACTTCACCATGCACATGCTTGCATGCATTCCTCACCATTAAGTTTAGTTTAAAACTCATACGGTATTAAAACTATTCACTTTCAAACCGTTACTTACCATAGAGTTTATTGATTTATTAAATTTAATATGAGACAAACTCATAATAAATCCAACAATTCAGGGAAAAAGGGATATATAAGAGTACATACAAACTTTGTCAGCCTTTTTACTCTATTTAGTTGTGTTAGAGAATTATTTATTGGGTCTATATATCATACGTCCAATAAGAGTCGTATCCCCTGACGGAGAAAACAGGCCCACAAGGGCCCAAAAATGAAGCAACGTTGTTGCCGCAGACAGGCCACGCGCCGAACCCTAGGGCGAGAGGAGGTGTTCAAGCCACCATCACCATTGTTGCCATATCGAGTCCTTTTCGGTTTAGAAAATTGAGTTTGTAAAAACGGAATCCAATTCGATAAGAATCTCCTAGTTCACTCAAGTATCAAGTCTCTCTAGGACTATAAATATAGAAGGAATGTAATCAGTTGAACTCAAGTAAAAGTAAATTAGGGTTTAACCCTTTAGCTCCGGTCAACAAGCTCTCTCTTGCTCCCGCTCTCAAACCTTAGCCGCCCTTGCCCTCTCCCCATGCACGTGCCGCCGTCCCGACACGCCACTGCCGCTGCCCTAGACTGACGTCATCGTACCTTACACCTAGTATCTGCAAGCCACTCAATCCTTTGGGAATCAATAGAGTCCAGCACTATAGTCATGCAACAGCTCTTCTAGGAAATCGCCTCCAAGAGAAGCTAGATGAGATAACCACAAAGTCAATGTCCACACCAACCGCCTCAGCAACGTCGAGAACAAGAAGCAACACAATGCAATGATCACGGACGTTCATGGCTCCAGTCACTAAGGACATTGGACCACTGGCGTCTCTGATCCTCACCCCGATGAACCCATAGTCGCCTCAGGCACTAGCATAGCAACCATCGCCATGCCAACCAAAGGTTGTGGCACGGCTAATGACACTAACATTTGATGTCTCTATGGATCCACTACCATGGATCTCGAGGATGCAAATCCTATTTTGGCTACAGTACACTCTACCAGATGATCAGGTTCGGTATCTATCTTTTCACCTAATCGATGTTGCATATTGTTGCTATACGCAGACACTACAAGAGATGTTGAACAACTACATCGTTAGCTTCCAGGCTTGCATGAGCCGTGTTGGATTAATTAGACAACATGCCACATCAAGTCAACCTCTTCATCAGCGGCCTCCGTCCACAATTTAGGGTGGCGATGACGGAGCGGCGACCATAGGAACGGAGGAGGCCATCCTCCTTGTGCGTAACATGGAGGGAACCATGGCCCCCAACCCCAGTGTCCTATTCACGGGGGGCACCAATGTTGGGAACTTCAGCAGGGTAGGGAACCTGAATCCCCTCATCTGGTGGCAGCTGCGCTACCTTCTCAAACGCCGATGCTACGCCAAGGTTACACGTCATTGGCTGACTTGGCAGCATGTCTGAACACTTTGGCAACAATTGCAGCACCAGCCAATGCGGGCACAGTGCTTCCAATAGACGGTGCTTCCATAGCCTTCCAGGCGGCAGCGCTAGCCTGGACCCTTCAAGACGACATCATTCACTACAATGACTACCTCTACATCCCGACAGATTCACCACTACTTCAGGGAGGCCTAACCACATCGTAGTTGGCTTCCATACAACAGGAGAAGAGGCGACCCCCTAGACATTCCCATCTAGCATCCTCCTGCTGGAACAATGGCCCTGACAAACACTTCCATCAGTAGTAGTTGTCTTCTTCGACAACAATGGGCAACAATTCCTATTCATCAACAACGTTTGCATCGACACCAACCTACCGGATGGACATATGTTACTATCACTAATCGCAAAGACCGTGGGCGACATCTAATTTGGGACAATGCAACGCTTCGACAACACACCACCCTCAATGACAACAACTACATCCGGTCGATGATTCAGAGGGAGCATCAATACAGGACAGGTAAACTCATTCGCAAGGCCCCCTCGGGTCATGCAAACGTTCCACTCCGAAGGCATCATACCACATGATGCCTTGTCAGACGCATTGGCCTTCAGACCACGATGAGAGTCCGTAACGTACGACTACATCAACTCTGACTACTTCTGGTCCTTCTACTACACAATCATCTTTGCTGGCGACGATTGCGACAACGGTCGGGACTATAGAGTCCTAGGCCACATCATCATCCAGCTTATGGAGATCCCTTGGCGAACCCACCGACCTCATAGGACATCAAGCTCCTATAGCATGTTTCAGCGCTAGGACACGCTGGTTGAGGAAGGGGGGTATATATTTTCATACACCCAATACGGGTTGTATCCCCCGACGAAGAAAATGGGCCAACAAGGGCCCAAGAAGAAGGCAACGCCGCTGTCGCGACGGCATAGGACGGGCCACACGCTGAACCCAAGGGCGCGCCTTGGCCACGCAGGGAAGAGAGGAGTCGCCCAAGCCTCTATCGTCCATATCGAGCCCTTTTTCGGTTTAGAAAATTGAGTTGGCTTAGGAGTCAGACAGTCTCTCTAGGACTATAAATACTGGGGGTTGTAATCAGTTGAACTCAAGTATAAGTCAATTATTATTAGGTTTTAAACTTTCAGCTATGGTCAACAAGCTCACTCATGCTCCCACTCTAAAACCCTAGCCACCCTTGCCCTCTCGCCACACGCGCCACCGCCCCTCACCGACGCCCCACAAACTATATATCAGCTGATAAATTTATGCAACATGGATATGTCATATTTTTGACCAATCACAATATTACAACTCAAAAAGAGATGATCGATATCACTTATGCTAAGGTGCACTACATATCATAGACCCGACACCCAAAGTTGAAAAAAAACGGCAAAGAAAGACCCGAGAGTTGTACATAAAGAGTAAAGATAAGAAATTTGATTAGCGGTGTACATAATAAATTTATCCACGAAATTTAATCTGACAACTAATCTAGTTTTTGTTGGCATTGCTGTGGAACATACAAAATCGATCGATGGATCGTAAGACGATCGATGTAACAGATCGACGTTTGCCAACGACCTGCAGACATGCAGTGCGTTTGCTGGGCCTCCCGACTGCAGCTGATCTGCACATGCAGCCCCTGCCAACGAGTCGACGTCTGTAGGGCTGATGTCGAGCTCTCAATGCCCTGTGCATGGATCTAGCTGCTGCCCCTGCCTGCATGCACTGCAGCCCTGTGCTAAAAATTGAATCAACAGCGGCGTCTGCGAGCCTTATTATTTCTAATAACTGTACCGATCTGGCAATATCGATCGCGATGGATCGATTTTCCTGGCAATATCGATGGCGATGGCTCCATTGCGTGTGCTTTGTGAGATTGAGGCGCAGCACCTAGAAAGATAAATCGCATGAGTTTAACGAACCAGCAATGTGTATCACTGTCGGTTCTTACTGTGAACGAGCAATGATAGGTGGACTTGTAGGCATGAAATGGCAGTGATCGTAGATTCTATAGTACTGACGTGGAGGAGATGCGTTGAGAGGGTGGAGGTGTGTAGAGAGAGGCCATTGCAAAGAACTTGTAGGGTGTCGTAGCGTCTCGAACTATAAGGGTTTGTGGTTTCATCATACTCCAAAATCTAAAAGTTTTAAGTTAACCATGAACACTAGGAAGCTAAACAATATATAGAGACTCGAGATAATTGACAACAGAATTGAAAAAGACTTAGTTGTTGGAAAGATAAATTGCTCTAGGTAGGGGATCGATTGGTTTTGATAAACTTCGGTGTTGTCCAAATTTATCGATGTTTATGATGTCTATTTTTGAACTTACGAGAGGTGTTCAACAAAAAAAGACTATTTCAGATCTCAATTTTATTGGCAAAATGACCAACATATTCGTAAATATAGATTAGCCAATGGGAAATCTTATGTCAACCTAAATCTTAGGGCAATTTAGGTATTCAGAATCAGGATATACAAAATAAGTGCTTGCTAAATAAATGGTTGTTTAAATTATTGAATGAAGATGGTAACATCAAGGGTAAGACTCTAGGGTGTTGTGCCAAAAAGCCTATAGACTCTCATTTTTGGAAAAGTCTAATGAATATCAAAGATTCTTTTATGAGTTCTAGTTATTTTAAAGTGAAAGATAGGAAGCAAACCATGTTTTGGGAGCACAACTGGTTGGGAGACAAGCCTCTTAATGATAGATTTCTGCGTTGTTTAACATTGTAAGAAGAAAACAAGACTGCACAAGTGTTCAGTTCATCTCCACTTAATATCTCTTTTCATAGAAACCTAGTGGGTGTGAATCTAAGAACCTGACATAGAATTGTTGCTTCTTTACATACTGTTAGCTTACCGGAGGAAAATGATGTTTTTGTTGGGAGGCTGAATTCGTCTGAAAGTTCTACAGTGAAATTCATGTATACTTCTTAATTAACAATGGGTTTAAAGTGTCTCAAAATATATGGAAAATTAAATTCCTATGAAAATTAAAGTTTCCTATGGTATCTAAAAATGGTTTTCTACGAAAATTAAATTTAACAATGGGTTTAGAGTGATTTTAACTAAGGACATCCTGGTCCAAGAAACTGGAATGGTGACATCAAGTGCAGCTTCGTCATTCTCCGGAATCCATTTGACATTTTTTTTTTTCTAGATTATTTTTATGCCAAATTCTTGTGGCACTCTATACATATTATTTTTGGTTTTATCACCCCCACGAGATATAAATGACCTTTTTAATAGATGGTCAAAATTGGCGAACAAAAGGTATAATTTATTGTTATTAATAGCGACTTTTTGCGCTCTGTTTGGCGCGATCTCGATAACAAGAAATGATAACAAGAAATCAGGTAGTTTTTGATAAATGTAGACCAAATACTTTTTATAAGTTCTTTTCAGGGGAACGCATTGGCTTGAGAATGGGCAAGATTGCGGCGGCATGATGAACTTCATGTTTTGTCAAAATTTTATCTTTATTTCAGTTTTCCATTTGTTTGGATGTAAGCAGGTTTATTTTCAGCCGAGAAAGATTACCGATAGGCGAAACTTTGTAATAATTGCATCGGTTGATAGATGAAGCCGGGTATGAACTATCCATTATCTAAAAAATCAACCTAAAATCCAACCCCTCCCCCTGCCCCTCCCTCCCTCCCTCCTTTGCTCAAATTTAGGTGATTCGCTCCCTCTCCCCAAATATAGGAAGCTACACTACTAATAATAAGGAACATAGAGTTTTAGAAGATGATGCAACTCCAAGAGACTATATTCTTCATAATTATTAGCACTAGAGACTTTTGATGAAAATATTGATATTAAAACATAGCCATCGGTTCCTGATTTCTCCATAGCCAAAGATGGACAACGAGGTTGAAAATCTAGAGTGTGCAAAGTTGTTGGAGAATGAAAAGATAAAGAAAGCAAATTTTATTCATATGAGCCTCCAAATGATGTTTTTTTTGAGAATGGGTTTTACAAAGACTTTTGGAGATGCTCTTACGCCTAGCATCTATAAGAGATTAGAAAATTTGTAAAACCAAGAGGCTAGATAACTAGCGAGGCGGTAGGTTATTCAAAAGTAGAGAGTAAAAATGAGGTGAGATGAAGAGCTACTGAATTTAAGAGTCAATTATAGAGTTTGTGGAAGACGTTTTTCTTTAATAATAATATCCAAATTTACCTTTCGAAAACGACTTAGCAAATCTCTTGCATTTGGACCAACTTCTAGAAACTCTCTCTCTCTCTATATATATATATCCTTCCTAATTGCTAAAAATAGAGATTTTCAGCTTCTCCATTTGGTTTGCTTTTTTGAGATTACACAGTACAATGCAGATACTCAATATGCACAAACACTCACCCCATGAACACACGTATATCCCTATGAGCACCTCGGAAGGACCGTTGGTTGTTATTATACAAATATAACCATCTTTACACCTGAGAGGGTAGGGGGACAGCATGTCCAATACATACTGTGGTCGGTCAATCTAGCTGCGCTGGTTCCCTGCAACCTGCAAGCAATTCTGCAAACCTGGCAGGAATTATTAGGAACACTGTGCAAGGTCGCCGCATCTCTGGCACGCGTGCATGTCGCGACGCATGGCCCTGATTCGTTTTGTCCTGACTCCTGAGCCCTCCTGAAAATGCACACACGTCTTGGCACCGTTCCTTTCTCTTTTTTACCCACACGTCCGATCGAGCCATCGAGCAGGTACGGCCGGCCTTTGCAAGTACAGAGACGTGAGATGTCTTGTGTTCGTGGCCTGGTCCTGAGGCAGGCATGCATGGCTACAAACAGAGATGGACCTGACCGGTCCGTGCATGCATGCCAATTGAAACGAAACACTGTCAGATGGGGATAGCGATGCCAACAGTACAGACAAGGGCTGCATGCAGAGAGAGGAAAGGAAGGAGGAGCTAGCCAGCACCCACTTGGCGCAGAGCTTCAGGAGGACCTTGGACTTGGACCGCCTTGATCCGGCCTAGACGCGCTGCGCAGCACACTGAAGGTATTGATATGATCTTCTCCCAACCACAAGTGTGGTGTTAAATGATCCATGCAATGCAAGAGAGAGAGGCTAGCTGCTGCTGTCAAGAAGAAGCCAAACAAACAAACAAATGGATCATTTGTCCATGCATGGTTGGCGGCATGCATGCACGCGTGTTTAATTTGGCATACCTGTATAGTTTATAAGTACAGCCTCCGGCCTAGTAATTTGGCATGTATAGTACTCAATTTTAAATAATAAAATAAATAAATCATTACAAAAGTATCTCTATTTAACATTTCTTAATATTTTTAAATAAGACACTTCTCAAAGTCAACAACAGGACTTTTATTTATGGGACATGAGGGTGTACAGACTATATATATACTCCCTCCGTCTCTAAATGGAGTGGGAGCATAGGCTCCTAAGAGCAATAAATATTTATGCTAAGTGATTAGTATCATTTAAAAGATCTTTAAGTCTATATTATATACTATGCCAAATGTCATCTGTAGCACCACATATATATATACAGGAAGATTATCTTTCCAACAAGATATTTCGTCATTTGCAGTTTGAGTACGTTGGACCATTAATTTGGCATGCACAAGTCACTGTATCTTCCAGCAAGCTAGCTGCCAACATCATCTGCAGCCCCTTTCAACATGTACAGATACCAAACGTGTACAAGCTTGTGGTGGTTCCTTTCCTTGTACTGTGCCTGCTCGGCTCGGCCTTCTTCTTCTTCTTCAGTAAACACAAAAGGAACGTACGTACTTGCTCAAACGTACAGTACAGTACAGTACAGTACAGTACAGTGCAGCAAAACTGAGTGGTTAGGTGTACAGTAATTACAGTAACTTTGGAGTGAGTCATCAGAAAATTAAAGAAAAGGTCGCCGCCGTAGTACAGCAAGTACTAGCTCGACCGTTCCTCGTACATTTCCACTTTGAAAGCTCGTTCGCTGCATGGTACAGCCTATTACTTGCACAGGTACGGTACCAATAATGCATGCTTTCCTCTTTACAAGACCTGACTGGCCAAAAGTAAAAGCCGCCATTTCTACCCCCTACCAGGCCCTGTTTCGTTTAATAGTCTTAGTTTTTTTTTTTTTTGGTCTTATTGACCTTTAGAAAAAAAAATACTTTTACGGAGAGGTTTGTAGGGACTTTTAGTAAAAAAAAATCTCTCATGTTTGGTTTCATAGGGACTAAAATGGACTTTTTTTAGTTCGAAGTCCAAAAAATTCTCTCTAACCAATCAGGGTCTCATTTTCCCACACAAGACTAATTTGCAGGAGGTAGCTGAAACAAGTGAGTGTCTCATTTTACAACACAAGACTAATTTGCAGGCGGTAGCTGAAATGAGTGAGTACTTGAAATTGCCAAGCAAATTAACCATTAAACCACCGATGCTAGCTTTCATGCAAGCATCTACTTTCATTTTTATTTATTGATGATCAGGCAGGCCAATAATAGCTAGCAGTGCCCTTTGGAAAATAGAAAAGAAAAAGGAAGGAGAAATAGAGACAAATTCACAAGACAAGCGTCCCAAACCGACCAAAAAGCTCTAGGCAGCGACAAGACCGTACGCCGGAAAGAAAGGCGACGACGGACACAACCGTACCGCAGTGGCAAGTTGCAACCCTTTTCTTATCCCTCAGTTTTTTGAGCTATAGTAATAAACACTCTACCAAGTTGCAACTATCTACCAGCAGATTCTGCAGAACAGAATCATCCGGCGACAAACGGAGAGAGGAGAGGAGAGGAGATTAACATTAACAGGAGTAGTTAATTACACAGAGTAGTAGTTGATTAGAACGCCGCATAGAGAGCGATCGAGCAGCTAGCGAGCAATCACAAGTTCCACAGGAGGGCACCAACCGACGTCGCCCATCCGTGATCGCCGCCGTCCAGCCCGAACAGGTCGTCGTGCTGCGCCGCCACGTAGCCGCCGGTGACGGCGTCGGCCCACAGCGTGTCGTCGCACCACGGCGTCGCGACGTCGTGGAACGACGACGACAAGCAGTTGTGCGTGACGGCGGCACCGAACGTGCTGGTCACGACGTAGTCCTCGTCCAGCCGCGGGAGCTCCACGATCGCCTCCAGCTCCACGTCCTGCTGCTGCTGCTGCCCGGCCGCCGCTGCCGGAGCGGCGGGCTGCAACGACTGCAATGGGGCGCCGGCGGCTTCCGGGGCGCTTCCGGCACCACCAGCGCAGCAGCAGCTGGCTCCATGGCCGCGGCGCGCGGCGGCGGCCTGGACGTCGCGCGGGGATGCCGAGGCCGGGCGCGGGAGCGCGGCGGCCATGTCCGGGAAGTTGAGCACCGCGGAGGGGCCCTTGACGACGAGCGCGGCGGCGTCGTGCGCGCGCGCCGCCATCTCCGGGGTCGGGAACGTGCCCAGCCAGATGCGCGACTTCTTGCGCGGCTCGCGGATCTCCGACACCCACTTCCCCACGCCCGCATCCGGACGCCGCGGTACGACGGGTGACGCCCGCCGTCCTGATCCGCCGTGTCCGGGCGCTGCCGCGCCCGCTTCTGGTGATCCGCTCCCCGCCGCCGCGGCGCCGCGCCCCAGGTGGCGATGGAGGCGGCGACGACGACGTGCCCCGGACGACGCCGGGCTCGACACCTCTCCCTCCGGCATTACTAGTGATCGAACGATGCAAACTACAACCCCCACTAAAAGCGATGATGGCAATGGTGATCGGCGTGCGCGCACGTGTGGGTCGCGAGATTGGATTGCCTTGGCTACTTGTGCCAGCTACTAGCTATAGCCAGGTGTAGTAAGATGGAGCTGCTGCTGCTGCCGGGCGGTCGCTGAGATGCGACGAGAGAGTGGAGAGCGGTGGACGACGACGACGACGAGTGAGAGATAGCTGAGAGAGAGGAGGCCGGGTGCGTGGTTTTAGTAGTGGCTGCCTAGTTGTTGGAGTGTGACAGCCCAACTAACAAGGAGCGACGTCTGTTACGACGTTGCATTGGCCATTTGCATTGGCGGGGGAAAATTAAAGCTACAGTGGCAGTAGTGATTAGATTAAATGAAAACCGGCGGAGAAAAATATTGTGTAGGTGAAGTGCGGGCAATTAAGGAAAGGGTTAATTCAACTGAAGATAAACTAAGAGCCAGTGGCTACTATTTTTGGACTAGTAGCTGACAGTGCAACTACAAAGTCGACGTGGTCACTTTCAGGACCATATACTTTTTCCTTTAGAGAACGTACTACACTACAGGAGGCTGGCCCTTTGCCGAGGGGTCTATTAAAGGCCAAATCTTTGCCGACGGTTGTGCTTCACGTAGGCCTGTCGGGGAATTTTTGAACGGCATAGGCTCTTTTGGATAACACCTCTCGGCAAAGTCTTCGCCGAGGACAAAAATGGTCCGGCAAAGAAAAGTAGCCGTTAACGGACATTATTGACGTCCGTTACTCCGCCTTTGCCGACGACTGTCGGTCTTGGTGTCGGCAAAGATCGCTTGTTTTTTTTTTTTTTTTTTTTGGAATTTCTTCGCCGACGTGCTCGGCAAAGATTTATTTATTTTTTTGAAAAACCTTTGCCGACGACCGAGGACCCGGTGCTCGGCAAAGAAATAAACTTTGCCGAGGGCTCTGCTCGGCGAAGGTTACTCCTTTGCCGAGCACCGCCACAAGAACGGTCGGCGAACCTGGGAAATGGCTCTCGGGCGGCCATTTCCTCCCAGCTTTGCCGAGCACAACAGCAAAAAAAGCTCTCGGCAAAGGAGCTTTGCCGAAGCGCGGTGGTGCTTCGCAAAAAAGCCTTTGCCGGCGCAAATGCACAAACGCCGGGCGAAGACCTGAAAAATGGCTATTTTCTATTTGTTTTACGCTTTCCACCTTGACAAAGAAACACATGTATAATATATATCACATCCATTCAATCACGAAACATATATATATATCACATTGCACACATCCGGCACATAAAACACATGTATAATATATATCACATCTATTTGTTTCGCTTTCCACCTTGACAAAGGGTTCATGCAAGTTTGCATCCCTGGGATCACAAAACCTAGGCATCTCAACTTGAGTTTCTCGCTATCACATGCGAGAGATGTCTTGGTAACTGCCATCCGAGATGCAACCGTCCACGAAAATCGACTCAAATTTTTTCATAGTGTACACATGCCATATAAGGACAACTCGTCAAATTTCATGATTTTTCAACTCCGTTTGAATTTTTTTAGAATTTTAAAACAATCGACCCGCAAGTGAGTCGACGTGTTTTTGCGACAAGATATTCGAATTTTGGTGTCCGCCATGGATGAGGACTCAAGATAGACTCACAAGCATGTTTATCATTTTTTGAATCATTTAGATCCATTATTCGAATCACTTGCGCTCAAATTTTAGTTTTCAAAAGAAATTGAAATAATACATGAGAATTCACAAAATATAGTAAAAAGATTGAAAAAAATTGCAAACTTCAACAACTAACTCCATGTACTGTAGCTAAGCTACAGAAAAGTTGTGATGGCTAAATCAAAAAAAAAAAAATTATTCTTTGCCGAGAGTTCGCACCAAGGCCCTCGGCAAAGACAATCTTTGCCGAAGGCCGGTATTGGAGCTCGGCAAAGCCAGGTTTTGCCGACGGCTGCATATGGAGCGCTTCGGGCCGAACACTCGGTAATCTTTTTTTTGGACACGTGGCAACACGTCGATGGTTCTTTATAAAAATAACCGGCCGAGAGGCCGGACGGTATGCCGTCGGCGAAGGCGCTCCTCTTTGCCGACGGCCGGACGGAAACACGCCGGCGGCGTCGTGCGTGAAGCGACGCCGTTACGTTGGCGCCCGGCTATGGCGGCGGCCTTTCTTCGCCGACCGTTGGCCGTCGGAAAAGACAGGCTTTGCCGAGTGGTCATCTTTGCCGAGTTCCCGGTTCCGTGGCTTTGCCAAGTATTGGCCTTTGCCGAAACACATGGTGCTTTCGGCGAAGCCATCTTCGCCGACGGTTTTCCTTTGGCGGCGAGGCCGTCGGCGAAGATCCGCTTTGCCGGCGTTGACTTTCGGACCGTCGGCGAAGACCCAGTTTCCGTAGTGTCTCCGCTACTATTACAAATCTTGTATACACTACGTACCTGGATAATCTATGATACACTCCTACAGATGCTCCTATGCATTATTATGACATATACTACTCACGTGAACAAATCGTCGTCTAGAAAGAATTATATATTGGCTGTCAGAAAGAGATCAAATTTCTAACCTAGCACGATCTTTTACAAACAACTCTATCATAACTAACATAAGGGCATGTACAACCCTGTCCATGTGTTTCCTAATTTGCAAGAAAAACCCTAGCGCGCGAGCAGACGGCCTTCTCGTCGCCTCGCGAGGCGACGCTTCTGTCCCGTTCTCCCAGGAGGAGCAGATGGGCGAGCGCGCGTTGTACGCCGCCATCGTCCGCAGACGATGACCCGCTGGATCACGCGTTCCCATGCTCTCCTCTCGCTCCCATTTCTCCCTCCCAGCTTTCCCAGCTCCAGGACGACGGTGAGATCGGGACAAAAAGACGACGACCTCCAAACACGACGGCTAGATTAGCATAGAAAGAAGACAACAAGAGCGAGGAAGAGGAGCTCCCTGGAGCCCGCTGGGGTGAGCTCCGCCGCACCGTGCCCTAGAGCTCTACCGCGGGCCGTAGTCGCGGCTGCCGTGTAGTGCTGCTCCGTCGCCCGGCCGCGCCCTCCTTTGCCTCTCACCACACCACGCCGCCCCCGCCGGAAGAGGCCAACATGGCCCCATCAGTCGTGCCACCTAGCTCGGGCCTCAACCCCGCCGCCGGATCCGCCCCCGAGGAGGATGCCTCCATGGCCGCCGGCCCCGCCGCATAACGCTGCCGGAGGAGGTGAAGAAAAGGAGAAGAAAAAGAGAAAAAAAAAAACAGAAGGGGAGATGAAAAAAGAGAGAAAAAAAAAAAATATTATAATTATGTTTCTATTATATTTATGCTTGACACATTTTCTATCAAACGACTACATACACAATGGTATACAAAAATTTATTTTATAGTTCATCTTAGTTACATGCAAAGCATTAAATTGCCTACGACAATGAGAAAGTTTCTAGGTTGTATGACCTATACCCGTCTGTAGGACTGCTTAGAGACAACCCCTGTCTCTGGGTTGTACATGCCCTAACTCCCCACTACATTGTTCTTTTTTTTTCTTATTATCTCTAAGCCTCATCTTACAGCTATTTGCAAATTGGACGCCCTAATTTTTACACTGCACCTAGATAACTATTGGACATCATTAACTAACGGTTGGTGCGTCATTACCGTCTCGTTTATAATTATGACTAGACTGGCTTGTGCTTCTTAAATGGATGATTAAATATTAACGGTCGATATGAGTAGCAATGGTCTTCTTAAATGTTTGCCTGAATATTAATTGCTGTCATCTTTACATGCAATGCAAGCTAGGCGGCTGATAGATGAGATGGATTAATGGATACAGCTTTTCACAGTTTATTTAGTTGTCATTACCGGACAAGAAGATATTATACAATTGTCTGTTCTAAAGAAATAAGAACCACATACACATCAGAGTACAAGTCCTTTATTTTTTTGGACTATTTTGGACTAGCTGCTACCGGAGGCTGTAACTATAGCTAGTACCCTAAAAGGCAGGTCAAATCAAACTAGTTGACGTTATATAGCCATATAGGGAACCAAATTTGACCACATTCACTAAAAACATGAGAAAATAAAACAGATATTGGTTTGTCTATTTTTTGCATGGCGTCTTGTGGCTGTGGCTCCTCCTACAATACTCCTACACACTTGCAACTGCAGCAGCATTATTCATATATAGGAGCTGTTTTTTCTCTCTCCTCACGAAACGGATGTGGAGCCGGACTTGTATAGCTCCGGCTTCTCTGGTACTCTGTGTGTGAGCCGAGCCCAGCCAAATAAGAAGAACCTGTTGGCAGGGGCTCCTGAAGTTTTTTTTTTTTCCTTTGTGATTTGGCGTCTTGTCTAAGAGCCGGTTTTTTTTTGCTAACGAACCTCAAAAACGACTACGTGCGGCTCCTAGCTGGTGATGGTCCAATGGTTCCAGCATTGAGCCGTTTTGCCAAACGTTTTTAAAATGGCTTCAGCCCTCTAGAGAAGTTACCCTTCAAAGGCCTCAGGTGCAGGTGCATGATCTGCGGTTGGGCCAAAAAACTTTGCATATATACAGGCAATGCAATATATATATAATATGCTTCAAAGTGACAAATGATTGTGATATCGTATTCTTCGACGAAAAACATATTACCCTAGTCTCCTTATTATCTGAACGAAGAAAGTATAGCATGGATGAAACTCTTTTGTGTAGTCTTCATATAAATCAGAAAACACAAAGGGAAGCATAAACACCAAAGCATATGTTGATCGATGTGTGTCATTTCTTTCTTTTGGCAGGTCGAGACGGTCCGGTGAGGGTCGGAGGCATAGTCCATTACAAACCTTACTATTCTGGGCCGAAAGGGGAAAATCGAAGGCCCAATTAGACGCAAGTAAATAAACCTTCTTTTTTAAAAAAAAACTATGCATATGCAGATGGCTATGCATTAATTCATTCATCGATACATTTGCAAATTAATTCTGCGCCACCATCCTAATGTGGGTCGATCGAATTAATGTTTCCTTCTTTAAAATTAACAAAAAAAATTTATATAAAAATATTATTAACATTTGTAAAAGTGAATGAACTGAGGATGATTATATTCCTTGTGGTACAATATATATGCCCACCCAAATTCAAACTCTTTGACTTGGTACGATCGAGAAGTTAATCCACATACTTAGCTGTCACCCTTATGTACGCGTTGGCAAAAGGCGGCGAGAAAAATCCCCATGCATGGCCGTCGGCACAATAGGCCTCCGATCGACAAATGTCGACGTCCATGCATGCCGCTAATTTAATTTTAATTTTAATGTTTGTAAATTAAGTAACTTGTGCCAGGGAATTTAAGTGAGAATATGTTTACTAGTGAGTCTTTCCTTAGGTTTTATCTTTTATATGGGCACTAAGTAAACTGACGTGGCATAATATATTATGAAGAGAGATATGATAAATTTTTTACAGGTTATGTGGATAAAATTTCTCTCTACACTGGTTTTATTAACACATGAGAGTCTTGAAAACAGTGATATAAAAAACCCATTGAGACCGGCCGGCCTACTACCAGGGTTATACTATCAACACAACAGAGATGAAGCATTAGATTATTTACTACTCTTACATTGTGCAAGTGAATATTCTTTAGTAACATATACAGTACCCCTGTGAGAATTATGACTCTTGCCGGTGCGGTGCTTGCACAAGTGGGACAACTTGGCCTGTTTCCTTTTGGTAGCTTGTTCAAAACGGCATGATTGTGCTATGATGTCAGTTGTCAGCACACAGTCACTCACTCACCCCCACTCAGTAAAAATAAATGGTATAAAATGCATGATGGATCATTGAGGGTAAATCTTTCAGAAAGGAACTGCGCACTCCTAGTAGCCCCAGATGCACAATTAGTTCTAGAAACTGTACGTGTGTTTTCTTCTTAATGAAATACACGCTACGGCGTGATCTCTCAAAAAAAAACTGTACGTGTGTGATAAAATTATATATTAGCGCTAGCTGCACATAAGTGTACACGTAATTTAGTTACTAGGCGAGTACATATGTAAAGGGAATATATTTTGCCATGTATATTTTGTACATATGTATATGGATCGACTTATGGTAGAAAAGTCAGAGCTAGTAAGATTTAGCTACATGCGTGCATCACTGCTCTCTGTGCACAAGCCAGAACGTTTTATTTGGAAATTTGGCACAGAGCTTCCTTTCAATAATCACAACGAGACCAAACTGATGAAGATCATGGCAATCAAGCGTGCAACACTGCTGGAGTAATTGTTCCTATACTGCTGGAGTATTTCGTCGGCTCGATGTAATAAATAATATATACCAACAACTATAATATATAGACTCTATATAATACTACTAGTACCAACCGGTTACCTGTGCAAATAGTGTATTCATCATCATTGGCCTCTACTAGCTGTTTAAGGATCTGGATCACAGGATCAGTATACTATGTGCAATTAATTGACGCGCGTCCGTACGGGGGCTCCTCTCCTCGCTCCGGACCTGTTGCCCTAGCATCTCGACGTCTAGTTCGCCGGCCACATGCATGAGTGCACCAAGTCACCAACTTGTGACCTACTATCCATGTCATGTCGGCATGTGTGTGAACCAGCATGCTACCTGCCACGTAGGAACTAACTGTGTAGGTACAAGCAGCAGCTTGCGCCGATCGATCAGAATCAGAGATGTAACCGCGTCTCGGTCCGACACGGACGCGACATCGATCGTCGACCCCCAATGATGATGATCGATAGAGGCCATGAGTCCTGCCTGAGATGCATGCACGGCCGGCTAGCTGGCAAACCAGAGATTTTTTTTAGTGTTTTTCCGGCGAGAATATAATTCAAATTTAGGTCCTGCATATGCATCATCACTATAGATACTTTAATAACAATTTATTTATTTTATAATTTATACAAATAATTTAGATAAGACGGATGGTTAAACAACAAGTCAACAAAACTGAAAAAACCTAAAACGACACTCTTTTTTTGGGACGGAGGGAGTACATATAATTAATCCTTTGGTCATCAAAGACGTGGGTTTGGCTACACCCATCGCTGATGCCGGTCATCAGAGATCTATCCATAACTTGAACTTATCATCCGTTGTAAAATGTTTTCCTCTCATAATAAAAACAATATCGGCCGACTTAACAACCTCGAAACCACATCAGCCGAACAACACAAGTACAACACGTACCTTTGAACAAGAACAATAAATCTCAATTCTTAAATTATTTTGGCGTTCAGTAGTGCTCAAAATGGGCGTTTGTTTTTATCATGCATGCACAATGTCGTGCGCACGTACTGCCCATACATATGCACGGAACCTAGTCGACGCCGGGTTCATTTGTTCTCTATCTGGTCCACACTCTACAGTTGATTAGGCTTCAGATGGTGCACGGGTCCTTAGGCTTCAGATGGCACAAAATCCCACTCATCAGCGCCCAGGACCAGGACCACGCACAGCGCAGCTGGTCGACGAGTCGACGGCTCGACGCTGTTCCTCGACCCTGCCGGGCTGCCGGCCAATGCATGCATTCCTGGATCCTCCGGTCCGGCCTCCTTCCTTCCAGGAGGATGAACGATGGTAGCGGGCGGCAAGTCGATCCGCTTCCCGCAGCGCTATAGCTACGAGACAAGCACAATGTAACAAAAACGCGCGCATGCACGCGCCGCGGCAACTGCAGCTCTTCTGGATCCTCGCCGGCCGCCGACGGCACGCGCGCGACACGATGCCGTGAGTACGTGCAGGCACCAGCTCAGCTAGCTGCATGCCATGATGCACCGGCACCAAGTAAGTACGTACTGGTCCAAAAGCGGCTGTCCGTCTGTCCGAGCGTCAGTCAGGTCATTGACCGTGACACCACGCGGCCCCGTGCACCAACATGCATGCGGCACTGGGCCGGGGAGCTAGCTAGGCGCGGACAATGTGCAATTTTATTATCTACACAATGACAATAATTTTAGTACATTCTCCCTATTAATAAAAAATCATGAATTTATATTAGTACCCCCCCTCTCTGTCTTGCTTCGCCGGTGGTTGAGTCGTCTTTGACGATTGTATCTGTGGATCGATCAATATATATGACCGGAGATATATATAACTAAATTAGGCTTCGTGGAGACACTAACTCGGAGTCGTCTCACTCCCACGGCACGCATGGACCATGAACAAATTGACCGGCACATTCAAATTAGGCAAAGGCAGCTATCAATTTGGTTGAATAGTACGACTCAATTTTCCTGCTTAACGAATATTCATTTACACTTGTTTAAGTCGGGTATCATGCTAAACTATGTTTGTTGGACAAGCATGGAGAAACCGGTGGTATAATGGAACAAGGTGGAGACGAACAAGGGGACGACAACGATGTTATTACCAAATATATATGATGGTGTCTTAAATGATACTGGAATGGAGGAAGCTGAAGAGGAGGTACCAGAGGTAGCAGCAGGAGATGAGGTAGCTGATGAGCTTGGTCAGGCTATTCGTGATGTACAGGAAGAATGTGAAAATGAAAAGGAGATGATCAAGTTCGAGCGCATGCTAGAGGACCACAATAAGTTATTGTACCCGAGCTGTGATGCAGTGCAGAAAAAGTTGGGTACCACACTAGAATTGTTGCAGTGGAAGGCGAAGAATGGTGTTTCTAACAATGCCTTCGCATGCTTATTTACTATCCAAAAGAAGATGCTTCAAGGCCGATGAATTTCCTGCCACAACATACGAAAGCAAAGCAGCTTGTCTGTCCTTTAGGATTAAAAAAAATCAAGAAGACAAATGCATGTCCTAATGACTCGCTTCTTGTACTATGGCAATTGGAGAACGAGAAGTTAAATGAATTTTTATTATGTCATGCATCACAAAGATAAGATCCGGGCGAGGGGACCGTGGTGATGTTGAGGGCGAAAGTCCCAGGAAGAAAATCTCCGCCAAAGTTATGTGGTACGCTCCTACAATAATACACCTGAATTGTTTGTTTAGAAACAAGGACCATGCAAAGTTGTTGCGATGGCACAAAGAAGACCATAAGATAGACGACATGTTTAGACACCCTGCTGATGGGTCCCAATGGCGATCAATCGATTTAGAATTCAAGTATTTTGCAGATGATGCAAGAAACTTGAGGTTCGCCTTAAGTACTTATGGTTTTAATACTTTCGGGGACTAGAGCAGTGGCCATAGAACTTAGCATGTTAATCTATGTATCTACAACATTCCTCCCCGGTTATGTATGAAGAGGAAATTCATTCGATGTCAATACTCATCCAAGGCCCGAAGCGACCCGGGCAACGCGACATCGATGTGTATCCGAGGCCACTAGTTGATGAACTTCTACTTTTGTGGAAAACACTAGGTGTACATGTGTGGGATGAGTACAAGCAAAAACACTTTGACCTACATGCTTTGTTGTTCGTAACAATCAACGATTGGCCGACTCTAAGTAATATTTCAGGACGATCAAATAAGGGATATAATGCTTGCACACATTGTTTTGAGGATTGTAAGGGTATTTTCTTGAAAAATTGTCGAACGGTCGTGTACCTTGGCTATCGTTGATTTCTTCCTAAGAATCACCCCCTAAGAAAGAAAGGCAAGCATTTCAAACTTACGGCGAACCACCAGCCTAGGCTTCACAACCAAACTAGTAAGGATGTACTAGAGATGGTCAAGGATGTGAAAGTAATCTTTGGGAAACCTGGCAGTGAACCTGTTTTGAACTACGCTGAAGGTGACGCAACCATGTGGAAGAAGAATTCAAAATTTTGGGAGCTACCCTATTGACAAGTCCTAGAGGTCCGCAGCGCAATTGACATGATGCACCTATCAAAGAATCTTTGTGTGAACCTCTAGGCTTCATGGATGTGCATGGAAAGCATAAGGACACAACTGAAGCATGACAATACGATGGATGCCAATACTTGAGCCCTGCTAGCTTCACTCTTAGCAAGGAAGAGAAGGGGAAAAAAATGTTTGAATGCCTAAACAACATTAAGGTACCATCTAGATTCTCCTCAAATATACTATACCCTTTATATTCGAGGAGAGCTAGCTAGATATATAGCTAGCCAGGAATCGGCGAAGTGAAATATATGGCGCATGCATACTTTATGTGTGTGTATTTCTGAGGGATTGCAATTGCATGCATGCGTGGTCGACGTCCGTACGTAGACGTACGAATCGTGCGTGCATACATACATATATACGTAGAAGAATGTAACTAATAAATTCTAGAGGAACAAAACTTCAATGCATGACGCACCTTCGAGCCGGGTTCCCAGGCACACTCTGCGCGTGACCTCCTCGACATCCTGCTCGCCGAGGCTGAGGAGTGGGTCGCGGCTGGCTTCCGGGGCCTCGCTCCAGTGCTGCACGTGCTTCAGTAGAGCTATCCCCCGTCTCGTCGCAAAAACTTGTGTATTAGTTAGTACAACGTGTATCGCGCCACCGTTCTGGCCGGTGATTTACATTATGTGTGCTAACCCAGTGCGTGCCTAGGCAACTCGCCTGGGTCACAATCTTGGTCGTGTAAAAACTCATCCCACTTCTCTTAATGAAATACGGGCAACGCCCGCCGTCGAAAAAAAGAAGTGGATATGATATGTACGTGCAATGATGTCGTCCCCCTTGCACAACACATTGTCTTAATTAAATTATGTTGTGCGTAACCATCAAGCCCCATATAATCCTACTACTTAGCTTATTTCGTCAGCTGTTGCCGTCCAAAAAGATTTTGCTCCGGATCTAGCTTACCTAGTTGATCGAGCTATCGCCCTGTCAGTTGGTAAGTGGGAGATCGATGTCACCAAATGCATATTAACCTGCTATATTAGTCGTTGCAATCACCAAGCGATATGATGATGGCGACGGGCCACGCGCCGTACGTACGTCGACGACCATGCATGCATGCAATTGCGATCCCTCAGGAATATACACACATACAGTAGGCATGCATGCGCTTTATATATATTTCGCTTCGCCGATTCCTCCCTTGCTATCTAGCTCTCGTATAGTTAGGCTTCTTGGCTGCAACGCCCGGCCGGTCAGTTGCACTCCACGCAAGTTGCTGCCGACGATGACATGCATCATCTGAAATTCACAGGGATGCTCATGCTTCTACACGTATTACGTAAGTTTGTCTGCATGCATGCTGATGACAGCATGCAGCAATATATTATATATATAATGCATGCAATTGCAAGAGGAGGCCCGGTGAAAAGGAAAGGAGCTATCATACTTTGTATATATATATAGCTAGCTCGGCCAATAATTTCAATGGATTGATGTTGCTGCAGCTAGCCAGCAGATCTTGCCGACTGATTTGATGCCCTCTTAAGTTTTTCTTCTTGGACGAATCCACCGATTTATCCCTGATGTTGCTGCCAACGAAGGTGAAGCTTCACCTACTGTTGCGTTGACTTATGTGGCGCGGCAAAAGGCGCCGGCGCATGCATGCTGTAGAAGGAAGACTTGGTGCCACAAAAAGGATTCCAAATTTTCCGTCTCCCCACCTTTTCTCTACGTACTGTACTGCACTTTTAGCACTTCTCGATAAAACCCAAAGTACTGTACTGCACTCTGCAAACACTGCCCCTAGCACTTCCCTATACGATGAAAATGGAGGTGAGGAGAAGTCCAAGTGGAGGACAGGTTTATATATGTATGTATTTAAACTTTATTTGAATCCTTCAACGTGGACGAGGGAGTATGTAACTTGGACGATTGTGATTTTGTCAAACAGACATAGACCGATCGACGACGTAGGAGTAGCTATCTAGGCGTGGCTAGCTTGGACTGGAGTGCTAGTGCACATGTTCTAGAGGCTGTGGTTGAAACGAACGCAAGGCTATTGGTTCAGTCATAGTCGGCCAAAAGGACCTCACTTGTCATCGATGGTCGACCTATACCTTGCTGCAATAAAAAAAGAGTTGGAAACTAGCTAGTAAAATTGTAGTGTCAAGTAATTAAAGAATTCTTCGAGAAAACGTACTGCTGCACACTGTGAATCAGCAGCGTTCATCAGGGAAATGAGCTCACTTTCTGTTGCCGTTATGTATGCTTTTTTTTTTTTTTTGACTTTTCAGTACCAGATTTTTTTTTTTTTTTTTTTTTGAGGCAGTACCAGATAGAATACAAAAGAAGCGAGCCTCCGTCGGGCTGGCCCATCGACTCCAACCGTGGAAGGCTGCAGCCATTCCTCCAGCCCATCTAGCCCCCATTTGCTGTCGTCTTAGTGTGTGATCGATCCGAAATAAGCCCATCTCAAACCGAGGGGTTTCCATCCAGCGCCTCGCAATGGCCCACGAAAACAAAGGCCCAGATATAATGAGACGATTCGGGATGCCAGCACATCACGTGATTCACGAGCTCAATGCATCCCATTCCTACAAGTTTTTGCTGCATTTAGGGTGCCTTTGGATATATCGAAGGATTTTTGTTGGATTTTTTCTAGCCTTTGGCATTCTACCCTGTGCTTGTGCACACCTATTCCAATGGAATTTAGCATCCAGTGAGACCTCTTGGTACAAATCCTATGCACGAAGAACGAGAAAGGCTTCTCTAGGAACTAGTATTAGTCTTTGCTTCTTTGTTAATAGACCCACATGTCTGTGAGTAACCAAAGAAAATCTAACCTAAGGAGTGATTGAGAAAATAAAGTAAACACTATTACAATGGTGATCCCCGTGTTTCACCTAAGCTCTTGCTAAAGGCCATCTCATTTACGTTCTTTTTCTTTCAATTCCCATAGGATCAAAGTGGTATGCATTCTCAATTCCTATACTTTTCCAACGCTGCAATCCAAGGGCGAGTGCCCTATGACAAGCGAGGTGCCTATTAACAAACGTGCCTCTTTCGGCGAAAAAAGGTCACTACAATATAAGATTTTCAATTATATACTCCACACACCACGAATAAGCGTGTCCCAAATATTCTTTTAAGCGGAAGAATGTGCCCCATGACAGCGCGCCTATGTGGACTTCATCAATATCCCGAAATTGTCAGGGGCGGGCAAACTTTGTTCTTGAAGGTGCTTATAGGGATGAGTGAGTATATGCTCATGTATGTGCGCGTCTACATCTATAAATAGGTGCTGGAGAGCCGCTGCTGTGCGCGTCGGGGGCGAGGCCCAACGGCGGGCGGTGAGCGGGCAGCTGGACGGCGTCTGGGCGACGAGTCCGTCCGTGGGGGGAGCGGCGGATGGCGGCGGCGTCCGTGGTGGAGATGCGGCTGCTCGCCTCGCGGCGCTCGCCGTGCTCGTCTACATGATCAACTACCTCATGTCCGTATCCACGCAGATCTTCGGGACGGTATTGGCCTCGCCAAGCGCCTCAGGCGCAAGCCGCCGCACCACGACCTACGACAACTACCGCTCAACGGCAAGCCCGACGAGCCGGTGAGGGTGAACATCCTCACATCAAGGGCATGCTGTCCGGCAACACCGCCGTCGTCGCCAAGACCGGTGACTCGTGCCTCAACTGCCACAAGCTGGCTCTGGCTCCCCCGAGGGCTGCGGATACGAGTTCAGATGCGAGTACGGCTCGATCGGAGATGTGCAGTAATGCATCGGCAATGGAAGGCTTTCAGGTGACAGCGGCGTAAGTATATGTGGGTCAACCATGATGGATATCGGTGCACCGTGGATCGGAAAACTTAATCAAAAATGGGTGGTCGGTGCTCCTGTTGACAGGAGATGGTTTGGTGGATCGAATGAGGTTCGAACCATGGTTGAACCACCCCCATTTGAAAGGTCTCGCAAAAACAAAGGTAATTAAGCACATTTTTGCAAAAGATTTCCATTGTCGTCATCTCCACATAAGTAACATACGTGCTAGTGCTACGTTATGGGTTTTCCCGTTTTCCTTACGAAGTGAATATATCTCAAAGTAAATGTAACCGTACCTTTCAACAAGTTGCAGTTGCTCCCACCCAAACTTGAAGGAACGCAATGTGTGTGTCCAAAGCTTAAATCAATGCTTTTGCCTTTTTTGCCTGCTAGCCAAAGTAACCTTGAACCTCGCTTCCTTGAGGAAGGAACCAGAGCCTCTCCGCTGCCCTCCCACCAGGCCCCCCTCCCGTCCGCCTCCGGCGA